>CM021101.1:629364018-629462148 GCA_007115665.2 Sequoiadendron giganteum
TAAAATTTCCGTGCCTTTTGAACCCTCATGTTATGTTTTCATATTGACTTGTTGCTCTGGGTTGCCGGTCACTTAAGTCATCAATGGATCCTTTCTTGTCATGCATTTACCGACCCCTTTACCTGGTCCGTCATTCTTTTTCGGTGTTAAGACTCAATATAATTCTACCTAATGTTGGGTTGGGACATTTACAATTTTTTAGACTTAGGTCTAAGACTTATTACCTTAAGGGTCACCCCCTGTATGCCCAGTCAGTCCCTTTGTTATAAATAACATTTTTGCATGTGCAGGTTTGTGGACTATTGGATCGATGGTCTTAATCTTGATTGTTCCCCGCTGACCTCGTAGGGTTTTCTGATGATGTCACCAAAGTGTTGTGAGGTATGCGAGATGTTTTCAGTTGTCATGTACGATGATGGGGCCTAGTCTAAATTTTACAGCGATATGTGTAAAGGATATCAAATCAACGACTGTCGTATGATGATGAGAGTTGATGAGGATTAATTGTGGTCATTCCTCACCAACTGCACACGATTAAAATAATCATTTTAAAATTGTTGCGAGATATGTGGACTAGTGACACATGGTTTCGCCTTGTGATACAGGGTGGTTGGTTCAGGCCCGCAAGTGATGAGCATGTCTACTGACTGGGAAATATGTTATTGGTCGATGGGCTTGCCATATGGTGAAATGGATTTTCAATGATGTTTGACTCAATCTGTGTCATTCAATATGCCAACTCACTTTTGCATCACCAGCCTGAATTCAAAATATTGAATCAGCCATATGGTTGTTTGCACTCTGCAAATGACACTTATTAATGGCGCAAGCTTTTCGATGGAAATCATCCTGATTTCCATGTGTGCGAGTGGTTTTCTCTTGGTAATCATGATGGATTGTACACCATTTTCTATAAACCTGGGAACTAACAGTGGTGAAATTGACGTCAACCACTAATCGCTCACTCACTCATACTACAATTAGAGCATTAATGGTTACTGCACCAGTTTTCTCAATAAATGCTTGCTAATTATTCATTTGCATCATTGTAATTTCGAGTCTGAATTCATCTGTGCTACTGCATTGAGTGGTTTTTCTTGCATGGCTTTGGGTTCGAGTATAAAATGAGAAAATCAATTGCTTCTAATTCACCATTGTGCAAGAGTGTGAGGATGAGTGCGAGAAACTCTCATCGAGAGGCGAAGCCAAGCAAGTAGAGCACCATTCCTGGTGCTCTTGGAGCTAATGAAGAAGGTGCAGGGTCCCTCCTGAGTCTTGTTAGGAGTAGTCCTTAGCTCAAAGGTTAGGTTACATGGGCAGAGGTAATATGCTATGGAGAAGGAAAGAGGTTTGTTGAACGTGGTAAAGAATCAATGGCCAAGTTGAAGTTTGGGCAGTATGAGTCGCCCATTGAAATTACTGGTGGCTCTCATAGCAAAAGTTTCAACACTGGCTCAGATTATCGCAGCTACCTCGCGGCCTTAACTAAATTAGTTGGTTCGGATGAGGAGGTCCTCGCGGTGTCTCCTATTTCCATGGTGGCACCGTGTGATATTTTTGGTTTCAATGTTGGTAATGATAAGGATAAGGTGGTGCTCTCACTTCTCACTGAGGTGAGGACACAGAGCAGTCGCTTGTATCATGGCCGTGATATTGCTCTTGGTTCTAGTTAGTGGTGCAGTCTTCTGGTCTTGCAATTTTGTTCTAGTGCTGGTGATGTCTCCTTTTTGGTCTAACATGGATGAATACGACAAAGCCTTGGTGGTATTTTTCTTCGACCGAATGGTTATAAGGGTCTTGACTATTTTTTATTCCCTGTTTACCAAATGATTATATCCATTAGTATGGGAATTATGAAATAAAATGACATTTCTCTTTTTGAAACAAAATTTTGCTAAAATGTAATGGAATGAGCTTGCTGCTTATTGCTCTCTTGTTCTATAAATGAGATTTCAAGGTTCATTTTAGGGGTCATATTTTTGAATCCTTAAGTCTAGGTGGTGTACATTGAATGCGTGTAATGCAGAATTCAGGATGACTTAGCTAGTAAATTGTTTTGGGTAGGATATGTACATGAAATAGTCGGAAAATATTTTATGTAATTACTAATATTGAAATAAATCTAAAAAATTTAAGTCAATTGCTCTCCTATGTGGGTTATGATAGATTACGAATGAAATTATGAAGGGTTCTTTGATTTATCTTCAATGGTATATTTGAATGTATGATTCACTTTCTTGCTTTAACTTAATGAATTAATCAAATTCTTGAAAAGGGATTGTAGGTCTGTGATAATTTTCTGAGGATATGATAAGGAGTTTTGTTTTGAATATTGAGAATTATTATGATGTAAGGCATCGTTAGAATCATTCATTGGTATCAGGGTTAAGTTTTATGTGACTCCTGATCAATTTAATGAGGCACTGGTTAATTCATTTAGGTTTCATTAAATAAATCAAATCAGTAACCCCTTGCATGTGGATTCAAAGTCAGAACATTATAAAATAAAAATTCAATCTATTTTGAGATGCAAATCTCATTTAATACCTATATTCCTAGCATTAGGTGATTATTTGTTCAATGGTATGCCAAGCCCTTGATGAATGGTATCTATTTGCATTTGGTAGGAATTTATTTATGTGTGTAGTGTTCTTGAGGCTTGAAATATTTTATGAACACAAATAGGAACACCCTCCTTGGTTTCATAGAGCTTAAAGAGTAGGGGTAAGGACTTAAGAAGCTTTACCTATCAGTTGGCCACTAAATTTTGACAATTTTTGAACATAGAGGTTGGCTACCTCTTAGAGAGTTTCAAGGCTTAGCTAGGAAAATAAAACAACCAACAAAATGGTCTACTCTACTTGGGAGAATTTGTGAAAATTTTGATTGCAGAATCTAGCCTTAAGATTCATTGCATAGAGTCATACCATTTTCAATTCTTAATTTAGTTCAAATATTGAAGGATTCCAAACCTGGAGGAAGATTTGTTGCAATGAACCTAAAGATTTTATGATTTATGGTGCTCTGTTGGTGAAAGGAACTTAGAAGAAAGTTTACATGTGAAAGAGCTTCATATTGTTTGAAGTTTAGTCCTCTAAGAAGAGAGGTGGTGACTCTGTCAAAAGAACCTATTGAAGATTTAAAGAAAGTTCTAGATCTACACTATTTCCAATTAGGAAGAACAATTTGCAGCAACTGCAACATTTCCAGGTATTCTTCACTTTGGTTTTCAAGAAAATCTTGTATGAAAACCATATTTGAACTTCTTAGGAAAAAAATTACTTCCCTATTGAGTGAATTAGTACTAACAAAGGGAAAATACAGTAATATTGAAATTGCACACTCCCATTTGATGGTTATGTATAATTAATTGTAGTTCCATTGAAATAATTTTGTCTAGTGCTCAAATATTTGATTGTATGGATGATTAGAATGCATTTTCATATTCTAGAGATTTCCATCCATTTGCATTGTCATATGTTTGAAGCCCAGATTATCACCATGTCAGAAATTGGCATTGTAATCCTTCATTTGGTCATGGTTGTCATTATGCACAATTAGTTAAGTACTTATTTGCATATATCCATGGATCATAAAATAGCCATACCTGTAGACACCTAGATACAACTTGTCAAGAAGTGTCTGAAGTCTGATAATCTTCACACATTTGACACCCTAAAGTATAAGAACCCAAGAGTGCACAAGCCCAAGATAAGGCCAGAATGGAAAGATGTGTTTGGAAGGGGACTTAAAGAGATGGATAAAAGGCACCAGATGATTCAACAAGACCAGTTAAGATACAATCATACTATGTTTGCTTTCACAATTGCTACAACTTTTGTCAATTCATTTGACCCATTGTATAAGCAGTTAGACTTCTCATGGGTTGATTACAAAATTGAAAGTATGTCAAGCCAAGTTTACAAAAAAATGCCTAGATTTGATGGGTACAATGTGTGTGAAGGAGATGCACATGTTAAAAGTTTTTCCTACTTCATGGAGAAAGATTCATTTGGATATTAGGATGTGTGGATGAGATTCTTTGTCAGATCCCTTGAAGCTAGAGCTCAGGATTGGTATTTAAGCTTTCCTAAGAAGTCATTCCCTTGCTGGGATAAATTAGTGAATGCTTATATAAAAGAGTTTGCAAGAGAGCCTTCTAACCTTGTCATGAGGTTAAAGCAGATTATAAAGAAAGCTGAAGAGTCAAGCTTTGATTTCAGTCATATATTTGTTGTTGCCTTGTCACTAATCCCAGAAAGTTTCAAACCTAGTACTCTAGATTGTATTCATATATATTTTGAAGCCTATGAGGAAGGATCTAGTGCATTTTTAAAAGAGTTTAGAATCTCCAATATGCAGATGGATCACACAGTTTTAGATAATTTGGAGAAGCAAAGGAATGAATATGTGCAGAGATTGTTGTCTTCAATTATGGGAAATCATGCTAATGGAATCAACAGTTGTGTGAATGTGAACGATCAGAGTTCTTCAAAAAAGTGCACACATGAGATGGTAGAAGACAAGGAGGATGCATCATTAGGTGATGAGGAAGTCGTCTTTGAAAAAACTATAGAAGAATTACTCCCAGCTGACAATTTGAAACAAGGGTATTAAACCCCTAAACCCTAACATTCTACCCCTAAAACACAAGGGTAACAACTTGACAGAATCATAAAATTAATCAAGATTTGTAATAATTTCAAAAGCTCTTCAGAACTTGTTCAACATTGTAGGATGTGATGTTGGTTATGTGACTCCATAGCCCTCTTATTGGCACTAGTCAAGTTTTCATGCTTATGTTTTTTTTAGTTTGGTCCCAAATTGTTAAACCAAAAACCATTTTAATTCTATATTATGGGTTATGTGTTTTCGATGTTCTCTATGTTGGTTAATGAAATTCACTCAAGGTATTAGCCAATTGATAGGGTAGGGTTGGATGGAACACTCACTGTTCCATGCTTGTGTCTCACCTTGGAAAACCCCTATGGTGTCACTCTACACCACCTTAACCTATAGGTCCTAATGTTTGTTAGGCACCCCTGGTTCTCCTAGCCAACCCTACTATCATCTCCATTTCCCTAACCAAGCCAATCTTGGTGCTCTCTCTTCCATTCTCTCCTTAGCCCTTAATCTTCCTAAAGACTAGTTAAACTTTCAATTTCCATTACTTCATTGTAGGGGTGTGTGATATGATTCCAAAGGTTTCCAACCTTCTCTCTAGGGTTTTGGATATTTTTCCATACTCCATTTGACATTCACTACCTCCAAACCCTCACCTAGGGTTAGAAAAGGGCTACAAGCCTAGAGCCCTAGTTAGGCCTCCTAACCCAAGAAAAGGGGATAGTTTTCCCAAAGTCTCCAAATAAACCCAAATATTTTCTTGGGATTCACAATGCCCTTTCCCACACCTTGAAGATTTTTGGGGTTTAGAGCCTTCCCTGTCCGTACACTGTCCTAACCTTTAGTTTAGCAAATTTAGGCTTGTTTAAGCCATTTTCTAATCACCCGATGGACTATCATTTTGTTTTCCCATCAAACGGACTGTTGGGACCTCCTCCTTGGTACCAAGCCTCTGCAAGCCTTCCATCCACCTTTCTACAATGGGATTTAGCAAGGAGAGGTCACCCTTGCAAGTTAGGTGCTTCACACCCCTTGACTTTCCTAACTAAGCACTGTTTAGCTCGCCTAAGAAAGGTCTTATTTCATGAATACCAGACCCCTAATGACTCCTACCACTACTATAAGTATAGGCATGGAGCCTAGCCACTATTTCCATGAGCCCATACACCAGGTATAGGGGAAGAGTGGTCTAGAACTCCATTTACTACTGTCAGCCAATCAGAACAACCAAAACAAGAAACTAGTTAACTGAAATTAAAAGCTTGAAATGATGGAACAACTAATGCAGAACTAGACCAACACTTGGAAGACAATTAGATCACATCCCACATGTATGAAAAAGCCTGGTTAAGCCATTAACACACTGCCAAGATCAAAGACACAAAAAACTTAACAATTATTCCTACTGTCTTTACTTCTCCTTCATGAAAATTTCAAACTACAAAAACTTCAAATGCCTTCCAACCTTTCACACAAGTCAATCCAACCCTTAAATAGGTTTCCCAAAGTGGTTACACCCTTTTTGGTCATACTTTGTGGTTATAAGGTGGCAAAAGTGCAAAATGTTCCATTTTGCCACCTTTGCCAATTTCCTAGAAACTAACAAACATGAGTGTTCAAAACTCCAAATCTCTTCCACTCCTGATAGCTCCGGATAGCTCTTGATAGCTCCTGAACAAGGTACTTTAGTAAGCCACACACTCAATAGTAATGGTCAACATGACCTTATAACATCAAAAAAAAAAATAGCCTAGCCTAGTGTTTCCTAGGTGTTTTCTAGATGTTTCTCCTAGGTGCTCCTGCACCATTCTCCCCCTCCCTGCCCAAAAACTATGGAGTAGAAGCAGAGATCAATGAAATATCAATACCAAGCTTCTTGAACTGATCTTCTTGTACCCATGTAGCTTCTGATTCATGCTTATTCTTCAACTTAATAAGGTGCTCCATGTACACCTTGTGTCTTGTAGACTTTTTCACCCTTGACTCCAAGATCCTTTCAGCTTGTTGCTTGTCTTGACTAGGTAGGGGTACATTGCTGATGTCCTTGAAGATCTCCTTACTATTCTGATCCACATCATTGACTGATCCTTTGTACTTGATCAAGTCAGCTATATTAAAGATTGGTGAGATTCCTAAGTCGGTAGGTAGCTCAACCTTGTATGCATTTTTACCATACTTGACCAATATATTGCATGGTCATACTCTCTTCATCTGTAGCTTGGTTGATACTCCCTTCTGCAACCTAGACTTGCTGAGGTGAACCATGACATAATCTCCCACTGCAAATTTCAGATCCTTCCTTGACAAATCTACCTTCTCCTTCAACTTTTATGTAGCTTCGGTGACTGTCTTCTTCACCTGCTCCTAAATCTCTTTCATGGTCTAACTGAAGTCTTCTGCATGTCCACTCCTATGTTCCATAGCTCCAATATCTCTAAGCTCACATATGCCTCTTGGGTGCATCCCATACACAACCTCAAAAGTGCTCTTCCCTGTGGTCCGGTTGACACTATCATTGTAGGCATACTCAGCTTGTGAGATGACCATATCCCATGTCTATCCATATTCCTTTGTTAGGCACCTAAGAAGATTACCCAACACCCTGTTAACCACCTCTATTTGACCATCGGTCTGAGGATGGTAAGCTGATCTGAATGACAGGTTGGTACCCAACCTACTCCATAGAGTCTTCCAAAAATGACTCATGAACTTCACATCCTTGTTTGAGACAATGCTCAAAGGCAAGCCATGGATCCTCACAATCTCCTTGAAGAAAATATGAGCTATGTAGCTAGCATCATGAGTAGTTTTGCAAGGAATAAAATGAATCATTTTACTAAATCTATCCACTACTACATACACACTGTCCAAACCAGTCTTGGTCTTAGGAAGGCCTACCACAAAATCCATGCTCACACACTCCCATGGTTTGTTAGGAATGGGTAGGGGTTGATATAGACCAACATTACTAGCTCTTCCCTTAGCTTTCATACACACCACACATTGTTTGACATATTTTCTAACATCTCTTGCCAACTTGGGCCAATAATAGAACCTTTTCACTAGTTCTAAAGTTTTGTTGATGCCAAAATGCCCACTAAGACTTCCATTATGCTTTTTTTGAATGAGATTTTCCCTCATTGACCCTCTTGGAACACATAACTGATTTCCTTTAAACAATAATCCACTTTGCAATGTATACTCAACATATTGACTATGAAAATGATTCTTAAAGTCAGAACATACCTTATAGGCCTCTAAGAAATCTTCATCCTCTCCATAGAGATCTTTAAAGCTTTCAATCCCTATGCTCTTCACTTGTATCTCTTGCACTGTCAACAACCTCCTACTCAATGCATCTGCTACCTTATTCATCTATCCTTTCTTGTGCTTGATGGTGAAGGTAAAAGCTCGGATGTATTCCATCCACTTCAAGTGTCTATTGGTCAACTTCTCTTGGGTATTCATATAGCTAAGTGCTTGATTGTCAGTAAAGACTACAAATTCTTTGGGTAGAAGGTAATACCTCCACTTCCTAAGTGACTGAACCAAAGCATAAAGTTCTAAGTCATAGGTTGAATATTTCTTCTTTGCTTCATTGAGTTTTTCACTAAAGAAGGCTATAGGTCTGCCCTCTTGACTTAGCACTCCTCCTACTGCAACTCCACTTGCATCACACTCAACAGTGAACAATTTGTCAAAACTAGGTAATAAGAAAATAGGTTGAGTTGCCACTTCTTGTTTTAGTTTCTCAAACCCTCTCTCAGCTTCTTGAGTCCACACAAACTTGGTTTTCAAACCACCCTTGATTGTCTCTAGAACTGGTGCACATATACCACTAAAGTTCCTTATGAATTTTCTATAGAATTGAGCCAATCCATGGAAACTTCTTACCTCAGTCCCTATTGTTGGTGTAGGCCAGTTTAGGATGGCTTCCACCTTGCTTGGATCCATCTTCAATGATCCCTAAGACACTACAAATCCCAAATATATCAACTCTTGTTTAAAGAATTCACACTTCTCTAGGTTGATGGCTAAATTTTCCTCTTGCAATCTTCTAAGTACCAACTCCAAATGTTTGAGATGCTCCTCTTCTATTTTGCTAAAGATGAGGATGTCATCAAGGTATACAACCACAAATATCCCTATGAATTCTTTGAGCACTTTATTCATGAGTCTCATGAATGTGCTAGGGGCATTGGAAAGGCCAAATGGCATAACTCTCCACTCATATAATCCATCTGTTGTCTTGAATGTTGTCTTCCACTCATCTCCATCCTTGATTTTGATTTGATGGTATCTGCTCTTGAGATCCAACTTGGTGTAGTATTGAGCTCCTCCAAGACAATCCATTAAGTCTTCAATTCTAGGAATAGGGAACCTATACCTAATTGTGATCCTATTTATTGCTCTAGAATCAGTACATAACCTCCATTTTCCTCCCTTATTGGTTGCTAAAACTACTGGTACTGCACATGGGCTGATGCTCTTTTGAATCAATTTTTGATCCAACAACTCTTGCAATTGTCTAGCTACCTCTAGATTTTGATCTGGTGTAAACTTATATGCTGCTTTTTTAGGCAATGATTCTCCAGGTATGAAGTCAATTTGATGACTAATATCTCTTTTAGGAGGTAAATTTGCAGGTGTACCATCACTTACTATGTCTTTATACTTCTCAAGAAAATTCTGGACTACTCTGGGTATGACTGCTTTTTCAGTCTTAGCTTCCTCTTTGGTCTGCAACAAGACTACATATCCTTCACCTCCTTCATGTAGGGTGTTAAGGAACTCTTTCCCACTTCTCAACAAGACACTTGGTGTCTTTGACTGCCCCTCTTCTTCTTCTGACAATGACTACAACTTGAAAGTCTTTCCATCCTTCTTGAAGGAAATGCTATTCTCTTTCCCATCATGCATGACACTTTTATCATACTGCCATGGTCTGCCTAGTAGTAGATTGCATGCATCCATGGGTAAAACATCACAAACTTGTCTTTGTACCCGCGAATGGAAAACTCCACTGTTACTTGTTCATTCGCTAGAACACTTTGTCCTTTGTTGAGCCATGTTACCTTGTAGGGGTTAGTGTGGGGTACCTTCTTCAATTTCAGTTTCATTATTGCCTCTTCTGAGATGATATTGTCTATTGAACCTGAATCTACAATGACCTTGCATACTTTACCATGTATCTTGCACTTCACTCTAAATAGAGCTCTTCTCTGTTTTGGTTCTTCCTTGACCGGTTTTCTTATCAACACTCTTCTAAACATCAGATTCTCTCCCATCTCAGATTCAATGTGACTGACCTCAGGTGACTTAGGACTCATGGTGTCCTCTTGTGCATAAGCCACTCTCTTCTCATTTCTTTACGAAGATGCTTTCTCTGGGCACCTATAAGCTGGATGTCCAACTTGACCACAATGGTAGCATTTCATGTTTGCAAAGTATGAATTGCTCCTGCCTGCTCCTCTTCCTCTATTGGATCCTCCTTGAGAACCTCTACCTCTTCCATAACCTCCTCTAGAAGATGTTTCACCTCCATGCTCTGTAAGTTTGGATTCACCTTGGTTTCTTTGCTCATTTCCTCTACCTTGGTAGCCACCTCTTTGACCTCTTTGATCTCTTTGATGCCTGCCTTTGCCTCTGCCTTTAGAGTTGGAGTCTTGTTTCTTTTTCAGCTTCTCCTCCACCTTAAAAGCCATTTGAAAACAACTATGGAGGTTGGTCAAGGTAAAGAGACTCATTTCTTCTTGAATGTTCCATTTGAGCCCATTTAGATACCTCGCCACCTTGATGCTTTCCACTTCTTGTACCCTAGATCTAAGGCTCAGATTTTGGAACTCCTCTGTGTATGCAGCTACATCTAGGTCTCTTTGCCTAAGATTCTACCTCTTCTTATGCAATTGGACCTCATAGTCTTTAGGAAGATAATACTCCTTCACTTTGGCCACCATAGCTTTCCAACTTGAAATGTGTTTCTTGCCTTCATTCTCCCTTTCTTCTTGTAGGAACTTCCACCAAGTCAGTGCTTGTCCCCTTAGCCTTGATTTTTCTATCTTCATCTTCTATGCCTCAGTCACTCCATCACACTCAAATTGATTCTCCATTCCTTCTATCCACTCCATAACCAACTCTACATCCATTCTACCTGTGAAGATGGGAATGCCTTCTAATGCTTTACCACTCAAAGCCTTCAATGCCTTGAGGAAGGGTTCCTCCTTTAGTGGTGGATCAGGGTCTAGTTCAATATCCTCCTCAACTTGATCCTCACCCTTGTCTCTAACTACTGCTAGTTGTACCTTCATCTTGCCTACAACCACTACCACCTCTTCTAACCTTTACTTCATCTCTTCAACTATCTCTTCAAGCTACTTGTTTTTCTCTTGTTGCTCGGTCAAGTCTCTTGCCAATTCTACATTGGTCACCATGGTGTTAGAACCACTTGATTCAAGCTCTAACATACAAGGTTCTATCCCAAATCTTTCACTTGCTCTGATACCAATCTGATAGGGTAGGGTTGGATGGAACACTCACTGTTCCATGCCTGGGTCTCACCTTGGAAAACCCTTATGGTGTCACTCTACACCACCTTAACCTATAGGCCTTAATGCTTGTTAGGCACCCCTAGTTCTCTTGGCCAACCTTACTATCATCTCCATTTCCCTAACCAAGCCAATCTTGGTGCTCTCTCTGCCATTCTCTCCTTAGCCCTTAATCTTCCTAAATACTAGTTAAACCTTCAATTTCCATTACTTCATTGTAGGGGTGTGTGATATAATTCCAAAGGTTTCCAACCTTCTTTCTAGGGTTTTGGATAGTTTCTCATACTCCATCTGACATTCGCTACCTCCAAATCCTCACCTAGGGTTAGAAAAGGGCTACAAGCCTAGAGCCCTAATTAGGCCACCTAACCCGAGAAAAGGGGATAGTTTTCCCAAAATATCCAAATAAGCCCAAATATTTTCTTGGGATCCATAATGCCCTTTCCCACACCTTGAATATTTTTGGGGTTTAGAACCTCCCCTATCCGTACACTATCCTGACCTTTAGTTTAGCAAATTTAGGCTTGTTTAAGCCATTTTTCGATCATCCGATGGACTATCATTTTGTTTTCCCATCAAACGGAATATTGGGACCTCCTCCTTGGTACCAAGCCTTTGCAAGGATTCCATCCACCTTTCTACCATGGGATTTAGCAAGGAGAGGTCACCCCTACAAGTTAGGTGCTTCACACCCCTTGACTTTCCTAATCGGGCACTGTTTAGCTCGCCTAGGAAAGGTCTTATTTCATGAATACCAAACCCCTAATGACTCTTACAACTACTATAAGTACAGGAATGGAGCCTAGCCACTGTTTCCATGAGCCCATACACTAGGTATAGGGGAAGAGTGGTCTAGAACTCCATTTACTGTTGTCACCCAGTTAGAACAACCAAAACAAGAAACTAGCTAACTGAAATTAAAAGCTTGAAACGATGGAAAAACTAATGCAGAACCAAACCAACACTTGGAAGACAATTAGATCACATCCCACATGTATGAAAAATCCTGGTTAAGCCATTAACACACTACCAAGATCAAAGACACAAAAAAGTTAACAATTATTCCTACTGTCTTTACTTCTCCTTCATGAAAATTTCAAACTACAGAAACTTCAAATGCCTTCCAACCTTTCACACAGGTCGAGGCAACCCTTAACTAGGTTTCCCAAAGTGGTTACACCCTTCTTGGTCATACTTTGTGGTTACAAGGTGGCAAAAGTGCAAAATGCTCCATTTTGCCACCTTTGCCAATTTCCTAGAAACTAACAAACATGAGTGTTCAAAACTCCAAATCTCTTCCACTCCTGATAGCTCCTAACCAAGGTACTTTAGTAAGCCACTCACTCAATAGCAATGGTCAACAGGACCTTATAACATCAAAAACAAAAATAGCCTAGCCTAGTGTTTCCTAGGTGTTTTCTAGGTGTTTCTCCTAGGTGCTGCTGCACCACCAATTTTGAGTGATATTTTAGGTTTCTCAGCTTAATTTTGTGAGAGAATTATCTGTTAAGCAATATCCTATTAATTATGTGTCTAAATATTTAGGTGTTGCTAAAGGGTCACCCCCTAGGTCTTACATAGCCTGAAGTGTAGAAGATTTCAGTCTTTGACTAAACCATGTCAATTGGCCAAATCCACCTTTGAGTTTGAACATAAGAAATTGGCTATTCTTTAGGATTCATTTGGTCTATTTATTTGGAACACCAACACACCACATTTTGTTCATTCATTATTTCTTTATCTTATTTGATTTCATTATAAGTTTTGATTACCAAAACTGGGCTTGACCAAGGAAAACCCCTTTCCACTAAAAAAACAACATTTTCCCCTCCCTTTCATGTGTGATATGTAGATATAGGTTGAAGAAATATTGAAGAGAAAGTTTGTTAAAATTTGTCAAATTTTTCACCTTGCATTGGAGATCATTGGAAGACATCTATAGGTTACAAATCAATGTTTTGGATCTGAAAATTAGGTGGAAAGGATAGAGTAGACATTGAAGAGAAGAATAAGACTTTGAATTTCTAGAATACTCTATTTGGATTGATATGCCACTTCTAGCATATTAATCCCAATATAGGAAAAAATTCATATTTCAGGAGTTTCACTCATATCTCTGCCAAATTTTCGTTCCTTCCCAAAAACCCTAATCTGGGACTAAATCACCCAATCTAGTGTATGAGTCCCAGTCAGCATTAAATTCAATATTTTTAGCATTTCAAGTCTTCATTCAATCCTCTTCAGGTTTCCAGGTGCACACCTTTTATCTCTCATCTTTTTTCTTTGCTTTACATGCTTTTCTAGGTCGTTTAGTGAAATCCTGCATTACATTAGGTTTAAGCATTAAGTCTTGCATTTCATTAGTCTTTCCAAGCCCTAGCTTGGTGGTGAACCCCTCTTTAGTTTATAATCAGACCCTAGGACAACCCAATTATAAGATATCTTTCTCCTTTGCATACTTTAGATTGAGATCTCTAGGGTTTTCCTTGAATGAAAGTGTAGAAGATTGTTATTCTATCTCCCAAGCATAGAAACCAAAAAAAATTCTTCCTTTTAGTTCCTGATGCAACAGTGAAGAGTGTACTCACACAATAAGAAATTGGTTGTAATAAAAGGGTTGCCTAGGTAGCCAAAGTGAAATTATATGACTTAGACATTAAGCCTACTAAGCTAGTAAGAGGTAGGGGACTCTTGAAGCTTATCGCTGAAAATGAACCAAAGGAAAGTGAAGTTTATCTGACAGTATTGTTCGTGAGTTTTCAAGGTCCATGGTTTTGTGATGTAGCCTATTATCTTACTTATGGAGAGTGTCCACATCTTTCCCCAAAGGAGTGGAGGAACATCAAGTTGAAGGCATCCAAGTACGTGATTTGTAATGATACACTTTATAAGAAAGCTCTAGATGGGACTTTTTTGAGGTGTGTAGACAAAGAACAACAACAAAAGATTCTTAGGGCATTCCATGAGGAAGCTTGTAGAGGAAATTTTTCTTCCTCTATCACAACTTTCAAGATTCTTTGGAAATGTTATTACTAGTCAGGCATGTTCAAATATGCTTATCTATGGGTGGAAAATTTTGAGAAATGCAAGAGATTCACAGGGAGATCCCAATTAGCCACGTTGCCATTAAGAACGATAGTGATTGAAGAACCTTTCTAGAAACAGGGGTTAGATTTTGTAGGGCCAATTAATCATGTTTTTAGTGTGGGGCATACTCATATTTTGACAGCTACAAATTACTTCAAAAAATGGGTTGAATCTATTCTTGTGAAGTGTACAACATCTGAAGTAGTTTGTGATTTTATCAAAGAAAGAATTCTAGTTTGTATTAGAGTTCCTAAGAGGTTGGTAACTAATAATGCAACTAACTTCTCCTCTTCATAATTTTTTATGTTATGTTATGATCATGTAATATCTCTCTCCCATTCATCATATTATTACCCTCAAGGGGAGAGGAAAGCTAAATATAGTAATAAAAATATGGTGGCTATCATCAAGAAGTTGGTAGATGAAAATTAGTGGAATTGGCATAAGAAACTATATGAAGCTTTATGTGCTAATTAGACTACACCAAAGAGATCTATTGGGATGTCCCCATTTGAATTATTTAATGAGATTGGTATAGTTCTTCCTTTTCCCCTAGAGCTAGCTACCACAAAATTGCAAATGACCCTTGAAGATTAACAGTTCTAGAATTATTTGGAAAAGAGAATAATATATTTGAGTGAACTTGAAGAAAAGAGAGAAGATATGGTGGATAGGATTACTTTGCACTAGGTGTGGGTCAAAAATATTTTTGATAGGAGAGCTAGACCCAATAATCTAATGGCAGGTGGCATGGTTTTATTGTGGAATAAGAGGCAAGAACCCAAAGGAGATCACAAAAAAATTGATTCCTTATGAAAGGGCCCTTTTCGGATTCAATAGGTGCATAAGAATAATTCTTTCAAATTGGCTTACCTAGATGGCACTATCTTGCCCCTGCTATACAATGGGAAATATTTGAAATTGTACCAAATCTAAAAGAGGTATCCCCTACCTTTGCATTTTAGTAGTTTAGGAGTTTTTGGCTTGAGTTTCATTTGTAATGTGTGTGTTTTGTTTTCAGTTTTCTTTGATCCTTCACCTTGATATTCTTGCTCATTCGGCCTTTGGACTTTATCACCCAATATGTTTAATGAGAGATTATTGATTCTTCTGCATCCTAGTTAGTCTACATCCCTAGTCAGAGCCATTTGTTGCCTAATTTTTTAGTCTGGTTCTAAGTATTCAAGTCTTTGGGTATCCTTTCCTTTTTCAAAATTTGTTATCTCGTGTGTCATTCTTTGGCCAATTTTATGAACTTTGTCAGTCTATGACCCTATATTCACAACTTGTCTCTTTACTGACTTGGTTTCCTTTTAAACCATTTCTTCTAGGCTTCATCCTTTTTGATAGTTGTCAATACCCTTTCGGTTACTGCATAGGTTTTAGAACTCTTTCCTTTTGTAAATGAGTAATTTTTAAAGGTTATCTTTAAAACAAGGTGGGTTTTTGATGTTTTCAAGAAATTTTGTTGGGACCGACATTGCTTTTCTAGCCATACTTGATCCTAACAAAATGCTAGAAATATCATCCAAGGTGAAACTTATTGAGAAGAGATATGTTAATAAAGAACAAGCTTATCAAAGCAAACTAAATTTTTTGAACTCCATTGGTTATTGAATTTACTCTCAAAATCTATTCAATTTTGCTAAGTGTATCCAGGTCATCTGATATAATCACCAAGTAGCATATGTGCCAGACATTAAATCCTACTAGTACTAAAGTAAAGGAAATAAATGCTCGATCGTGTAAAATTAAGCCATTATTTGGAACATAATCATTCTTCTTAGAAAGTGTGATCTCAAAAGCCAAGAAGAATAGACATACACATGACACTCGAAGAAATAGCTCGAGAAAAAATGAGTGGCATGTTTACCGGGTGAGTGGCATGCCTAAAATTTTCTATGGTTATTTCCAATTGTTTTCCACATCATAGAATAGTCAAATTTTCTTTGAAAAGAACATTTAGGAAAATGAAGTACAAATATTTAGGGTATGAACATTTGGTTGGCCTAGATAGTTCTTTACCTAAAATTTATGATACAAGGTTAGGGAATATAAATTTAGATGCTTTCTAAGAAAGAATTTGCAAACCAGATAAAAATCCTATTACTTAAAGGGTAGTAGAAAGTGGTATCCTTGAAGCTTTTGCATTCCCAATAGTGGTACAATGCATGAAATTGGTGTTACAATGTATATCTCATTATAATTAAACAATGAGGGAAATCTACATAGAGGAAAACAATCTCCTGGTTACCCTAGATAGAGCTACAATAAGTGGCTATTTTAGGTTGTCAAAAAGAGAAGTCTATTCTCATTTCAATTTTACCATATCCCAAGGTTTCATTTTAGAGATGGATGGGTACTATCAAAACTTCATTGCAAAGGAATGGTTTGATCCCCCTAAGAAAGGAAAGTCACAACTTCCCAATAAAATGCACAAGTCACATATTATGGAAGAAATCTCAGACATTATTGTGTTATTACATAGGGTAAGGGGAAATATGAATGCACAAGATTTTGAATAATGGATGTATTTATTCGTTCAAGTTATCTTTGGTGGCACACAATATCTGGAATGGGCCACTATAATCAATGATAAATTGGATGATATGATGAGGAGATTTGTTGTTAACAAATTATTTTGCATGTCTTCTTACCTCTTTTATGTCTTTTCCTATACAAGACCTTGAATTGGCTTAAACTCTATGAAGGATTTTGATGAGAAAATTCAAATCTATGATTATTACCCTGATTTGCAGCTTGAAAAGAGAAGAATTTCTAAAGGGTAAATGATGTGTTCAACATGAAGTTCGTTAGGGAGTTACAAAGTGATATAGGTCAAAGAGTATCTCCTAAGGCTTTCTAATTGGTCACCAATTATGGAAGTCTTTTCATCCAAATTTTGATGTTTACCTATTTGCAGTTGGTGGATTTTATGACTTCCCTCTTAAACTCCCTAGACATGTGGAAGATAAATTTATCTTGATGGAAGTTTTCTAATAAGTTTTAGAGATAAACAAGAGATGTTTGGATAGGAAAAAGGCTAGGATTCCATTCCTAATTGGTTTTGGTTATTATGAATGTAAGTCTCGGTTAAATGCCATTAGTTTGAGGAGGTAAATTGAAAATTTCTCTCTTGGTACCTATGAGAGGAGGTTCCCATTTGACAATAAAAATTATATGAGAAATAATATTCACCTTCATCCCAGTTATTATCATATGCCTTACCTTGAAGATTTTTGGGTGGATTGTGTGGATGATTATGAGGTAATAAGAAGGAATTGGGTGAGACTCTCCTTGGAACAAACATTCAATTTTAAACTTGATTGGAATATAAGGCGAATATAGGATGAAGAATCAGATTTAATTGATCCAAACTACACTCAACAAGTACAGGAATTACCTTTTTCACTTGTGGATTGGAATAGTGAATAAAATGAAGATATTTAGGTTAAAACTTTAGTAGTCTTAAGAAGGACACAAGTTTGGTTAGCCAAAAATAAAGGAGAAGCTACCAAGGCTCCATCAAAAGAAAATAAGGGATTTCAATAATAAACAAGTGTTGGTCATGTAAGCACAAGGTCTTCCATGCCAACACCATCAATACATATTACATCTCTATTAGGTGGTATTGGGAATGGGGATGATCCTACCGAGAAGGGTAAAGGACTTGAACAAATTTGTGGTGAAGGCCCCCTTCACAATGTCATAGTTGAAGAACAAAGTGGTGATGATGTTGAGCAAAAATTAGAGGAAATTAATTAGGGAATTGAAGCTAATAGGGAAGTCCTAGAAACTCACATTCAACAACTTGAGAAACACCAAGGTGGGATAAAAGGAATTATCCAAAGAGGTAAAGCTTCAATTTCCTCTCCTTCAAGCATACGTAATGTGATGAGATCTCCCCTGCTAAATAAAGCCCTTCATTTTTCTACACTTGGAACTTCCCAGAATCTTGATACACCTCCATCTACATCATCTTGGTTAGAGAATTCCCTCTCAAAGAAAATGAAGACAATGCCTATCGTGTTACCACAAGATGATGTTGTGGGAAACTCTTGCAAAGAAATCCAAAGGTAAATAAATTTAAAACTACTGCTAGGTTGATGGAAGATGAGGCTTCAAGACATTTGGTTATGGAAGCTGCTCAACCTTCTATGTGAAGGGATCATAGCCAAGCCATGAAAAAAGATCATAATGTGACCAAAGTAGATTTAGGCCCTCCTAGTAGGGATGGAGATATCCATAATATTTAGGTCACTACCACAAGGTTATTGGAGAGAAAAAATGGATAAGCGGGATGAAGATGAACTAAATAAATCTATAGAGCTCCTATCTAATTTCCTTAGAACTTTAACATATCCTTCTCCTTAGCCTTTGAGTCAAGACAATCCTACCTTTGATCCTAATTCAGGGTCTAGGAAGGCTATGGTGAGCATGATCCAAATAGATAGTTACTATGGGAAGTTTGTCCAAATATAGGTACTTGAGATTAAAGAGAAGGGGCCTCTTGTGATTGATAAATTAAGGAAAGTGTATGATGAATTTGTGGAATTAAGGAATTCAATAAAATCTAAATTAGTCATTTGTAATCAAGAGGAAAAACATTGGTTTTAAATTGACTGTGAGCTAACTGATATTATTTCCATGGGAATGGAAAAGGATGGTACTGAGAATATCATTTCATCCAAAGAAGATAATCAAGCTCTCATGTGGAAAACAAGTATAGCCTGGAAGCTTGAATTCATAAAATCAAACTTCTCAGAGCAAATGAAATTATTAAAAGAATGCAATCTCTTAAATTATTATTTCATAAAAAAAATGACTAATTTTGGATGTCCAATAATGAAAGAAGATAATTAAGGACCCACCACATTTGAAGAATTAAAGGATTCCTTCTTCAAAGCAATCAACACCTATTCGAGGGAACAATAATTTGATAATGAGGTATTAAAGAAGCTAGCTAGGATTGACTCAACATTGTCATGGCACAAGGACTCTCGTACACTCATCACACATAAAATGGTGTTGATTCGAATTACCAAAGCCACTTGGAAGTTGAGGATGAGAAATGTAACCATCCCACAACAGATGGAAATTGTTGATGTTGTGATGGCCCTAAAAGATTACCAAGTAAACGTAGCAGCTGCTTAGTAGAAGTTGTCCAAAGAGGAAGCGTCTGCCTCTTTACATACCTAGTCAGCTCAACATTAGAATATTTTGAAGTTTCTCTTGTTTTGTCTTTAGAAATGTTTTGAACTTGAATATTTTGATTATTTCAAGAATCAATTATTTTCAATTATTTCACAATATTCTAATGACAGTTACGTTCTAAAACTATAAATATGTTTTATTTTGATGTTGCAAGGGTTTGAAATTTTGATCCCCCTTGCACTGTAATGCATGAGTAAGAATCGATCATAATAAAGGATCAAGTTTTGCAGTTTTAATTCATTTTTTGTGAATGTTTATTATCTATGTATAATAAATTGTGAGTTATATGCCACTTTTTGTGAATGAGTATGTTATCTTTGACAAGCATTTGGATATTCCTTCCCTTTGAGGATGTGTTGTTTAGTATAATTTAATTCATTTATTTGTAGTAAGTGATTAAGATTGTACTAAGTCGAGTTAGCAAGCATTGGTAGTCTGGTCTGTGAACCATGATATTAAGTGTTTTCCAATCCATTTCATTTCAACATGGCAGTTTAATTTTAAGGATTCTCTCTGCATCTATCTCATGGTTATGAATAGGTGTTAGTTTTCCTTTCCCGCTTTTTGGTCAAAAGCATAGCTCTAAATTCATATATTTTCAAAAGTCAAAATTATATCAGAAGAGGGAGTTTTACCTCAATCAAAATTTAGAGGAAGATTACCAATGCACTGATAATCTCTCCAACTATCATGAATTGGTTAGTCCTTCTTACAAATTATAGTCATTTATATTTATTTTTGTAAAGGACAAATCTGTTCACCAGCACCACCAATGTAAGATATGCCTTATTTTGAATTTATATGATAATTATTATTGATTTTCTACATACTTTATGGCTAAAGTTTTGATTGATAGGCTGATTGAAAACTTCTATAATTTTCAAACTATTTCACATTTTTTGAATCTAAAAGATGCATCACATTCTATGCTTCTCATACTATAGGATAAAAAAATTTGAATTTCGTACATTTTTGGCCAAGTTATGGTGGTCAGAAAAACACGTTTTAATAATTTTGAAATGTTCTAATAAAAAACTCATAACTAATTATTTACTTGCAAAAAAATTACAAAACAATGTGGCACATCTGGGCATGTGTCCTCTACTTATATTGAAAGTTTCAAAAAAAAAGTATTTTTTCTTGTACTTAGGTTGGTCACACCTTTTTTTTTTAATGTTTTTTCCTAAAAATTTAGTACTACTACATTGAAATTTCAAATTTTCACAAAATAGATTTACTTTTTTTCCCAAAAAAGGACTAGTAGCCTAGAAACTACATTCAATTTTCTACAAATTTTGTTCTTACATGTTTTTCAAATTATGCTAATAACCTATTCAAAATTTTATGTCAATTTTCCTAATTCTATTTTTTGAATTTTCATTTCTACTTAGGGGCCTAGTTTGGACCCCCATAATCCTGCACTAACCCTCTACTACATAAGTGAATCCGCTAACCAAAAACTCCCATAGATCATTTGATAGAATTATTTTCTTTATCTTCTTTGCTCACACATCATCGTTTTTCCCATTACAAAATGGTGGTCATTGCCAACTCTTGTTGTCTTCTCTTTCCATGTTTGAAACTCAACAACTCTCTAAACCTAGAAAACTAATGTCCAACACACTCTAAACCCTAGCAATTTGATACCAAATTGATGAGAATAAAATCAAAATAGACAGAATAAATAGAGTTTTTCTCTGATAAAAAAAACACAAACTAAAAAGACCAACTAGAGGAGACAACACTCATGTAAAACATAGAATACATACATTCATTGATCATAAAATACATTTACAAAACTTTCAAACTACAATTACAATATGTTATAAATAGTTTTACTACTACCGTATATGACTAATTTTTCTATAACTATCTTTGTATACCTATCTCTCTACCTTTCTCCCTCACTCATTCTTTCTTTAATTCTCTCTCTCACCTCTCTCTCTTCATAGCCATCTAGATATCTCTTTATATATATCTCCCTATCTAGACCTATCTCTCTACCTCTCCCTACCTCTCTCTTTCCCTATATCTATCTCTCCCTTTGTATCTATCTTTCCCCATCTCCCCCTCTCTTTCTATTGGAATTCTCAAATAAGGTTATGATACATTTTCATTTTATAATGCAATCACATTTTTTTTAATCCCAAAAATGGTAAAAATTAATCTCCATTCCCTGATTTAGAATCCACATGCTCTATTTTTCTCTAGAACATATGTTTTATCACGAGTTGTCTATAATAGTTACATTTTTTTGGTTTTGGTTTGATGATCTATCATACCATGACTCAACTAATCTCCATGTTTTATTCATGATAGGTATAGAATTTATCATCATGCCAAGAAAATGACTAGAGACTCTAACATCAAACATGTGAGAAGGAATGAAGCTACTTCATAAAAGTAATAAATTGAACACCATAGAAGAATACATATCATCATTTCCAATTGAACATGAACATGAAGCATCATATCAAGTCATGAGAGAGAAGAATTTGGAGAAACAAAGGATAAAATAAAAAAATATTCATGCAATGAGGAAATTAATTCCTGAAGTTGAAGATATGTCATCTTTGCCATATCAAGTTGAAGGTACATCATCTTTCCCATCTCAATTTGAAGGTATGTTATCTTTCCCATCTCAAGTTTAAGGTATGCCATATATCCCATCTCAAGTTGAAGGTATTCCATACGTACCATATCAAGTTGAAGGTACATCATCTTGCCCATCTCAAGATTATATTAAATAAATTCCAAATATTAAGGTAAGTTTACCATTAAGAACACCTCCTAGAATTTTGCATAGAAAGCCTATTTTATATTGATATTGATGAGAGTGTTTTAAAACTAATGGTTGATAATATTCATGAGGATTATTTTGTATTTGTAAAATTAGGATCCTCAAAACATGAAAAATAATGAAAATCAAGGAAAAGGACAGTTATAATGTAATTTTCCAACCTCCTAGACTTGAAAGAAAATAATAAGAACCACCAAATTATTCATTTTTTGTGCATTTTGGGGCCAAACCAATTACTGAAATATATTTGGGTGGGTGGGTGGATGAAATATATGGGATGCATTTTTTTATTTGCTAGGCCACCCAATCCTTTCGGGCTACACTATTCCAACTCAATCTCTTAAGAGTAAACAGCTATCAAACTGTGACAAAGTAGTTCTCAGAGCTCATGACACCTATTAATATTTCATTTGGACCTACACATGGATATGGGGTCCCTCCATATTAACCTATCTTATTTTTCTCGAATCTACATAGTTTGAACAAACCAACAACATATGTATTCCTACACAAAGTGTTAGTCAAGAGCAATAAAAATGTGGAAACAAGAATATCTTATGTTCCATATATTGTGGGGTTAAAATAACTATGCCAATATATATAAGTAGGTGGGTGAATGCTAACAGAGGGGTTCATTCATTCCCCAAGTCACCTGATCCTTCCAAGATACATTAGTCTAGTGTTGTCTCTTAAGGGCCCTAAGAGCAAAAAAATCAAACCATGCCAAAGTGTTCTAGAGCTTGTGGCATATAGGAATATTTTTATAGACCTACAAGTGGATATGGGGTCCCTCCACATTATCCTCACTCGTTCCAGGTCAATTCCACACTATTTGACCAAGCCAACAAAAAATGTATTCTTGCAAAAAATATCATTTGAGAGAAATGCAAATGTGGAAAACTGCATATATTGTGTTCCTTGCATTATGAGGTCAAACTGGTTGTACCAACATGTTTAAGTTCATGGGTGAATGTTATTGAAGGCCTTTTTTTGTTCCCTAGGTCACCTGATCCTTCCACATTATACTATTCTAGTGTAGTCTCTTACCCTGAGAGAAAAAAATACCATGATGAGTATTTATCAAATCTTGTGGAACATAAGAATATTTTATCTAGACCTATAGATGAATAGGGGTACCTCCACATTAACCTCTCCCTATTTTGGTCAAATCAACATCATTTGACCAAGCCAACAAAAAATGTATTTTTGCAAAAAGAATCATTTGAGAGCAGTGAAAATTTGGACACATACACATCTTTTTCTTTGTGCATTGTGGGTCCAAATCGATTGCACCAAATTTTTGGGTGGGTAATTGAATGCTAGTAGAGGTTTCTATTTGTTCCCTAAGTCACCCGATCCTTTTGGGCTACACTATTTTGACATAGTCTCTTAAGATCCCTAAGATTTTTTCCAAAATAGGATTGAGTAGCTCTTGGAAATTGTGGCACATAAGAATGTTTTTTCTAGACCTATAGGTGGATATGGGGTTCCTCCACAATAACCTCTCATATTTTTTCTTATCACCAAACCATTTGACCATGGTGATGATGGATGCAATGTTATAATTCAACACAACCTTGCTAGGAGCCATATTTTGGGTTCTTTGTGTTGTGGGGCCCAAAAGTTTGTGTGAACATGTTAGAGTGGGTGGGAAAATTATATGGGATTTCCATTTTCACACCCCAACTATCTCTATCCTTTCAAAGTATAAACTTTCAACAAATTTTCTTAAGAGACCTAAGTGCAAAAATTTCCAAACTATGATAGATTAATTTTTGAAATTCATGACACCTAAAAATGTTTTAGGTATCTAAACCTATAGATGCATAAAATATCTTAAATTTATATCTTAAATTTATTATCTCCAAATTATTTGACTATGGTGATGATGGATGCCATGTTGCAAAAATTGTCATTTGTGTTAAATACAACCTTGCCAAGAGCCATATTTTGTGTTCTTTATCTTGTGGGACACAACTAATTGCTATTTTTTAAGGGTTGGAAGTTGAATACTATGGAAGGCCCCATACTTCACTCTAGTTGTTTCAATCCCTTTTAACTATAGTACCATGCTTCCGACAAAGTCTCTTAAGAGACCTAAGTGCAAAAAATTACCAAACTATAACAAACTAGGTCTCAGAATTTGTGGCACCTATTATTTTTGTCTGAATCTACAAATACATGTAGGTTCCCTAAACAATAACCTCTCTTAATTTTTATCCTCTCCAAACCATTTGATTGTGGCGAAGATAGATGCAATACAAAAAAATCATTTATGTTCAACAAGACCATGTCAAGAGCTATATTTTACATTATTTTTCTTGTGGGGACTAACTGACTATGAAAAATGCATGCTGGGGTGATCAACTTGAAACCATTTTACCATTCCAATAATGAATAAATTCTTGCAAAAAGTGTCAGTTAAGAGTAGTATAAACATGCAAACAAACATTTTTTGCATTTTATGTGTCGTGGGGCCCAACTAACTACACCAACACATCAAGGTGGGTGGTTCATTGCTAAAAAATTTCATGTTTACATATAATGTTGGTATGATAGCCTTATACATATTTTATTCTATAACTCAATCCATTTAATTAGATCTATTCCTTATAAACATGATTACCCTTCATTATATTGCATGAAAAAGACTCAATATGCAAGTATAAGACTATAATGGTGAGACACGTGGTCCCTAAGGATAGAAAGGTGTAATTTTTAGTGACTTGCATATACCGTCTTTCTTGTACCACAATCTTTGGATAAGTGTGGATGGCATGACAAGTTTAGGAATTCTATTATGAAATCGCTGCATATTTTGTATGTCTATCAAATTATGAATATCAACCTTAAATATTTCATGATAATCCTCTTTATGGTTTTACTAATCTTCCTACACAATGTAAAATAAATTTTAAATAATCATGATAATGAAAATGAATGACAAGATCCTAGATAATGATTAGCATTCATGTAGAAACATTTGATAATTTTATGAATTAAATCATGTGGCATAATTAATATGCCCTTTTGATCAAAAATATCCTCTAGGGTTTGGTGGGTTTCCAAGGAAAACCAAGTTGTAAATATTCATCTCATTGAGTATCATAATCACAATCCATCACAAAATAATAAATTCCTTATATTTTAAAAGATTTATATGCCAACAAAACTAAGTTAATCATAATATCAAAAAATTATTCCAGAACCAAACCCACATATTAGAAGAAAAAGTTGTATGTAAAACCTCAAATTTGATTAAAATTCACTCAAAAATGATACAAATATGGTATTTTTGTCTCCACGAAAAGGAAAACTAAATATATGCATGCCTAAGGTTAACAAAATCACCCCAAAAAAACCCTTTCCCTATATCAATAAAATCAAACATAAATTAGACATAGAATGGTATAATAAGTCATAAAATGCTTGTCCATACAATCACATGTATAATAGTACCTGGGTGAAATATCAGGAACCTAAGATATGACATAAAAACTATTAAAAAATGTTAAAAAGCTTCATGACCATTTGGTACTACCTTGGGAAACCAAACAAGGGTTTGGTATTTAGATATAGGTCATCAATTTTAAGCCCAAAATTAATTTTAAAATGGGTTCAATTTTCTTTTCCATTATGACTTCAAGTTTTGTACCCAAGTCACCTCTTAGGATTTTTAAGAGTTATTAAAGGGTTTAAGATTGTTAAAACATGGAAAAAGATAACTTAAACCCTTAAAAATCTCAAAACTTAGATTTTAACCTTGAATAAGTATCCTTTACATGATATACACACTTGCAATGCCTCTAGAGATGCTAAATGACATTGATACAACTTAAAATCTTCACTATCATAATGTAATATCCCTTTATTCTTATGATGGAATGAGATACATGATCCTAAACATGAAGCATACCTCATCATGAAAACATAATATCAATATATATCCATGTTCCCACATCAAAATTCAATCTACCAAGCTAAGGTATAAAACCAAATGTAATGACGGAAAAAGTAACATAGCCTTGATTTAGTGTTGTAATATTTCTAACATATTCACATTAGGTCTTGGGCCCTTGTTGTAACACCCCTTCGTTTTTCTCTTTTGATTGAACAGTGTTATGTTTTGCTATGCCTTATTTTCTATTAGTGCTTTGACTATGGTACTCGGTTACTATTTGATCGCTATCTGTAAAGCGATGTGAATGTTATTTTTGATGTGATGGTATTTTATTCGGATGTTATCATTATGTCATGTTTTGAATTAGCATAAGTGGATATTCAAATTAATGATGTTTTATGCTTTCGATTAAATTATTATGTTAGATACGTCAATTAGTAATATTGTATTGGTGAAGGGGATGATATCGCATCACTCGCTTGCGAGCGCCCTGTGATTCCATGATTTCCTCTTCATGGTGTGTTTTAATTATGACATATATATATATATATATATATATATATATATATATATATATATATATATATATATATATATATATATGCATGTGGATATACTCTTTGTTCACAGGTTAACAGGTACAAGACATCGACTCCACCTGGCTTCACAGGTTTGAGCATGTCCATTGCCAATGACATTCGATTGGGAGATAGTAGCTAGGTTTTCCATGTCAAGTCATCACCCTAGTCATAGTGTGTCATCGAGTTTTAGTCTAGTTCGGTTGCGTTAATATTGTGCTATTTGCCTTGATTTTATTTAAATTGCAAGTTAGAAAAAGGTAAATAAATGGCTTATGTATTTAAGTTGTTGATTAAATTAATCTCGTTATAACGTTAGAAATGTTGTTTAATTTATTAATTAATTTAATTTAATTAATAAAATTATTTAATCTTGGATTAGAATTATTTTATTGATTAATTAAATTAATTATGTTGAATAAAATTAAGTTATGCATTTTGAAATTTATAGATATTTTGTGTGAAAGTGGAAATTGAAAAAGGTTAAATGGGATATTTTGAAAAAGATTTTAAATTTCTTTTTTTTTGAAAATTAGAAAAATGCAAATTGAAAATTGGGATATTTTCTATTTTGTTTCTGAAAATTGATTATGGTGGTTGAATAGATATTTTTTCCTTTTTTGGGTATTATTTGGAATTTTCATAAAATTTGGAGGGAGGATGAAAATTGGAAAAATAGAGAAGGGAAGAAAATTATTGTTGGTTGTGGGTTTTGGATTTGGTGTTTTCTGGTGAAGTTGAATTGGACTACTGGGAAGGATATTGAAATTGAGAAGGCTTTGCTCCATTATCAGTTATCAAGCTTTTGAAACTAGTTTCTTTCAATTAGTTTTTCATTTTGAAAGGTTTTACAGTTTTATTATGCTACTTGAAAATGTTTAAACTCTATTTGTTGTTTGCAAGTAAAACCCATTTTTAAATTTGGTTTTAAAAACTTTGAAAACCTCTATTTGGAAACGAAATTCTTCAAGAAAAATTGTGTTCTTGGCTGTAAATGATCATTTTAAGAATAACTTGCTCAATTAGCTTTGTAAATTGCTTGTGGGATATTTAAATATATACATAGAGATATATATAAGCATATATATATATATATATATATATATTGTATATGTTTTATTT
The DNA here is from genome assembly GCA_007115665.2 of Sequoiadendron giganteum. NCBI lineage: Eukaryota > Viridiplantae > Streptophyta > Pinopsida > Cupressales > Cupressaceae > Sequoiadendron > Sequoiadendron giganteum. The sequence goes on from CM021101.1 coordinate 629,391,889, forward strand.
TGGGCTTTTGCTGTTAAAAGTTAAATTAGAAAGACCCATGATTTCAAAAGAACGAATTTCGGATTTAAAAAAAAATCCTCAGGGATGCATTATTTAAAAATTAATAAAAAATAAAATGGAGGGTTTGGGGGTCGCTGGGGGCTCACCCCACTATGCCCCCCATGGGAGGCGTTGTGGGGGAGCCGTGCCCAGCACCCCCCCACTCCCCTACCACCGCTATCGTTGCTGCCCAAACCAGGGACGACTGTGTGTAAACACAACCGACCAACCCTTGCATTGGTGTGTGCGGTTCCCAAGGGACGTGACTTGACCTTGTATAATCCATTTTTTTACAAATAAAAATAAAATATCTTTTTTTTTAATATATTCAGTATTATTTATATATAATATTAAAATATTATTATTATATATATATATATATAAATCATTAATATATATATATTTAATATTTTATAATATGTGTATATAATATTAGAATATTAATTTATATATATAATATATAAATAATATACATATATGTATATATACAATATGAAGCTATATATTATATGTATATATGTATGTATATCATGTTGTATATATATATAGTTGTGAATATAATTTTAATATATATATATATATATATATATATATATATATATATATATATATTAAAATGGATGAGTATAATAATAACATGATTTAAATGTAATTGGGAAGATTTTAAAGGATTATGTTATAGTTGAGAATATATATATATTAAAATGTTGAGTTGATTAATATCATGTTTTAAATGTAGTTGAGGAAATTTTAGATCAATATTCGATAGTCAAAATTGATGGATTTATTTTAAGATATCATATTTTGAAAGAACAAATATTGGATTTAAAGGTATTATTGTTTAATATAGAAATTAATTTTATTTTTTTTAAATGATTTATTTTGAAAAGACGAAATAGATGATTTGAAAATAGGATGTTTTAAATCAACAAAGTATTATCTATTTTATTATTATTTACAAGCAATTGAGAAATTAAATGTTTGGTTTAAATTTCATCATTTGTTTGAAAGAGACGTTATTGAATCAGTTTATTGTGCAATAAATTATTGAATTTTATTAAGGGAAATGGATTTAATATATCCAAATTTAGTTTATTTCCTTGCAATTGCTTTATGTGATTGTTTCCTCTGTGTTCATGTTTGGGGAAATGGGTTAAGTGTCTTTAATATGTAAGTCTTCCAGAGGAGCCTAGAGGTTGGGGGTTGTCATTTTGTGATGTTAACCATTTTTTAATTCCCTTGGGTAGTGCATGAAGTTATGTCATTGTTATTACCTGATTTCCACGAATGGAGATGTTTTGTGCCTCCTGTGGAATGAGTGGATTATGTGATTTGTGCCTCCTTGTAAGGAGTGGTTTTGTTATTTTTTTACCTCAAGTGTTTGGAGAGGGTTTTGAATTATGTCGCCTCCTGAGAAAGGAGTGGTCGTGATATCTTGTTTGTTTGCACTTTGGCACCCTTGGTGATTGGTTTTGTTGGTATGTTGTCAAGTAGAAGAGTGGCTTCTGTTAGGAGCCAGAGCCCCAAAGAGGTAAACTGGATAATCTTCAGAGGTGGTTTAATCAAGTGATAACTAAAACAATACTTAGAAGATTAGGTGGTACTTCTCACTAATCAAGATAATTATGCCTCACTCATAGACACAAGTGCTCGTTTAGACTTGGGATGAGTGGGAAGGCTTGGAATGGCAAGGTCATCTATCTTGTCTTTACGAAAGGTATTTGATTCCGCATGAGTGAGTATGGGGGGCGAGATTCGATTGAGGCCACTAGGATAACCCATAGTGGGGGCCGGAGCCTATGAAGATCCCTAGATGAAAATCCATGATGAGTTGTGCGATGACACTCTGTCTAGGACAACAGTTGGTATTTGATTCTATGTGTATGGTTTTCTTAACATACCTGATCTATTTTATATTTGGAAGCAATGTGACCATGTGAATAGTTGTACTTGTGTTGTACATGTGAATGGTTGTATCAGTATGAGTCAACCGATGTCTAGAGGTAGATGGTCTTGTATATGAAACCTTGTTACTATCTCCTAGCACAAGGGATGGGCCTTCGGGTACCACTTGGCTGGGTGGTGTGCACCTTACTCTATTGGGCTTTCTTCTTGTTCGTGTTGATGAGATTTCTATTTGGAGTGCTCATGGGATCCAGTTACTCTTTATGCTTCTATTTCATTTCAGTTGAATCTTGTAATTTATTACCCCTCTTTGTAATCGAGGTGGAAGATGTAATATGTAATCAAGCTTATTGGATTTACCTCATTCGGGGAATGAGAGATGTAATCTTATTGTTTAATTAATATGATTGTAGTCTATGGTATTCCTTATTATGATGATGTAATTTATCTCGTATGGAATGTATGTGTACTTAATATCTTGAGTAGATGTTATGGTTTCATTTATGTTGTTTGTGGGATAATAAGTAATCTCAGTCTCGTAACCTTAGAGGTTGTTTGCAATGGGTAGAGAACTTGCATATTAATTGTACTTAAACAAAAAAAAAAATTAGTTCGTTTGAGTAGTTAATTGCAACTTCCTCTAGGGTTACGTGGCGGGGCGTTACACTTGTGAACTAAATGAGCTTATTGATGCCTTATTTGGAGTGTTGTAAAGTGTTGTAACACACTTTCACACTTTTCTAGGGTTTTATTAAATAATTGGGCTTATTTATACTTTAATTGGCCTTATTTTTGCATCAATGAGCCTCATTTAATGTGTCTTTTCAAGGATGATCTCGACATAAATCAACATCCAATCATAATTCAGGTGTTTTTAGGTTGTGTGGCCCAAATTTGGTGGTCTAGGACTCATACGCCACCTTGGGTGTATGGGTCCCAGTCTGGATTTCACACCTTTTTATGCATTTTAAAATAAAATCCCATAATTTATGCCTAATGGGACTCATACACCACCTTGGGCATATGAGTCTCGTGTGACCCAAAATTAAAATTAATTCAAATTATTTGTGGGATTTTATCCTCCTAAATGTGATGTCAACTTGTAGTGTTGTAATTTTAGGAATTTTTGTATAATTAAGTATAAATACAAGATTCTTTCACTCATTTTCACCCCAATCATTCAAGTATTCATGCATATAGAAAGTTTGAGATCACAAGAGCATTCAAGTTCTTACAAGATAACTCAAGAGAATTCAAGGGAAAATTATCAAGTGTTTAAGATCATTATTCAAGTATCAAGCATCATGTCAAAGTCTTCATGCATCATGTTTGTTTTGGAGCTAACAATTGTGATGTAGGGTTTTATGATTCAAGATAGCATTTCATTCAAGATATATCCTATTAAAGCAAGATTCAAGATTTACATCCATTGGAGCCACTTCATACATGTTTGCAACACTTTATTGCAAGAGTTTGGTGAGTTGCAACATCTTATTTTTTTCATTCATCATTCTCTATTCCTATTTCATTTCATTTCAAGGTCTGATTACCAAAATGGGGTTTGACCAAGGAAAGCCCCTTTCCACTAACAAAACAAATTTTTTTCCATCTCTTTTTTGTGTGATTTGAAAATCTAGGTTGAAGATACATTGAAGAGAAATTTTGGAGAAAGTTGTCAAACTGTGCAAACTTGTCAAAGTTGTCACCTTGCATTAGAGATACTTGGAAGACTTCTACAAGCTACAAATCAAGGTTTTAGATCCAAAAATCAATTGGAAAGGATAGAGTAGACATAGAAGACTATATTCAAACTTTGAAGCATCATAAAAACCTAATTGGACTGATACGCTAGTTCTGGCGTATGAGTCTCAGTTTAGGTCATTTTCCAAGTTTATGCAATTTCAAACACCCATTTTCTAGATTTTAGTTTCTACCCAGAAACCCAAATCTAGGACTACATCACCTAGACTGGCATATGAGTCCCAAAAGACTTTAAAATCAATATTTTTAGCATTTCAGGCCTTCATCTAGTCTTCTCCAGATTTCTAGGTGCACACCTTTTATCTTACAACTTTTTTGTTTTGATTTTACATGCATTTTTAGGCCATTTAGTGAAATATTGCATTGTACTAGGTTTAACCATTTTTATTTACATTGAATTTGTCTTTCCAAGCCCTATATTGGTGGTGAACCCCTCATTAGTTTACAATCAATCCCTAGGACAACCCTATTGTAAGATCTCTTTCTCCTTTGCATACTTGAGGTTGAGATCTCTAGGGTTTCCCTTCAATGAAATAATTTTGAAGTGGGTTTTCTCTATCCTAAACCACACGAAGGCATAATCACCAATTTTTCATTATTTAACCAAAAAAGTCTGATAATCATCAAACCAAAAGCCTTCTGATCATTCATAATGAAATGAGAAAGATGATACTATAAACAACCTGGTTCTAATTTGATCATGAAGGATATCAATGCTCATGATAAAGTGGTGGCCTAAACTCTTCATCAAGATACACTAAGAATCAATCCAATTCTCACCTAGGAAAATCCATCACAAAATAGAGACAAGTCAATCAATCAACCAAAATCACTCCATATTTTATTAGGACAAAAGAAATATCTAAGTCATGTCATCCAATCAAGCCTCTACATGACCAAGGCAAAGTGATTGACCAAGACTTGGACTATGATCTAAATCACTAGACAATATGAAAGACTAAAAGAATTAGGAATTTATTTAAATACACAAATCAAATGATCTCCATTTCACTTGTGTAATTATTCATGTATTCAATTAATCATTTATAGAAAAGATGGACAACATTGGTAAAATAAATTTGTATTAACTAAAAAGACATATAGGCATACAATGTTATGTTAGTAAAAGTAAAATATATATGTACAAGAAATCCATATAGGTGTACAATGTCACATATCTATTATACAAAAATATATGTATAAAATTTCTCTATAGACATACGATAAAGTCCTAATGCAATCACTTCCATCTAGGGGAAGGGAAGAGATCAAGAGATGCATTTGATTATCAAGTGAATAGAGAGGCAAGAAATGATGGTTTCTTTCAAAATCACTAGCTTGACCTCCTTTCATAAATTTTTTGGAGCTCTACCTAATATAAAAAATATATGCATAAATTAATATATCAAAAATGAAGTATCAAATATATAATTAAATAATCACTTATCGCCAATTGATAATATCTCTCAAGCAATCATTTCCTCTCTTCATTTGTTTAAGGGGCATGGACTGGAGTTGTGACCTCTTGTGACAAGCATCAAGAATCAAATTAAACTACAAATGAATACAATTCAAATTCACACTAATAGACATGGGATAAAATACCAAATAAAATATGAATTTTACTAATATGGCTTGTACCTATGTCAAAGGCATCAAAGATAATATTGCTACACCACCCCCCTCCATTGTGCTACAAATATCAAGAGGAATTTGATTTGATGTCATTAACTGAAAATGAAACCACATTATTAAATTTCCAAAATTTACCTAATGCTATTTTACAAACATAATGATAAAACCTGATTGTTAATGGTTTTGGGTCCATTCAAAACCTATTTTTCCCATATAATCAAAACATAATGATTATAAATTTTTGACCAAGTTGTGGGTTTGTGATTCAAGAAAGTATTTCATTCAAAGATCTATCAACATCAATCAAGATTCCAAGTCTACATCCATTGGAGCCATTACTTACATGTTTGCAACACCTTATTACTAGGGTTTGGTGAGTTGTAACATTTCTATTTGTTCATTCATCATTCTCCATTCATGTTTGCTTTAATTTCAAGGTTTAATTACCAACAAGGGGTTTGACCAAGGAAAACCCTTATTCTCTAACCCCACAACATTTTCCCCTCTTCTTGTGTGTGATTTGCAAGGCTAGCTTGCAGATTTTTCAAGAAGAAAAGTTGGAGAAAAGTTTTCAAATCTCTAAAGTTTTCAAAATTTTCATCTAGCCTAGGAGAAGCTTGGAGAAGACCTACAGGTGGTAATTTGCAGTTTCAAATCTGGAAACCAATTAAAAAGAGTAGAGCAGGCCGAGAGACATGGAATTAGGTCCCGAACTTTTGAAAAAGCAAAAGTGGATTAATTCACCTCAAGTGGTGAATGAGTCCCACTATACAGGCCTGACAAAGATTTTTACAAAATTGGATACCCTTTTAGCTGAAACCTGTGTCTGCATATTTTCCCAAAAAATGGACTGATTCACCCAGCTTGGTGAATGAGTCCCAACCAACATCAACAATAGATTCTTTAGTGATCCAAACCTCCATCCTACCTTCTTCAATCTCCCAGGTGCACACTTCCAGTTTCATAGCTTTCTATTGTATTTTGTTTATCATTTTGAGTCATTTAGTGTTAGTTTGCATACATTTAGGGTTTTATTTTACAACTTGCATTTCATTGTATTTTTCTAAGTCTAAACTTGGTGGTGAACCCCTCATTATTTATCATTCAACCCCTAGGATAGGCTTATTGGAAGATTTAAATCTCCTTTGCATTGAGATCTGTAGGGTTGTCCTTGAGTGGAATCTCTTTGTTGGTGGGTGTGAATACATATCATTCCCTCGATTAAATTTTTGGAGGTTCCATTTTGGTGAACCTGCATTTAAGACATCATTATTCTGATTTGGAGTGCATTTCCATCCTAGATTTAGCTTGCATTGGGTTTTACATTAGTTAATTTGCATTCTAGGGTTTCAAAACTTGCATTAGTGAGAAGCTCATTTAGCTTGCATTATTGCATCTAATTTCATTAAAAATCAATCAAATTTAGTGTTTCCATCTCATACACATTTTAGAAAACATAAAAAGCATAAAATTAAATTCTAAAATTCTAAAAAATTCTTAAAAATTGGTACCTGGACTCATTCGCCACCTTTGGTGAATCAGTCCCTTTGCATATTTTTCACGACATTTTCTAGCATTTATAGTTCATTTTCTAAGTTTATGTTTGTTGTTTCTGCATTTTTGTTTCACTTTCCAGAATTTTAGTTATAAGCATTTCATTGTTCTTAGCTTACATTTCATTTGCATTCACCCCATATTTAGTAGCCTTTGTATGAGTGTTTGGTGTCTTATTTCTAATACCATAGTGAGAAGAATTTTGAGACTCATGTCATCCCGCGATAGCACAATCGTTGTGGATCTTGGGTTATCTAGAGCTTCCACTCCTAATATTGACACTAGTACACTAGGCATGGATACCACCCTTAACAACCCTTTGCCTTCAAGTAGTGTGATGCAAGTTGAAACAAGGAATGATAGTATCCCACAAGAAAACATAATTCAAATTCATGAGGATTTAGTAAACTTACAATATCAAATAAGCCTTGAAAACATTTCAACTACTGCAATTCCTACCATAGAAAACATTCACCGCATGTTTGAAAGTAAATATGGACTTGACCTTGTGAAAAAAATAGTTCAAATCTTTGTAAAACATCTTCCCTCAACCACTAGTTTTCCTTTACCAACAAGCAATGTTACAAGTCAAGGAGGAACTCCAATTCCTCCTTCCACAACAATAGCCTCAATACCTACCTACACCAATCCTCAAGCCACAACAATAATGCAACAAGTTAGTAACGTGATTCCTTCCTTGGCTATTCCTGCTAGCATCCCTAGTTCCTATGTGACATCTCAAGTTATATCTCCTACCTTACCACCTATAAGTATTCCATTCACTTGTCCTAAAAACATATACACTCCATCACCACTTTCACTTCCATCTCATAACACAAGCAATGAACCTCTCATAACTCAAATTTTCCAAACCATGTCATCTCTTCAAAAAAAAATTTCCACCATAAACCAAAATCAAAATGGCCCACCTACATATTATTTCAAAAGTAGTCCATTGTACTTGGAGATATTATGAACATCGATGCCACAAGGTGTAGAGGTGCCTAGATTTGAGAAATATGGAAGGAAGGGAGATCCTTCTAACCATGTTAATTCCTACACTACCTTATGTAGTGACTTTGTCCTTGATGATAAACTCTTGGCAAAGCTTTTTCCTAGGTCCTTAAAAGATACCGCCTTGGAGTGGTTCTCTTCTTTACCAAACAACTCAATTCGTTCATTTAAGAAATTGTTGAGGCATTTGTAAACCATTTCCAAGTGCATATAACTCCCAAGATGACCTTGGACGATTTGATGAGATGCAAGAAAAAGGACGAAGAAAAGATAACTGATTTTATCTCACGCTATCAATCGCTTTATTCCCAAATCGATGTTAAGGTCCCCGACCCACACCTTCAAAAGATGTTCATAAAAAAAATTGCAAAGTAAGATTCAAGACAAGCTTAGAATGGTGAAATTCCCATCCTTCATGCACTTGTGTACTTCCCTTCATGATTATCAAAATTTGGTTAGTATTCGAGATACAACGTCAACTTCTAGCCGAATCGAGAGATCTGAGCCCACACACCAAAACAATTCCCAAAATTTTAGAAAACAAAATAAAGGGTTCCTTCAATTTAATTTGCCTCAACGAACAACTCAAAATGTCAATAACCAAGTAGTTTTTGTCAAAGCCATAGTGCCCTTTAGTTATGGAGATCCAAAAAGACAATTCACTCCCTTACCCGATACCATTCATAATACCAAGTCCCAACTTATAAACCAACAAATGATTACCTTACCTCTCGTCAGAACACCCGACCCTAATAAGCCTTTACCTATGAGCTTTAAATCAAATGCTTATTGGCACTATCACTGAAAAAATGGACATGACATAAAACATTGCAAGCATCTTAAACATCTTGTGCAAGACCTCATTGATTCCGACTGTCTATCTGTTGCGGGTGTTAGTGATGAAGGAAACAAGTTTTTTTCCCCTATGAACCAAAACTTGTAGATTTGGTCTTAAATTCAAAATAAGGAATATCTTATATTGGTGGAAAGCTAGCAATTGTTTCAATAAACCTTTTTCATTTCATCAAATTCAGATAAAAGAAGTCATCATCCATAAGGGAAAACTTCGGAAAACTAAAGAAATTTTCTAAACACATTTTTTTAGTTGACTTTCTAGGTTTGGAAATCCCGTACCAAATCTCGAGCCAAATCCCAAACCTACTGATTTTTTTAGAAAAAATGGATATTTGCTATCTCTATTATTTATAATACATAATATTTAATATATTAATATATACTAATAAACTAATATATTATATATATTAATATATTATTATAAATTATATTAAATATTATATATATTACATAATATATTTAATACATAGTATATATTATATACTACATTATAATATATATATAGAGAGAGAGAGAGATAGAGAGAGATAGGGGGTGTGAGAGATAGAGGAAGGGAGAGACCTAAGAGAGAGGGGTTTGGGAGGGATAAAGGGAGGGAGAGATCTGAGATAGAAAGGGGTTTGGGAGGGATAAAGGGAGGTAGATACCAAAGAGAGAGTTATCTAGTTAGGGTGGGAGAGAGAGAGGGAGGGAGAGAGAGAGATAATAGGGAGATGGAGAGTGAGAGAGATAAGAGGGAGATGGAGAGTGAGAGACTAGAGAGAGAGAGGGAGGGAGAGAGGGAGGGTGGGAGAGACCTATGAGAGAGGGACTGAGAGAGATTTTAATAGGCCGGGTAGGAGGGATAGAGGAAACGAGAGACCCAAGAGAGAGAGAGGGGTTGGGAGGGGGAGAGCAAGGGAGAAATGGAGAGAGAGAGAGATTTGAGAGGGAGAGAGGGAGAGAGGGAGAGAGAGAGGGAGGGAGAAAGGGAGAGAGAGAGAGATTTGAGAGGGAGAGAGGGAGAGAGGGAGAGAGATATAGAGGGAGGGAGAGAGAGATACTTGAGAGAGAGAGAGAGAGAGAGAGAGAGAGAGAGAGAGAGAGAGAGAGACCTGAGAGGGAGAGGGAGAGAGAGAAATACCTAAGAGGGAGATGGAGAGAAGAGAGAAATACCTAAGAGGGAGAGAATTGTGAGAGAGAGGGAGTGGGAGAGATTTGAGAGAGAGAGGGGGGAGAGATTTATCTAGTTCTATGGTGGGAGGGAGAGATGTGAGAGAGATATGTGGAGTGGGAGACACCAGAGAGAGAGAGACTTAAGAGAGAGTGGGAGAGACTTGAGAGAGAGAGAGATAAAGAGAGAGAGAGAGGAGGAGAGAGAGTTATCTAGTTAGCATGAGAGAGAGGGAGGGACATAGGGAGAGAGAGATAGAGGGAGGGAGATAAAGAGAGAGAGGGAGATAGAGTTTTCTAGTTAGGGTGGGATGGAGAGACTTGAGAGAGAGAGACCTATGAGAGAGAAATGGAAAGTGAGAGAGAGAGGGAGGGAGAGAGGGAGTGGGAGATACTTGAGAGAGAGGGAGAAATGGAGAGAGAGACTTGAGATGGAGAGAGAAAGATCTAAGAGGGGGATAGAGAGAGAGAATTATCTAGTTAGGATGGGAGGGAGAGACCTGAGAGAGAGGGATTGGGAGAGACCTGAGAGAGAGAGGGAGTGGCAGAGACCTGAGAAAGAGATACTTGAGAGAGAGAGAGAGGGGGGAGGAGGGAGGGAGAGAGGGAGAGATAGTGGGAGGGAGAGAGGGAGAGAGAGAATTGAGAGAAAGAGAGAGATTTATCTCGTGGGGTGGGAGGGAGACCCAAGAGAGAGAGGTGGGAGGGATAGAGGGAGGGAGAGGGAGAGAGACTTGAGAGAGAGGGAGAGAGAGAATTGAGAGAGAGAGAGAGTATAAGATATATAATATATAGTATAATAATATATAATATATAATATAAAATATATATTATATAATATATACTATGTATTAAATATATTATATTTAATATATAATATATAGTATATTTATTAAATATACTATATATAATATATATCATAATATATAATATATAATATAATATATTATGATATATTAATATATAATACATTTATTATATAATAATAATACATAATATTGGTTTTATGTATTATTTGGTTTATAAAAGTCTAAAGCAAATGAACATCGGTAAATGTAACGATTTACAATGCCAACTCCATCCCAAGCGGCCTGTGCGAGTGCATATGAAGGGACATGATTCTTTTGGATTTGGCCAATTTATGGTAGCTCTCTTTCGATGATAGTGTAGTCCTTTGATTTAGTTTCCTTAGATGTTGTTTTGTACCTGGTTGATGTGTTGGTTTTTCCTCTTTTATTCACTTCTAGGCATTGGTATGAGCGAAGATTTGTCGATCCTTCTCTAGTTTGTTGTCGATGCTTTTGGAAGTTGGTGTTGAGTTATAAGTATTACACCAGAGGATAAATTCTCTTCAGATGAAAGATGGATTCACATTTTGGGATTGTTTGTAGGTGTCACAGAAGGGTTGGGCTTAAGTGTCACACACTAAGCTTTGACTTTTGGTCAAAAACCCGTTTCTATTTTCTTGCGTGCAGGCTGCGTCCACTTAATCAATCTACAAAATCTGTTTCCGTACGTAGGGAGCAGTACTTAATGTTAGAGTGTTGAAAGTGAAGAGGCTTTTTCACAGATTTGTTACTTTTCAAATTTCAAGATTTTAAATATGATCTCATTGATCAAGCTCTCCAAAATTTTGCTCCCGCTTGTGGTGTTGACCGTAACTTCAAGGTTTCCAATAATATTGATTTTTCAAAGTTAGTTTTTTTGTTAGTTAAGATGAGATTTTAATGATAAGGATTCTTTCATGGAAGGAGTGGAAAGAAATTTGCGGATGAAAATATTGTGGAGTGCGTAGTGAAATGTGGGTTTTTACTATTGATTTTTTTTAATGTTTTTGTTAGTTTCTTACGGGATTCATATCTTAAATAAATGAACATATTTGTTCATATAATCTTTTTAATTATATTATTTTGAAATTTAAGTTATGTAATATTTGTGGGTAATTTGAATAATATTTTGTAAAATTTGTGGAATAAAAACATATGTAGGATTAATTAATTGTCACAAAAAGTCAATGATTAAATATTTTATATATTTTAATAGTAATAATTATTAAATATGTTAATAAATGCATATGATAAATAAATAAAAATTATTTAATTTTAGATTTGATGTTTAATTATATTATGACATATATAATTTTATTATGCAAGTGGTTTTGTAAATTATGCAATCTTTTCTTATATTTGATTTTTTTACTAAAAGATGGATTTGTGTCAATTTGAATGAGTAAAGTTGATTTGTTGTTAGTTGAATATTTTCGAGTATTCATTGGGTTTGTTGGAACATCTATGCCTTTGGTAAATTTATGTCTAACATATCAAGATTTGTGATTGTGTCAATTTTGGAATTTTTTTCATTACTCCTAGTTTATTCAAGGTCAAGTTAAAATTCTAGGTTGACCAAAGTGTAGTGGCCAATCTAATGAATGGATTTGGATTTTTTTTATGAAAACACTATACCATGTTAGAACCATAATTTATGGTTCAAGATCATAATCTACAAATCTCTACCATGGAAAAGTATTAGGAACATAATTTATAGTCACGACCATATTATTCAAGTTAAGAGTAATTTTTACAATTTTTTTGAAAATACAAGTTTTGGAGTTCTAAATGATTTTTTTTTAATTTCTAATGTAACATGTAAAAAAATAATAAGTAATTACCATAGTGGAATCTTTCTAAAAATTATTTATGGTCGAAGTTGAGATTCTTATCAAACTTTCTACCATGATGAAATTTGGATGATGTTACTTGGTTGTGAGTAATTGATGATTTTTTTTATTTTGGTGTGTGTGTAAAAACTATAATCGAATATTAAAGGATAATTTGATAATATCTACATATAATAAAGGAAATAAGATACCCCAAAAATTTATAGCATACTCTTTATATTTGTTTACAATAATATTCACCTTCTTTATATAGACCTCCTCTTGATAACATTATGGAAGGGTACACCATTAAACCAATATTTGTGATTTTAGAGAGCTTGATTGTTGACATTCTGGAGCAAGATTTTCACGTTCTTCTAGTAGAAAGGGATAGAAGGAACTCTAGATCAAGATTTTTTAACGTGAGTGACCTATAGGGAAAATCCATGGAATGGGAAAAGGAGCGAGAAATATCAATCAAGTAGAATGAATATTATATTTTGATGGATTTATTTTCTTTGGTTTGATGGATGAGAGCAATATATTTCAACTTACATGCTTTATCTATGAAATTTTTTACTTTTCCAAATTTTATAGGGATATGTCAACCTCATACAACTAGGAAGATGTAAGGGCTCATCACCAAACTTTGGTCCAAGTGAGTATAAACATCATGAAAGTGGAATAATGGTATGTGGAATGTGTTTCTTTTAAAATGCAACATTTGACGAGGAAATAAATGGGTGATTTTCTTATAAGTATCTTTGAGTTAACAATGATATCAAATATTGTGAAATCTATTGATGGTATTTGAAAGAAAAATTTAAATGAATAAAATTTATAAATAATTTTATTAATAGACAAGGTTGCTTATCAAATTTAGGCACTGATATTCTAACAACATTTTTATAAAAGCGGTGAATTTTTTTAAAACTATTACAATCTTTGTAATGATCATTTTGTATTCACAATGAGATTTGTCTAGCTCAATAATAGATTACTAAGTATGTTTTCATCTGTAATACTTAGACCTTGATTTAATTTTAATGCTTTGATCAATTATTTTATGCTTAGTTTCTTTGAAATTCCTTCTCATTAACTGTGACACTATCCATTGATAGGTACCAATTTGGGATGTATTGACTCCATGAAATAATTAAAAAGAATAAATCATTACACTAACAATTCTAGTTTAGTCACATTCTCAAGTAGCCCATGGTTCTAAAATAAATAAGGTAAAAAGTTACATAAATTATGTTTGTCACTTTACCTTGTGGTCTATGTGGATTGCCTCCACCTTACACTCATTACAAAAATGATGAAATTAGCTATATAGATGTTTAAGATAGCTAGTTTTTCTTGGAAAGTAGTGACATATCTGAAGTCAAGTCAATAGGTTGGGTTTAACTTTCACCACTTTTTTTTTTCCACTTTTTTTATAATCAAATCTCTAGGAATACTCTCTTCAGTCTAAGTAAAGCTCAAAGAGTCGAGTAAACCCACTTTCATAAAGTTGGCCTTCAACCCTCCATGCTTTGTGGATGAGAAAGTTTCATTTTCATGATGACAACATTGGCCTTGAAAGTGAAAATATGTTCTAGGAAGTGGATCAATCATTTAGAAACCAACACACTCTTAGTTATACTTCTACCAAATGGTTCTTAAAAATACTTAATATAACAAAAAAATAGGGGAGTGAACACCAAACACTATGTTATATTTTGTCTCCTTAACCTTAACCATTTAAAAACTATTTAGTAGTTTAAAAATTAAACTAAAGTACTAAAATTCTTATTCTAACTATATCTTTAAATTTTGAGTGTACACATCTCAAATTACTCATTTAAGCTCAACTTTAGTTGTTTCCAAGGAAAAAACTTGGTCACTTTTAACTTCCTTTTGGCCCCCAATTTTTAGGAACTTCCCTACCCGTTCTTACGTTAGAAGATAAAACTTTGTATAGCTAATTTATTCAAGCATAAAATTAAGGTTTATTTTTATATTCTAGTGTCACAATTGAACATTTGAGCATCATGTGCTAGCCTAATATTTTCTCTTTTCTTCTACATAGAGGAGCCCCTATGTATCTTTTTAGAGGACTTGTATTTGTGTAATGGTTAATTGATTGATAAACTTAATAGTATGCAATATATTATCTTAAATATTTTTAATCTTATCTTTGTTTATGTTTATCTATTATGTGTACATTTTTCTATTGATTAACGTGTCATGAACCTTTTTTATGCTTAAATCTCTTGATTCAATCTCTCTCCCTTTTCACCCCCTACATACCAAATTCAATATTAGCTTAGGATAGATAGGGATCTAGCTCTCAAATCCTAGATATTTTCTTATCGGTTCCACCCATATTATTTTTTATATTGATGAAAATAGGATTGAACTAGGGCTTGACCCTTTTACATAGTAGCAACCAAGATGTTAGAGAAACTAATCTAATGAGATATGAAATAGAAAAAAATAAAAATAAAGAGAACCAATTGGTCATAATAGGGCCGCGAAATGCACAATATAAGAATAATAATAGGACACAAAATCTAACCACTACCAATCAAATTTTGTAAGTTTTTAGCTTCCTACAACTCCTTAGATAATAAATTAACTAATAAATTGACTTTGTCTTCAAAAGTGACCTCCTCGAGTTCTCCAGATTGGGTGCTTGTGTCTCTAAAATATTTCATGGTTTTGACTCTTTCTTTTTGCAGGGACCTCATGTGAAGTATCTCATTTTATTTTGTATACTCCATCCTATAGTACATAAATATCACTAACAATGTTTGTAATTATCCACCTATATTGTTTCTTGCAGGCCTTTCAATATTCTAGTCCTATATGGTGTATTGGCCCTTGAAAATGGCCTTTAAATCAATTTGATACTTGTATTGCATGGAGATGTTTGCCACTTATTCTCCCTCTTATTGAATTATCCTATTAATTTGTATCTTCTTATACTTATATCTTCCCAAGGTCTCTCTAGAAATGGTAAGGATTAATATAATCCAATATTTTTACTTCCCCCTTTGTAACTTGACAAGTCTTGCAATCTTGAATAAATTTTCTCATTTCTTTATATTTAGGACCAAAAATAGTTTTCATTCACTAATTCCATAGAATTGTCTACTCTAAAATTATATTCTAAACCACCACTATGCTTATCCTTGATAAAATCTCCCTCATTGAGTTTCTACGAATGAAAAACTAATTACCCTTAAAGAACATCTCATTTCAAATAAAATAATCAATTCACTTACTTCTATCTATATTTTTTAGTTCATTACATTCTCTCCATGCTTCCATATAATTAGGACTAACTTCATACAAATATTTCAACTCTTTAAATCCAACTATCTTTATTGTCATATCTATAAAAAAATGTCTCTTACTTATTACATCAACTACCTTATTTGAATTTCCACTTCTATGCTTCAATGCAAAAGTATAACAACATTGATTATGCATTTTCTACACTATTGTTATGGTGATGTTCTATTTTAAAAAATATATTGATTATGTTTTATTGAGTTTTTTGTGGTAATTTTCTGGGTAGTATAATAATTAAAAAGTGCACTCATTTCATTCCTTAAGTAACCCTCTATATAGATTGAGTGGATGAATAAGGGGAAGAGTAATCAAATTAGAATTCAATGGGGTTTGAAGCACATAATATAGAGTTTCACTCAATTTTATAAATTTCCTACTTGTTTGAGGCTTAAAAAACAATGTTAGAAGTAGTAGGCATATGGTTAGTGTTAGGTTTAGATTCTTTCTTATGATTACCATATTCAAATTAGAAGGGTATGAAGGTATAGAATATATATGTTAGGACCCATATTTCAAGCCATTAGAAATAAATAATTTGAGTTCAACATCTTTGGCATGAGCACAAACTCCATGAAAGAAGCATATTTAAAAAACACTATCAAATGTGGTAGATAATCAACCCTTATAAAAAATACCTTGCAACTTGTAATTAGGAAGTTGATGATTTATTTTAGCACAAAGTAGTTTAACTCAAATGACATAATCATCAATATGCTCATTAGAGCCTTGGGAACACTCTAATAAATTTGAAACAACAAGTTTGAAGTTGATATTCCTATGGAAATGACCAAGAATTATTGTAGCTAATTGATTAAAAGAATGAATGGATCCAAAAGGAAATGAGTAGAACCAATGAATAATGTAATAGCCCTCTGTTTTGCTCTTTTGATCGAACAATGTTCTGTTTTGTTATGCCTTATTTTCTATTAGTATTTTGACTATGGTACTCAGTTACTATTTGATCGCTATCTGTAAAGCGATGTGAATGTTATATTTTTATGTGATGGTATTTTATTCAGATGTTATCATTATGGAATGCTTTATATTAGCATAAGTGGATATTTGAATTAATGATTCTTTATGCGTTTGATTATATTATTGATGTAGATTTGTCAGTTAGTTACACTGTATTGGTGAAGGGGACGAGATTGCATCACTCGCTTGCGAGCACCCTACGATTCCGTGATTTCCCTCTTCACGGTGTGTTTTAATTATGATATATATATGTATGTGGATATACTCTTTGTTCACAGGTTGACAAGTACAGGACATCGACTCCACCTAATTTCACAGGTTTGATCATGTGCATTGCCCAACGACATTCAATTGGGAGATAGTAGCTAGGTTTTTCATGCCAAGTCATCACCCTAGTTATAGTGTGTCGTCGGTCTTAGTCTGGTCCAGTTGTTTTAATATTGTTCAGTATGCCTTGATTTTATTTAAATTGCAAGTTAGAAAAAGGTAAATAAATGGCCTAATGTATTTAAGTTGTTTATTAAATTTATCTCGTTTTATGATTAGAAATGTTATTTAATTAATTAATTAATTAAATTTAATTAATAAAATAATTTAATCTTGGATTAGATTCATTTTATTGAATTAAATAAATTAATTAGATTGAATTAAGTTATTCAATTTGGAAATTAATAGATATTTTGATTGAAATTAAGTTTGAAAATTGAAAAAGGTTTTTAATTGCATTTTTGAAAATTTTAAATGCAAAAATGAAATTGGAAGATATTTTCTATTTTCTATTTTCTATTTTCAAAAATTTATGAGGGTGGGTGATGAGATATTTTTGGATTTTTTATTATTATTATGGATTTTCATGGAGTTTTTGGAAGAGGATGAAAAATTGAAAATAAGAAGGGAAGGAAGAAAAGAATTGTTGTTTTGTGGGTTTGGATTTGGATTCTTGGAAAAGCTCAGTTGGGTTGCTGGGAAGGAACCTGCATCTAAGGAGAAGGCTTGCACCAATTTATCAACCTATGAAGCTTTTGGAACTAGGTTCTTTCTATTAAATTAGTTTTCATTTTCAAAGGTTTCACAAATTTTATTGTGCTGTTTGAAAATATAGAAACCCTGTATGATTTGCAAGATAAACCCATTTTGAATCTTGTTTCAAAACTGTGAAAACTCTATTTGGAAATAAATTTCTTCAAGAAAAGAATTGTGTTCTTGACTGTAAATGATCTTTTTGAAAATTATTTGTTCAACTGGTTTATGTATATCTTAAATCTATATATATATATATATATATATATATATTTATATTTATATTCTTGGTTGGGCTTATGCTAAAGAAAATAAAATTTAAACCCTATCATAAAAGGAAAAGCGAATGTTAAAATCTGCAACTTTGAATGAAATATTTTTTTTTGTGTTAAAAAATAAAATAAAATAAAAAGAAAATCGAAATATTTGGGGGGTCGTTGGGGTCTCACCCCACCGCGCCCCCATGAGAGGCGTGTGGGGGAGCTGCGCCCAGCGCGACCCCCATATTCACTATCATCATCGTCCAAGGAAGGGACAACTGTGTAGTTGTAAATATGTATTTAATATTTTATTATTATATTTGTAATATTAAAATATTAATATATATTAATAATAAACTATATATATATATATATATATATTTTTATATATATATATATATATATATATATATAATTGATTATTTTAAGTTTAATATATATGTAGTGGTGATTTAAATGTAATTGAGCAATTTAAAATATTGTGTTCATAGTCAAATTATTGATTTTATTTAAAATAATATATTTTATGGAACAACATTTTTGATTTAAATAATATGTTTATTAGGATAAGTTAATTGTTTTTAAAATGATTATGTTGAAAAGAGGAAACAATATTTATTTTAAAGCGATATGTTTTGAATTATAAAAGTATATGTTTATTATGATTTAAGAGCATTTAGGGAATTAAATATCTAGTTAAATTTTATCCTTTGTCTGAAAGAGGCTTTAGTAAATCAGTTTTATTAAGGCAATAATTTACTGAATGTTATTAAAGGAAATGGATTTAATATATCCAAAATTAGTTTATTTCCTCGCCATTGCCTTATGTTTTTATTTCCTCTGTGTTCATGTTTGGGGAAATGGGTTAAGTGTCTTTATTATGTAAGTCTTCGAGAGGATCCTAGAGGATGGGGGTTGTCGTTTTGTGATGTCAACCATTTTTTTTCTCTTGGGTAGTGCATGGTGCGTTATCAGTTAATTACCCGGTTTCCACGAACGGGGATGTTTTGTGCCTCCTTGTTAGGAGTGGATTATATGATTTGTGCCTCCTTGTAAGGAGTGGCTTTGTTATTTTTGTTACCTTCAGTGTTTGGAGAGGGTTTTGACTTATGTCACCTCTTGAGAAAGGGGTGGTTGTGATATCTTGTTTGTTTGCACTTTGGTACCCTTGGTGATTGGATGGTGTGTATGTTGTCAAGTAGAAGAGTGGCTTCTGTTAGGCGCCAGATCCCAAAGAGGTAAACTGGATAACCTTCGAAGGTGGTTTAATCAAGTGATAACTAAAATAATATACTTAGGAGATTGGGTAGTATTACACACTAATCAAGATAATTGTGCCTCACTCATAGACACAAGTGCTTGTTTAGGCTTGGGATGAGTGGGAAGACCTGGAATGGCAAGGTCATCTATCTTGTCTTTACAAAAGGTATTTTATTCCGCATGAGTGAGTATGGGGGTTGTGATTTGGTTGAGGCCACCAGGATAACCCATAGTGGGGGCCGGAGCCTATGAAGATTCCCAGAGGATATCCCATGTTGAGTTGTGCGATGAAACTCTGTCTAGGACAATAGTTGCTATTTAATTTTATGTGTATGGTTTTTTTCAACATACCTGATCGGTTTTATATCTAGAAGCAATGTGACCATGTTAGAGTTGTACTTGTATTGTACATGTGATTGGTTGTGTCAGTATGGTTCAGTTATGTTCTAGCCTATGTCTAGAGGTAGTTGGTCTTGGCTAGGAATCCTTGTTACTATCTCCTAGCATGAGGGGTGGGCCTTCAGGTACCACTTGGTTGGGTGGCGTGCACCTTACTCCATTGGGTTTTCTTCTTGTTCGTGTTGACGAGATTTCCAGTTGGAGAGCTCGTGGGATCCAGTTACTCTTTATGCTTATTTTCATTTCAGTTGATCTTGTAATTTATTACCCCTCATTTGTAATCGAGGAGGAAGATGTAATATGTAATCGTTTATTGGATTTACCTCATTCGGGGAATGAGAGATGTAATCTTATTGTTTAATTATCGTTATTTGGAATCTTATTGTATCCCTTATTCTTTGATGTAATTTATCATGTATGGAATGTATGTGTTCTTGATTTCATTAGTAAATAAATGTTATGGTTTCAATTCATGTTTAAGTTGTTTGTGGGTTAAAAAGTAAACTCAATCTCATAACCTTAGTGGTTGTTGGCAATGTGTAGTGAACTTGCATGTTAATTATATTTAAACAAAAAAAATTAGTTTGTTTGAGTAGTTAATTGCAAATTCCTCTAGGGTTACGTGGTGGAGCATTACAAATAATATAGAACCACTAAATAACTTAGCCAAAATTTTGTCATCATAAACATAGTCTAGGAATATTGTATTAAATAATTATGAGTACTTGTGTCATCTTTACGATGATACAAATCAAAGTAAGGTACCACAAAAATAATAGGGAATGGATATGTAACAACTTCAAACATAAGAGGTATTTTATGTGTTGAAGTATAAGTAATAACATCTTGGTTATTGGGAATATAATAAACTTTCTTATCAACACTATCTAACTTTTACACTAGTGTATCTAGAGTAGAGTTGGGGATGATGATAGTAGTAGTAGCATGGGTAACAATGGAAGGAATTTGAAGATGAGAAACAAGAGGTAACGGTACAACATTACAGAGATGATAAGCAACACTATAAGGCGAGGAAGGTGAAAACCTAACACAATGAGATGAGGGGATAACACTAGCAATAGAATACTAGAAGGCACAAAAGAGGGAATGGAACTAGTGGGATTAGAGATAAGTGGTTCACTTGTAGGAGAAGAGGTGGAAATGGTACTAGAGGAACATAAGAGGTAGGGGTCACACTAGAAGTAACAACAAGAGATGTAGGAATTATGGGAGGATCTACTTGAAGACGAGAGAATGAAGGGAAAATGAAAGAGAAAGATTGACTACTTAAAGAGAAGATGCATCATGGAAAAAAGAAGATACAATCATAGTACCAATATTATGAAGAATCTATGTACATAAAGGAGTCTTGAGCAACAAAATATAAAAAGATGTACATAATTATGTTGAAGAGGTGGCATTAACAAGTTGTTCAAAAAGTAATAATCTACTAAAAGAATAATCGTATTTATCCACACATATATCATGATTAAAAATAAATAACTCATTATAACTAACCTCAATGAAAATCTTTTGATTGACAAAATGAAAAACTATTTAAAAATTCAAGTGAACTCTCTTAAAAAATAAATTATTATTCCAATTAAATCTTAAAATAAATAAAATTATAAAAAATCAATAAAAATAATATAAATCTTAAAATTTTATAACTAAAAAAACTGACAAAAATCAAAAACAAAAAGATTTACTAATATAAATAAATATAAATAAAATAAAATAAAAATAAAATGTAAATATAAGATGTTTTTACTACAAATTTTACAAAATATTATTCAAATTATCCACAGATATTTCATAACTTAAATTTCAAAATAATATAATTAAAAGACTATCTGAACAAATATGCTTATTTAAATATAAAATCACCAAAAAAACATATAAAAAATTCAGTAACAAAAACCCACATCACTCCACTCTCCACAATATTTTTTATCAGAAAATTTCTTTCCACTACTTCCATGAAAGAATCCTTTATCATTAAAATCTCATCTTAACTAACAAAAAACTTACTTTGAAAAATCAATGTTATTGGAAACGTTGAAGTTAGGTCAACACCACAAGTGGAAACGAA
Organism: Sequoiadendron giganteum; assembly: GCA_007115665.2. Taxonomy (NCBI): domain Eukaryota; kingdom Viridiplantae; phylum Streptophyta; class Pinopsida; order Cupressales; family Cupressaceae; genus Sequoiadendron; species Sequoiadendron giganteum. The sequence continues at coordinate 629,413,805 of CM021101.1, forward strand.
ATTTTGGAGAGCTTGATCGTTGAGATCATATTTTAAAATCTTGAAATTTTAAAAAGTATCAAATCCATGAAAAAGCCTTTTCATTGGACATTAACACTCTGACATTAAGTACTGCTCCCTTCGTATAGAGACAGATTATGTAGATCAATTAGATGGACACAACCTGCACGCAAGAAAACATAAATGGAAATAAGAAATGAAAATGAGTTTTTGACCAAAAGTCAGAACTTAGTGTGTGACACTTAAGCCTAGCCTCGCAGAAGTAACCATGTTGGGCCGGCCATAGAATCATGTGAGGAGCAGATATCTTATTTGTTCTAAAAGGTGTATGAGAAGGAGAAAGCAGCGGTGAAGAAGGTTGTGGGGGGCGAATTTTGTGTAGGAGGACACACACATGATGGATTGGTCCGAGAACAGTTCTTCACCAACTATGTGTAGGTGGTAGGAGCGTAGCTCTAGGGCGTGAGGGTTGCCAACGGATACGTTCTTAAATAAATGGCCGACTCAGTCATTCTGCTATTGATAGTGTTCCTACCAAGTTGAAACAAGGGCTTATTGTGGATATCTTGAATCTTAATGAAGATAAGAAGAAGGTCAAGCTTCATAAGGCTTGGAGGCTTTCCAAAATGGGAGTGGAGAAGAAGTACAACATAGGAGACTTCATGAAGTTTCTTGAGATGAACCTTGATCTTATCTATCAGAATGTAGTAGTTAGGCTCATTAACATTGCAGACGGTGTTGGATACTTATATCACTAATTATCCTACCTCTAGCTCTCTTTGTAACGTGTTTGGGTTTTCAATCAATATAGTGAGCTACCCCCACTCGGTAGCACTTACCAAAAAATATATATTATATAATATAGTATATATTATATATATCATATTATATATTATATATATATTATATATCATATTATATATTATATATATTATATATTATATATATTATATAATATTTAATATATAATATATAATGATATATTAATATAATACATATATTATATATTAAGAATACATAATATATAATATATGTATTATTTGAGTTGTAAAAATCTAAAGAAAATGAATATCTGTCTATAATGGATATCCGTTATTTATTGTAGAAGATTTTAAGCTTCCCCTATGCATACATATTAATATATATTAGCAATTGTACCTTAGTGTACAATGGGTACGCCAAAGAGGTGTGGAAGGTCAATTAGGGAAAATTGGTTTTTTTTTGCATACATTTGTAAAGTACATGAGATCAATTGGTAGGTCATTTAGAAAAAGATTTTGTTTATATATTAATATTACTACTACTACTATTATATTATTTTTTATTTTTTATTTTTTATTATATAATAATATTATTATATAGTTTTTTTTTTAATTTTATGCATTAGCTATTATATTCACCACACTAATTTCAGATCTAAGTAATTAATTATGTCTAGCTATAACATTTTCTATAAATTTCCCTTCAACTATTCATACCTTTGGATTAGATTCTTTCACTAAATAGGTGATTGATGCAGACACCAAGAGGCATCTAGATAAATATTGTTTTGACAACTGGATGGGAACATTCTATTTCCATTTGCAATATTTTTTTGTCAATTTGATGACAATTTTATTTTTCCATTTGCATTGGTTAATGTTTTAAATCTATATGCAAATATTTCATAATCAAATAATACTTAATTTTTGTAAAGAAAAAATGTAGATTTGTCTAAATTTATTTCATTCCATTATTTAACACTTATTATTAATTGTTTAATCTAGCCACATGTAGTGCATCCATGCACAAATGCATACTCTAACATATTAACATACATATAGTTTTCTATCAACATAATCCTTGAACCTCCTTTAGGTGCAATGTTAGTATATATAACTCTCTATATAGAATTGTCCCCCCCTCTATCTCTCTTTCTTTTTCCTAATCTCTCCAAAGATCAATTAAACTATCAGATTTTTTATATATTAATTTAATTTGATCTATATAAAAATAAAATAATTATTAATTATAATAATTTCATATTTATATTTAATAATTTTTATTATAGAATATAATATATAATAATAATATAACCTATATATTATTATATATAATAATAAATATAATTATCATATATATAATTTAATTTGTATCATATAAAATATATTACTTATATTTTGTATACAAAATATAATAATTATTAAATTAATTATACTAACTTTATATATGTATTTAATAGTTTTGTTAAAAAATATATTATATAATAATAATAAATAGTATAAGTATATTATTTATAATTTATTTTTTATTATATAAAATATAGATTATATATTAATTATACTAATATATACTTAACTACATAGGGTAAAGAATGGCGTAATGTTAAAACCTAAATGTGCTCACTATTAGAATCTTGTCTATAATTTTCATTTTAATAAATATACTCTAAAACCCTCATTGAAACCTTATTTTTAGGCTACATCTCACCAAATTGGAGAAATGAAAGGCATCAAATTGGAGAAGTGAAAGGTCAATACTAGTGAGGAAGAGCTTGGAGTGGAAACCAATAGCGTCGAGAAAGCAGTAAAAAATGGCCAAAAACAGTCAAAAAAAGGCAAAAAATGATGAACCATTGAGATTCATTTAATCGTCTTCCATATTGTGTGAAAAAATCCTCACCGTCCATGGACAAAATAAGCTCATGAAATTCAAATAAGAAAACGCCTTCAACGTAAATATAATTTATATATTATATTATAATATGATATTATATATTATAATATAATATGATATTATAATATAATATTATTATATAATATTGCAAATGGATATCTGAGTCAATGTGTTTCTCTAATGCACACAACATGGAAGCAACATAGTGAAAATGACTCTCGAGTTTTCCTTTTTCTAATTTAAAACACAGGAAACGGATATACGTTTAGTTTTTATTTTATTTTATTTGGTTGGATCCGACCGAGACCGACTTATATGAGGGTTTTAAATATTATAACAAAAATCATATGTATATAATAATATTTTAAAAGACATATATATATATATATTATAGGTAAGAGCTAACAAGCAAGGGGGTAGTGCCTGAGTACATTGGGAAGGGCAAAAATTGCCATCATAGACTAGCTACATTAATTTACCAGATACTGGTATATTATTGCCAAACATCTACCTAGCTGAATGACTCTATCCAAGCTCTGTTCTCCAAGCCAAGGTTGACCCTAGTGCATGATTCTATTGAAGGCAACTAGATTTTTATTCTTAACCCCTGCCCTGAAGGTTTCCCAGGCATCCGCCATCCAACTGACTTCTTTTTCCTAGTCGGTGTCTTGGGGGTTCAGCTCTGCTCTGTATGAGGGGTCAAAATACATGCTTAGATAGCTGACCATTCCTTCCTCAGCTAAATCCAGGGTTGAACTGACGATAACTTGAGCATACGTAGCAAGAATGGACCCTTGAAATAATTATGTCACCCTAGCCGGGGATTCCACAATGTCAGCGATGGCATTGACCACTATTTCAAAGATTTTTCCATCACACCAGTGACAATGATCTCCTAGGATTTTCCTCACCAGCTGAACCACTACCATTCTCGCCTCCAGATTATGAAAGGAGAACAATCTAACACACTGCTTGATCAGAGTTTCTGTAGCACAATGACAGCTTAGCCCGAAATGGTGCACCATCTCACAGACTTCCACTTCCACCTGATAGATTATTGGTATGAGAAAATGAGCCATCAAACCTACCTTGATATAGCCTCTCATCCAAGGCTAAGAGGACATTCACAAGGGTGATCGGTGATCAGACTTGCTCATGAGTCTTTGAGCGGGACAGTCCTCCCCTGATTGTCGATTTGATAGTCGGTTGGGGATAGTCACATGTCATTGAATATTTTGGTTCACTATTCTTGAAAGATCATTTGTCAAGATTTCCTGAAGACCTGGCCATCGAGTGGGGGCAAAGCTCAATATGACCATTGACTCTTGCATCGTTCCCCAGTTTGCCAAAAAATCCGCTGCCTTATTTGCTTCTTTGTAGACATGTGATAATGTGTAATGAGTAAGCCTGCCTAGTAAGTCCTTTATTGGTGAGATCCAGGCATCGATGCGCCAACATTGTGTTTTTCCTGCGGTAATCACTTGGATACAGAGCAAAGAATCTCCCTCGATTTCTACCTCATCTAATCCCTGCTATACACACAACTAAAGACCAAGCCATAAGGCTTCCATTTCTACCATGTTATTGGAGCTGACCCCAAGGTTCTTTGAAGCTGCCCATACTCCCTTACCTAATGAGTCCCTGATTATGCATCTTGCCCCTGCTTGCCCGGGGTTGCCTTTGGCAGCCCCATTGAAATTTAGTTTCCATTTGAGCCTGATCGGTTGCAACCAGTGAATTTTCTTTCGGTTAACCCTGACTACCCCCATGTTTGGTACCCTTGGTAGTTTGAGCTCGTTTCAAGTTTCTCTAATGTCCTTGTCCCACCTGGAGAATTTTGCCTTGGTCCTAATTTTAATTCTATTGTTTGCAGTTTCGATTATGGCTGCACAGATTTTGTTGATTAATTGAGAGCAATTTAAGGATTTGATTTTGAAAATGTGTATGTTCTGCTCCTTCCAAATGTGCCATATTACCAATGATGGTGCCAGCATCCACAACCCTTGCTAGTATCCCCACCTATTCATGTTCAACCAGCTGGAGAAGAACTCACGCATCTTATTCTATCTTGGACATGTGTAATTAAGTGACGATTATAGCTAGTCCCAGCATGTGACTGCCACTAGGCACAAAAGGAACTAGTGGTCACCATTCTCCTCATCCTGTTTACATAGTATACACCTTGTAGGTCCAACGATGCCAATTTTTTGTAATCTATCACTTGTTAAACAACGTTGATGCACTACTACCCATAAGAACACCCTTGCTTTGGGTAGCACCACCTGCTTCTAGCACAACCTTGCCATCCATGTTTTATCCATGTTTTGTCCTTTGCTTGTGTAGATTGTATCTGGTATCCAAGCTTGGCTGAGTAGTTGCTAGAGGTTGCCCCGCACCAGATGATGGAGTCATCCTCGAATTGTAAGTGGATCTTTCTATTATAAATTTCCTGAGTAATCAGAGCTATCAAATTTTGGGGAATAGGTAGTGAGTCTAAATTGACCCAGCTACATTGGCCAACCAATGGATTGTCACATAACTGAATGTAGTCTACCACTTTTGATCTGTACTCAAACTGCAATTTGTCCACATATTGGCCTAGCTCGAAGAGGTTGCTCTAACTTTTGTGGTCATTCCATGAGTCTATCCAGAAGAGTGCCTTTCTCCCATTGCCTAACCTCCATGATATATGGCATGTAACAAGTGGTCTGCATTTTAGTAAATAATTCTAGGCGACTGATCCACTCCTTAAATTGTTTGCAGTTAATATTCTTGTGTTGTTTGAGTTATCCAAGTATTTAGATTGCATAATTTGGAACCAGGGTTTGACCGGATTTTTGAACATCTTCCAACAAAGTTTTTCCCCCAAGGCATTATTCCTCCATTTGACTTTGTGGAGCCCAACTCCTCCATCCTCTTTTTCTTTACATGCCAGATCCCACCCAATTAATGGGATCTTTTTTTCACCTTTCGATCCTTCCCATAGGAATTTCTTAAGGATTCTTTCTAGATCAGATTTTGTTTTCCCCGGGACCTCCAATCTTGACATGGCATAAATTGGTATTACGGACATAATGGCTTTAGTCATAGTAATACGGCCTACGAGAGTGAGCCAGTTGTTTTTCCAAGACATGGCCTTATTCCTACATCTATCCACCACCTCTCCCCAATGCTTTGTTTTACAGCTTCCTGAAAAAATTTGAATCTTGAGGAACTTAGCCGGTAGTTTTCCAGAGTTGTAGCCTAATAGTGATGTTATTGCTTGTTGCAGGCGAGCTCTAGTATTGAAGAAGTAGATACAGGATTTTTCCTTATTCATCTTTTGACCCGATTGTTCTTCATAATCCGTTAGTAACTGTTTGATACTTCTGGCTTCCCTTAGGCTTGCCTCCCCGAAGAGGGTGGTGTCATCAACGAACTGAGAGTGTGTGATGGGATCCAAGGTTGGTGCTACATACACTCCCCTCCAAAGTAGCCACCTGCATCTGTTTTTGATTGCACAAATGAGAGACTCTGCCATAATAACAAATAAGAAAGGTGACAAGGGGTCTCCTTGTCTGAGTCCATTTGATGCTTGAAAGAAACCATGTAGTGATCCATTAACTGAAATTGAAAACCGAACCTTGGAGATACATTGCCATATTAGAGCACACCACTGATCATTAAAGCCTATCTTCCTCATAACTGCTACTAAGAAATCCCAACGAACTTTATCGTAAGCTTTGCTTACATCTAGTTTGATGATCATGATTGTTTGTTTACTTGAGTTGAGGGATTGAACTACCTCTAATAATAGAAGAATGTTGTCAGTGATTTCTCTGCCAGGCACAAAGCCATTTTGCTCAACCGAGATAATGTTGCCCAAATTTTTTTTAAGTCTATTAGCCAAAACTTTTGCCAGTACTTTGTAGATTGTATTGCACAGAGAAATTGGTCTGTAATCTCTGAAAGATGAACACACAGGTTTTTTAGGAATTATTACGATGACTAAGTTATTCACATCCTTGATGAATCTCTTGGTCCTTCTGAAGTCCTCCACCATTCTCCATAGATTGTTCCCAAAGAAGCTCCAACAATTTTGGAAAAATCTTGTCGGGAATCCATCTGGCTCGGGGGCTTTGTCCGGGTGCATTTGGAAAAGTGTGCACTGGACTTCCTCCTTTGAGATCTTATCACATAGCATTTTATTGTCTGCCTCACTCACTCATGCTTATAATGCATCAAGGATACTATTGCTGTATACTGACTGAGAATGTTCAGCCAACAGACTAGAAAAGTAATCTGCCGCCGCCTTGCCCACCTCGGCCCCTCCAGGTGCAAGGGCCCCATCTGGGGCCTGAATTTCTTCTATTTTGTTGGTGGCACGTTTGGCTAGGACAAAAGCATGGAAGAATTTGGAATTTGCATCCTCTTCTTGGACCCAAACCTCATGAGACTTGTCTCTCCATAAGATCTCCTCTCATTTTAAAATCTCTATGTGTTTCTCCTTCAGCTCTTTTTCTCTGAGGTATTCCTCATTCCTCATGCCATTTAATATGACAAATTCATTGAGGCTTTCCAGCTTAGTTTCCACCAGTGCCTTTTCCATGAAGATGTTTTGGAATTTTACTTTGTTCCATTCTTTGAGTTGGTGCTTGATTATTTGTAGTTTCTTTACTAGCTTGAAGCTTATAGACCCACCAACCTTGGCTTCTCTCCACCAACCTTCTATAAGTTTCAGTAAGTCGGGGTCACGCCACCACATATATTTAGGAATTTGAAACTGATTTTTTCCAAGCTATTCCCTCTGAAGACCCACAACTCTACTGGGAAGTGATCTGAGATTGAGTTTGGGATGATACTAGCTGACACTTGTAGCTCTAAATTAAACCAACTAGTGGGGATAAAGAACCTATCCAGTCTTTTTGCTATTGCTGTAAAATCCATATGCCTATTATGCCAGGTGAAAGTACTGTTCCTTGTTGGGAAATCTGACAACCCTACATTGGATACAAAGTTCCTGAAATCTGTTATAGTTTGAGTCACACTTCTGAGCCCACCACTTTTCTCTAATAGATCAAGTAAGGCGTTGAAATATCCCCCTATGATTAAGCTATCTTTGGGAAGAGGGCGTACATATTCTAGAACTGCACCCCAAAGGGATGCTTTATCTTTAGTTTTGGTTGGACCATAAATATTGATTACTGTTAGATTACGGTTCAGCTCCAGATCATAAACGTTCATCGCCATCCAATTTGCAGATGAGTAATAAATTTTAATGGATACTGGTGGATCTATCCAAAGTAGACCTAAACCCCTTGCAGCGCCTAGAGAGTCTTGAAAATAGCCTTCCCAATATCGACAATATTTTAGGAATTTTTGACAGTCCTCCCCTGCCAATTTGGTTTCTTGTAGGAGGATTAAATTGCTTGTGCTTGTTTGCAGTTGGCGCCTGACTAGGCACCATTTGTCAGGGGCCTTTAGGCCCCTGACATTCCATGTGGTGATCCTCATTTCTTCCCAAGGGAGGGACATCCCCCCTTGGTACTCATGAACCTTGTGATTCTATCATAGTTCCTTGCCGCTGCCTCTTCCTCCCTTAATTTTTTTAAGGACTTCCTCCCCCGAGTGTTGCCACTAATGTCAATTTTACCCAAACATAGATGTTTGATTGTAGATTGGGATATGTATCTTTCTTCTATTATGTCTAGTTTGTCCACTAGTTCTGTTGTTGAGTCCAAGTCATCACTTTCCCCCATAATTTGTTTTGCCTCCTTGGTTGCTCTTTGATCATCCTTTTGTAGCAGGGGTTCTTGTTTGATGTCTTCCTTAATAATTTTTGTTGGGACATCCGAAGTGATATGCTTTGTGTCTAAAGACTCTCGCCTATCATCCCTGGTGGTGGTTGTTAATAAGGGTATTTCCTCTGAAGATTCTATGATAGGTTTTGTGGCGGGGGTGTTTCTTTTCCTTTGTACCAGCTTTTTGTGATGCTCCATCATTTTTTCTTTGCAATCCACAGTCTTGTGATCCCATGATCTGCATTTGATACAAAATTTCCTTGACTCCTCTACCTCTATTTCCTGGACCCAGCACTCCCCGTTCACCAGTAATCATGTACTAGATGGGATAGTGTCAATTGCTGCAATTTTCAGCCTGGAATATTTGTAGAGGTTGCCATCCAAAATCTCCATGTCAATTCCTACCAGGGCTCCTAAGGAGCGACTGATTTTTTCCAAGAAATCTCCTATCCAGTATTCTATTGGCAGATTGTATAATCTAACCCATACCGCCTAATCATAGGGTTTTAGTTTGACTGGATTGAGATTCTGGTTCCATGGTTGCATGTATAAAGGTTTGTCACCCATAAACCACATATCTCCCTCTGTGATTCTACATTTGGTCTGTTCATCGGCAAATACTACAATAAAAAATCCTTTTGGTAGAAATCTGATTAAAACCTTCGTCTTCCATTTCTCTTGGATCCAAAGTTTGATCTCAGCCCTACTTGAGTATTTCCCTATGAAACAGCAGAAGAAGGCGAAGTCCTTCAGTATCACGATGTCATTTTTGATCTCTTCTAAGACATCTATTTCCATTATTTCCTCCTTGGGTTCGCTAACTGGGTTCTCCCTTTCCTGCACTTTCCATGCCCATTCCTGCCTTGGTTCCTACCAATCTCTTCTGGTTATATTTTTAAAATTTATGCTTTCGTATGCTGGAGGTGCCTTCCTACCATGTTTCCTAGATGCGTGCGTCCTTCTATCTTGTGGATTCCTGGTGTTAGGTGTCTCAGAAGTGTCGTGTTGAATTCTTCCTGGTTTGATTTCCTCCCTCGACGCTTCAACTCTTCGATGAAGAGGATGGCACTTGTCCACCCATTCCCCATTTGTGAATACCCACTGGGGAATGTGTTTTGGTGTACTTTCCTGCTCCCATTCTTTGTCTGCTTCGTCTACCCAACAAACTCTTGGGATTTCTAGGTTCCTCGCTATAAGTTCTTTTTCCTTTGTTTCAACCCTAACCTGCAAGGCGATACCACTTTGTTGCCCCTGCTATTGCTCTGCTCTGCTTTTCATTTTTATCCTTTCCTCCTGTACAAGATCATATTTTATAATTCATTTAAAAGACATATTATTATATATATTATATTACAATATAATATAATGCAATGTATTATAATATAATATAATAATATTATATTTTATTATAATATTTATATTATATTATATTATATTATAATATAATATAATATAATATAATATATTATTATTATAACAAAAAACATTTATATATAATGATATTATAAAATGACATATTATTATACATTATATTACAATATAATATAATAATAATATTTTATATTATAATATAATAATATTATAAAATGATATAATATAATATGTAAAATGACTTGGCATATATATAGATTAATATATAATAATAACTTTCAATACTTTTTTATGATTTGAATATTACGGATATTTGTTCCTAAATGGATATCCATTTTAGATCGGATATCCATTTTTCTTTGGTGTTTGCTATGGCACCATGCACTTTCTACCCGAGCCTAGAAAAAGTCAAAGCAGATTTTCATGTTTTTGGGCAAGTAAAAAATGCTTTTGTTTTACATCGCCACTTTTTGGACCCCCATGATCTTGCATAGACCCATACCAAATATTATGAAGATCTTGTCTACATACTTCTATTATGATAACCAAAGCTTACCACATGTTCCTATTGAGTTGTGTATTTCCATACCCAAATTTTTTTTGTTGCTCCTATATCCTTCATATCAAAATTCTTAGCCATTTAAGCCTTTAACCCATTGATCTCAACTATGATTTTTCTTGTTGCAAGCATATCAACATATAATACAAAGATAATGAATAAATTTTTTTTTTAAATTTTAAAGTAAACACAATGGTCATACTCACTCCTTGTAAAAATTTGGCTCACCATGAAGGAATCAAACTTCTTGTATCATTGTCTAGGAGACTGATTTAGGCCATAGACTAATTTTTGTGTTCACAAACACATTTTTTGTTGCGATTTTGAAAAAACCCTTCTAGCTATTCCATATATCTCCTCAACCAAATCTTCATGTAAAAATATTGTTTTAACATCTAATTTCTCTAACTCAAGATCAAGTAAAGAAACAAATGCTAAAATAACCCACATATAAACAAGCTTAACAATCAATGAATTTTTTTCATGAAAATCAGTACCTTCCTTTAGATATACCCTTGTGCTACCAATCTTACTTTGTACCTTTCAAATTTATCATCAACACCCTTCTTCAATGTGAAGACCCATTTACAACCAAAAAATTTCCTATCCTTTGGGAGTTCTACCAGGTCCCATGTTTTACTCTTCTCTAAGCCATACATTTCTTCTTTCATTTCTATTTTCCATTTAGCATTTTCAGTACCATCTACTGCTTCCTGATAACAACTAGGTTCCCCATCATTAGAGATCAAAGCTCAACAAATGAAACATAATCATCATACCTTTTAGGTGAATTTTTGACCCATGTAGATCTCCTTAGATCTAGTTAATATGGAATTTCCACATTTTCTTATATATTTTTTGCATCCTCATCTTCTTTAGAAGCTTCTTCTTGCTCCCTATTTTTTGTAAATGGATGAGTTTCCAATTGAATTTGTTGATGTTGTGGTACTTTTTCCTATTTCATTTCAACTTCTACTATATGTAACTTTATGAGAGGAGATTCATTAAATACTACATCTCTGCTAATGATGAATTTATGGGTAGTAGGATGTAACATATCTAACTATACTCTTTAATTTTTCACCTAAGATTTAATATATTAAGTAAATAATTCAATACCTTCAAAAATAGAAGGTAAAATTTTTCTTTTCTAATATCACAATTTGCATACCTCACAAAGGAAATCATATAAAATTTCATAACTGAAATAACATAACTAAATATCATGTAAATGAAAAACATCTTTTCAAATATAGTTTGCCCATAAGATTTATAATCAAATAAATAGTTTCATAATTTTCAAATGAGAATAGGGTTAGGATATCCTTAGTTGTATTACTCTTCTATGTTTCAAGTCTCGACATTTCATCTACAAGAGGGAGACATCACCCAAGATCTTTATCTCGAACCATAGATCGACGGTCCCTCACACACCTTCCAACTAGAAGTGGCCCTACCCTTTGATGAAGAGTATAGTATATGAAACTCTAATATTGCCATTTGAGTATCTAGTGTTGTATCCTAGATAACAAGTATGGTCATGAAATTGTGCATTCTCTAACTAATTATGACACTACTAACAAGTTATGCAACCCTGGAGCACGGTGAATCGACTAGTGCAAGCATATACTTTTGCACTTACTTCAATTTTTTTTTTGAATTATATATATTCATCCACTTTCTTAGAAGCGGTGTTGTAAGTTCACCCACATATAACTTGACTTGGAAATCTTACTGACCTATGGTTAACTCAAATATTGGTTTGATCCAAAGGTTAATTTACTCAAATAGATTATATTTTAAATAGTGATGACTTCACTAAAGTTGATTATTCGACTAAGTAGGTTTAACACTTCTAACTCGAATACCCATGTTACATTCTCATAAAATTTTGGGTCTAGGTAGTTACCTCTTATTTGAGTCCTCCCTTACTAAGTTAGTAAATGACTTGATTGTTTATAATTTTTTGACTTAAACACCCCAGTTACGTTCATGTAACATCCTAGGACTTGGAAACTGACTCTTACTCAAGTTCTTAGTTTTAACCATGAGATTAAAGTTACTCTCCTATTTTATGTACAATTAGTTAATACATATGACACATTGTCATCGACTAGAATCACCTAGTCTCAATCTAAAAGTATTTAAAATATGTCGAATATGTTTAATAATCTAATTTTAAACTTAAATTGAAGATTAACTATTTGTATTAAAGTTTTATATATCCAATGTTTATTCTTATGGTTCCATTCATTAAGAACACAATATTGATTATGATTAATCTTAAAGTTAACATAATTATAATATCATCTTCTTCCTAAATAATGGTTTAGACTCTTCTTTGGTATGTACCAAGTATGGTCTTGTTCTTCTAAAACACCATAACCTATTTGGTTAATCATGATATTAAATATCATTTAATTTAGTTCAATATAAAAATTTATATCCATAGTAATGTCCTTTAATAATTCAACATATTAATTTGTTTAACCTCTAATAACTCAACTGAGAAACTATCTGACTAATCTCCAGATTATTCACAGGTTTCTCCCAAGAACTATATTTTGTATAATTATATAAAATAACTATGTTTGTATGTATAAAATTATTCATATATTTATCCTTCCATATGATAAATATATACTCATTTATAAATGCATGATAAGTTTATATCCAAGCTGGAAAATATTTCTATTCGTGAAATATTTGTGCTCCTGTACGCTAAAATATCTTAGTATTATGGCATTTGGTTTATAACGAGAACATAATATCCTCTACTCAAGATACTTGATTTTAAATGAAAAGATAATAATGACTCCTATTCAAACATGAAATACTTATATAGTCCAAATAATAATAAAGACTTTATCTTCTCTATTATATTCCAAAACTTTCTTTGAATTTTTTAAAGATTCTTATCATCGAAAATGCAATATAAATTGTGATAATAATAATATAAAATGACATTGTCATATTGGATGAAAGAAATACCATTTCCAAGTATTTTACAAGTATTTGATAATTTGATTTATGAAGTTGGTTTGTTTGGTAAAACTCAACTTAGAGAGTCTAAGCTTTTCGCTTAAGCTCTCCCTTATATTTAACCTTAAAATTTCATATATCTAGTTTTATTAAAACAAATGTTTACTAGTGTGATAACTCAGCCTAACCAATTGTTTATTTATAATTCTTGTCATCCTTTATATTCTCTCATGAATTTGCATGAATAATCTAGAATATACATGTATATTTATACTCTTCATTATGTGATTCCAAAATAACCATAAAATTGTATATTACACTACCTTAATTAAATTCAAATATATAGATGAGATTTTATCAGATTAAAGAAGAGAAGAAGAATAATTTTTCCATACCTAGAAAATATTATCCTAGCTTTGATACTATTATAGTTGGGGGAGGGGATAGGGCTGCTTAGAGATCTAGCGAACATGACTATTATATCTTGCTTTTAACTCAACAACTAAGACTCAAATTTTTTGCTCTTTACGAACTCCACACACATTCTTAAACTTTTGCAACTCCATCCTTAGACCAGTTATTTGTGTAAGGTGAGAATCCAATCTTCTATGAATTCAAGCTATAGAAGGCCAACTAATCACCAAAATACGGTTCCTTGTGTTTGTAAATATGAAACTTCTTAAAAAAAACTATCTTTCCCCAAACCCATACACAACACTTCCCTTTTTATGGGTCTAGATAAATGGCTAGTTTTTCCTTCATCAGTTATGCTTTTATCATTTCATTTTTTGAGTTTCACAAAAATTTCGAAGACTTCAAAAATATTTTATGTCTTTTATGCACTTTTACATACTTGAATCTACGGAAATATGAATATGATATATTGATATATGTTTGTGTGGATGTATGAATGTTCATAGGATTTAGTATGTTTATATGGTTTAATTGTGATTAATAGTGGTGTGAATGCCTTGGTAGCAAAACTAGCATCTTGTAGCCAAAAATAATTTAGCTCGTAACAACTTGATTTTTAGCCCCTAGCAAAGGATTGTGGACATTGTAGGGGAGAAGCCAAAATAAGTGAAGATCAACAATTCCAGAGGGAAGCGAAGGTGGATTTAAATGTTTAGTCACAAGTCACCACAAGTGCAGTCTTATCCACTAATAAAGAAATTGGGAGATTTTTTTAATTCCAAATAGAAGTGATCCATGATGTGAAATTTTCCACAAAACATGTCCTTGTCATGACAGTTAACTATTAGAGGCAGATTCCTAGTTTAATTTTCCTTCTTCTATTGCACATTTATAATTTTCCACTTTAAGACTTGTCCTCTTCCTGTAGCACCCCGCCACGCAGCCCTAGAGGAAGTTACAATTAACTACACAAACAAACTAATTTTTTTTTTATTTAAGTATAATTAGTATGTAATTTCACTACACATTGCAACAACCTCTAAGGATACGAGATTGGGATTACTTATAACCCACGAACAACATTAATGAATTGAAACCACAACATTTAATTACCTAAGAAATTAATAACACATACATTCCATACAAGATAAATTACAGCATAAAAGTAAAAGATACCATAAGATCCCAAAGTATAATAATCTACTAAAGAGATTACATCTCTCATTCCCTGAATGAGGTAAATCCAAAAGCATGATTACATATTACAACTTTCCACCTCGATAAAAAATGAGGGGTAATGAATTACAAGAGCAACAAAAATGAAAATAAGCATAAAGATAATTGGATCCCACAAGCTCTCCAACTAGAAATCTTGTCAACATGAACAAGAAGAAAGCCCAACGGAGTAAGGTGCACACCATCCAACCAAGTGGAACCCAAAGGCCCACCCCCTATGCTAGGAGATAGTAACAAGGATTCCTAGACAAGACCAACTACCTCTAGACATGGGCTAAATCATAACTGAACCAAATTGACACAACCGATCACATGCACCACACAAGTACAATGCAAGTACATCACAAGTACAACTCTAACATGGTCACATTGCTTTCAGAAATAACAAATTAGGTGTGTTAAGAAAACCATACACATAACATTCAAGTACTAACTACAAGTACACCATAACATCACTGACATGGATTACATTGCTTTGGTTATCACTCAAATAAACTACCTCCGAAGGTTACCCAGTTTACCTCTCACGACTCTGACCCCTAACAAAATTCATTCTTCTACTTGACAACATACCAGGGATAACTAATCACAACGAAAACCCAATTGCGTACAACAAGACATCACGACCACTCCAACTCTAGGAGGAAACATAAAAAGAACTCACTCCAACTCTAGAGGTAACAATGATATCAACGCCACTCCTTGCAAGGAGCCACAAATCACATAATCCACTCCTTCCACAGGAGGCACAAAACATCCCCATTCGTGGAAACCGGGTAATAACATTGTCACAACCTCAAGAACTAACCAAGGGAATTATCAAATGGTTGACCTCACAAAACAACAACCCCCAACCTCTAGGGTCCTCTGGAAGACTTACAGATTAAAGACACTTAACCCATTTCCCAAAACATGAACACAGAGGAATCAATCACATTAAGCATTTGCGAGGAATAACTAATTTTGGATATATTAAATCCATTTCCCTTAACATTCATTTCACAGAAAAGAAAACAATTGTCCTAACATAATAATTACATAAAATCATTCTTTGTCTTTCTAAATACTGATAAGGGAAACTAATTTTACTAACTAATTCAAGTCCATGATTACCTTTACAAACAACATAAATCCACTGCCTTTAATAAAATTCAATAGTTTAATGTCTCAATTGGACTAATCTAACAGTATCTCTTTCAGACCAAGAAGAAATTTAAACTCAATATTTAATTCCTTAATAGCTTTTAAATAATCATGAAATAAACATTTACTTATGCAATTCAAAACATATATTTTTAAAAAATAACTTTCTGTCCTTTGCAAAATAAATCTTTTCTTAAAAGACGACTAATCTTGCTATTAAAACATCTTACTTTCAGATCCAAGGCATATCGTTTTAAACTAAATAATTGTTCCTTCTGCTCTACATAACCACTTTAAAAATACTTAACTCATCTTAATAAACATGCTATTTAAAATCAAAATTACTGTCTTCCTCAAGATATGTCCTTTTAAAATGACTCCATTAGTTTGACTATAACATGTTAATTTAAAATTCTCCAATTAAATTTAAAACATACCAATATTTAAATCGCCAACACAATATATATATATAATACTCAAATAATTAAATCATCATTTAAATATTTAAATATTTAAATATTTAAATTGACAGTTTATTATATATATTTAAATCATCATTTAAAACCTTCCAAATTTTCTCAATTACATTTAAATCAAAACATTATTTTAATAAGTATATTTATTTTAATATTTTAATATTATATGAATATAATATTAAACACTAAAATACATATATTATTATCTTATATATTTATGAATATTTTTATATTATAAAATTATAATATTAAAGATATTAAAATATATTTTCATTTTCATTTTAAACACAAAATTTGAAATTGAAAAAGGTCAAAGCGCATTTTTTTTGGGCCGCGTAAGTTTTAGGTAGGTGGGGCGGCAGATGCATTTTCCACAGGGCGCACACAGAAGTTGAGGCTGGGGCCGACTGTGTTTTACACACAACCGAATCCCATATCCATGGGCGACTATATGTAAAACACAGCCAAGCCCCATGGTTGGCGTGGCCAATTGTGGGGGTTGGGCACACTGGGCGCGACTCCCCCACATGCCTCCCATGGGGGCATGGTGGGGTGAGCCCCCAGTGAACCCCCCCCCACAAACCCCCACTCTTTCTTTTTTTATTAATATTTAAAAAAAAAAAAAAGACTCAAACCCTCAGAGATTCTCCGTAACTTCAAAAAAACATGGTTTCCTTCTTTTTAAACAAATAATTTGACACCCTATTCATATGTAAATATATATATATATATATATATATATATTTCAAAATATATATATATATTTCAAAATATATATATATATATATATATATATATATAGATGTATATATCTATATCCAGGTTAATAAAAATTTATTACATAAAAAGGGCATTTAATTTGCAAAAGATCAAATACAATAGATAAACTATTTTTCTTTGAAGAGAACACATTTGACCATGGTTTCAAGATTTTGAAACAAAATCTAACATGGGTTTCTTTTCATCACAGATTCTTTTCTTGTTTCCCAAAACATGGTTTTGCAACCAGCATATAAAATTGTGAATCCTTTTCCCAAAATGAAACTAATTTAATAAGCAAAATACCTAGTTTCCAAAGCTTGAGAGAATGAAAAAATGGTGCAAGTCTTTCTCCTCAAATTCAAGCTTCTTCTTAGCAATCTACTGAGCTTTTCCAAAAAAAACCCAAATCGAAAACACAACCAAAAATTTCTTTCTTTTTCTAAAAACTCCATTTTTCATCCTCCCCCAAAATTTTTATCCAAAAATCCAAATAATAGCCAAAAAAAAAAAAATCTATTTAACCACCATAATCAATTTTTGTATCTCAAAATATCTCTATTTTCAACTTTGCATTTAAAATTTTCCAAAAATGAAATTTAAATCCCTTTTTCAATTTTAAAACTTAATTTAGATTCAAAATATCTATTAATTTCCAAAATGAATAACTTAATTCAAATTAACACAATTAATTTAATTAATCAATAAAATAAATCTAATCCAAGATTAAATTATTTTATTAATTAAATTAAATTAATTAATAAATTAAATAACATTTTTCACATTATAACCAAATTAATTTAATCAACAAATTAAATACATAACGCCATTTAATTACCCTTTTCAACTTGCAATTAAATAAAATCTAGGTAGATTAAACAAAATTTAAATCAACAAAACCAGACAAAAACTGACAACACACTATGAATAGGGTGATAACTTGACACAGAAAACCTAGCTACTATCTCCCAATTGAATGTCGTTGGCAATGGACACACTCAAACCTGTGAAACCAGGTGGAGCCAATGTCCTATACCCGTTAACCTACGAACAATAGAATATCGCACATGTATATTTGCATCATATAAAACACATTGTGAAGAGGAAATCTTGGAATCGCAGGGCGCTCGCAAGTGAGTGATGCAATCCCGTCCCCTTCACCAATACAGTATTACCAACTGACGAATCTTACATCAATAATATAATCAAAACATAAAACATCATTAATTCAAATGTTCATAATGCTAATCTAGAGCATGTCACAATAATAACATCAGAATAAAATACCACCACATCAAAAGAGAAAAACGGAGGGGTATTACATCCTCCCCCCTAGGGTCAGGCATACTTCTGGAAGCATGCAACTACCCCTAGTGAAACTCCATACAATCACATAAAGCCAAGGGTTCCAAACTAAACCACTCCAAACCTCAACATAAAAACAACATCATCCTGAGCCATAAACAACTCAACCAAGTACATTGCCAATCCAACCAAGACAACATGGTGAAGCAACCACCAACCAAGTCTCCAAAAACATATAACCATGGATTAACATACAAAATACACACATGAACCAATACACATCACTGGGAATCATCACAAGGCTACACAAGGGTCCATATGGACACTAGAAAGTAGCATACCAATCCATGATAGAAGAATCCATGAACCAAGAACCAATATCCATCTCACATAATCCATAAGCCAAGAGCTAATATCCATCTCACATAAACCAACATCACAATCAGTGGCTTGATGGTGTTAGGTCATACATAAAGTGAAACCATCCAAACAAGACCACCATGACCTGTCTCTTGTTGTGTAAGGTGATTAGCCTCCAAGAGATAGTCATCACACAAAGGTGAGTAGTGGGTCCTAGCTGCATAATAGCCTCCCATACCCCCATCCTCTACATTTCCTATGTCTACTTCCTCGTACACACTCACCAAGTTCGTCTCATACGTCCTTGGAGAGGAATCACAATACAACACATAGCCAACATTGAAAACAACAAAGATTACTAGCTTAGCCACCAAGTTCATAAAGAAGAGAAAATTAAAGTTTAATTTCAACAATAAGGCAATAAATGTGCACAATTTCAACACTGAATCAAATATATAACCACTAGGTTTATAAGAAAATAAGATCACAAGTTGTGGCTAAACCTTCACAATCAAATATAACAAAGTGTCGGCCCTCACAATCAACTAAAAAAAATAATCAATAACCAAAAGAAATTTCACAATCTTTAAAATTGCACTGTACAACACTGTGTGACTAGATACTAGCCACCAATGAGGAAAGAGGAAACAACATCAGGCTATTGCGATAGCCCCTCATGTGGTGCGGAGTGAAAACACCAACCACATGGCATAGGGTGTACTCCTCGGCTACACCCTGCATTGTGTCAACACACAACATGGACATACGCCAGTCGGAATAGGAACGTACTGGTCATATGCCACATGGCAGAGTGTTTGTGGCTCCGCGGAAGTAAGCATGCGCAGAACACTCCCCGCATAGCGATACATTGTGGAGAAGGTAGACGTAGGTACTTGCTGAAGCCAGAGGTATACATGGCTAGGATCTACCCATATGCTTGTAATACCCCTCCATTTTGTTTCTTGTTCAAGTTGCTTTATGTTATGTTTTGTTGCAGTTTCTTTGATACTGGATACATTTTGTTATGATGTTTCGATCGTTACTATTGAGCGACAACTATTTTTGTGGGATATAGTTATCTGATTTTTGTTTCACATGCTTTATGGATTAATGATATTGTAGAGTTAGCATGAGATGTTATTATGAGATTTTGGAATCATGATGGAAGTGTCAGTTTCGATGAGTGTATTGATGAAGAAGACGGGTTCGCATCACTCGCTTGCGAGTGCCCTACGAATCCGTAATTGCTTTCTTCACGGTGTGTATTATATGCTAGATATATTGTATGATGTTGTTTACTTGGTTGCAGGATTGCAGGTACATGACATCGACTCCACCTGGTTTCACAGGTTCGAGCGTGTTGATCCAACGGTTAAGTTGAATGGGAGATAGTAGCTAGGTAACATATGTCAAGTCTACACCCTAGCCTTAGTGTGTCGTTAGTCGTATGTGTCGAGCCATTGTCTGTCTTGTTTTAATGTTATTTAATTCTGAAGGATTATTGATTTGGAAATAGATATTTAGAATAATTGCATTTAAATCATGTTGATGGTTATTTATTTTAAATAATGCAATGTGGATAAAAGTTTATATTTAAATTAATTAATTATATGTAATTTATTTAATTAATTAAATTTAATCCAAGGGGGTTGGATTTAGTTATTAAATAATAAAATTAATTAATTAAACGTGATGCAAAAGAATGAAAGGAAATAAAACAATTAAAATTAATTTTGGAATTTAATTTATACGTGTGGGAATTAAATTGGAAATTGTAATTAAATGTTTATTTGGGAAATTAGTTGCAACTTTGAAAGTTAATTTATTATTTGAAATTGCTTTTTAAATTGAAAGTGGGTTTTCGAAAAGTGAAATTGAAATTGAAATTAAAATTGAAATTGAAATTGAAATATCTAATTTGCATGTAATGTGAATTAAGGTTTAATTAGGTATTTTTGACTTATAAGGAATACATGTTTTAATTTTAGGGCAGAAAAGTCTTTAGGAAAATTCATTTTTACAGCAGGGAAGAAATTTTGGAAAATTTGCACAAGGGTTTGAAGAAAATTTGATTGTAGAATTGATTGAAGGAAATATTGTTTGCATTTGTTTGGTTTTGGATTGGATTCATTGAAGGATTGAAAAAAATTCAGGAAATCTTTGGAGGAGGCTTGCATCAAAAATTCATCTCTTCCTATAGCTTCTTGTACCAGGTTTTCCTCTTTGTGTTTTATTGTTCTTGATTGTTTTTCTTTAAAATAGTAATGATTAAAGATTTGTTTGTTAAATCTGTTTTAGAAAATAAATTTGATATTAGAAGAAAAGAATTAAACAAAGTTACAGCTTTTGTTTGTGAAAATTCTTGAGTGAAAATTGTGAAAACTTTAGTTGAATTTAAATTATTTGGGGAAATCAATTTTGTTGTTATTGAAATCAAATATAGAGATTGAACAATGCATTTAGAATGTTTTAGAAAATGAAACCCTTTGTTTATTATTAAAAATCGGATTTTAAAACCTGCAGTATAGTTATATTTTTCATGGTAAAATGGTCTGGTTGCATCGCCTATAACTTCACTTTCACAAACTGGGTTTTTAGGAAATTTAAAGGGTTTCTGCATCTTGAAATTTTCTCATTCTTGTCAAAAACTCGCAAATACCCAGATCGTATTTTTTGAGTTATAATTGAAACATGAGACTGCTGTTAAGTTATTTTCCCATGGCTGCTCTGAAAATAAAATAATAATAAATTGATATTTATAAATATTAATATTTTATGTATTGTTATTATAATATTAAAATATTATTTAATAATGTTTTATATTATAATTTATAATATTAATGTATTATATTTATTTATATTATTTTAAATAAAATTTGTATATTAGATTAGTGGAATTAAAATTATAATCAGATGGGAAATTATTGTTTATTTTAAAATGACATGTTAAAGTTTAATTGAAGGAGTTAAATATTTGATTTAAATAATGCATAATTTAAAATTTAATTGTGAATTTTAAATTCATGTGTAAAAGGTCCAATTATTAATTTGATTTAATTGGAAAAATATATATATATTTTGAAAAATTGATGATAAGGGATATTTTATTTTGAATTAAACAATTTGATATTTTGTAAAGAATAGAAGATATGTTAATGATTAAATGTATTTAAATATATTAATTTATATTTAGTATATATACATTGAAGGTATATATCCATTTGAAAGAATAAATAATATTTTATCTTATTTTATTCTGTTGTTTGCAAATTGGGTATTATTAGTGTTCTAAAAGAAATGATTAGTGTATATGGAAAATTGATAGAGAAACAATATGTTATTATATTAAAGTGATTTAATGTTTTAGATAGAAAATTGAATGAGATGTAAGATTTGGTTAGGAAATGAAAAGAGTTTACTTGCATGGATTTGTGTCGATTTAAAAGTAAATTAAGAAGTTGTTTTATTGATGAGGCAATCAATTATGTTTCTATTTAGATTAATTGAATCATTGTGATTGGATTATGAAAGAGATATGGATTTAGTATATCCAAAAGTAGTATTTTCTTCATGATTATCTTAAAAGATTTAATTCTTTGTATTCAATAAAGGGAAGTAAGTTTAATTGTTTTTGATTTCCAATAATGAAAAAGGAAATAAGAGTTATGATTATTTTAGATGATCTAGTTATCGTGTCTTTGAATTTGTCAACACTACCTATTGAATGAGTATGGATTTAGGAAATCTAAATTATTAGATTTGATTAATGACTTGAATGCTTTTGTTGCCATGTCGTCAAGTTATATTGTGGGTTTTGGGATTTAGTGTTAGTCCTAAATTATAAGTCTTCCAGAAGAACTTAGAGGATAAGGGTTGTTGAATCTTTATACCATCCAGCTGTTTTCCCTTGGGTAGTGTATGTCGTCTTTTCAGTTTTACTCGGTTTTCACGAATGGGGATGTTTGCACCTCCTTGGTTTAGGAGCGGATTATGAGATCCATGTCTCCTTGTATGGAGTGACCTTGTTATGTGGTTTCATCTTGTTGCCTCCTATGAAAGGAGTGGACTATGGGTTTGTTGCCTCCAAGATGTTTGGAGTGAGTTCTATTATTTGTATCCTCCTTGTGTTGGAGTGGATTATGATGCCTAGTTGGTATACACTTGTGGTTCCCTTGGTGGATTGTTTGGGTGTGTGTTGTCGAATAGAAGAGTGGCTTCTGTTAGGTGCTAGAGCCCAAAGAGGTAAACTAGATAACCTTCAGGAGTGATTTAAACAAGTGATAATTAAAGTAATGTACTTAGAAGATTAGGACTAATTTCTCACTAATCAAGATAATTTTACCTCACTCATAGACACAAGGGCTTGTTTAGACTTGCGATGAGTGGGAAGGCTTGGAATGGCAAGATCAACTATCTTATCCGTACGAGAGATAGCTGATTCCGCATGAGTGAATATGAGTGTCGGGATTCGGTTGAGGCCATCAGGATTACTTGTGCCGGAGCCTATGAAGAATGCCCAGAGGAGATCTCATGACAAATGTTGCGATGACACTCTATCTATGAAAACTGTTGTTAATTGTTTTATGTGTATGGTTCTCTGAACATACTTGATTTATTATGATGTTTGGAAGCAATGTGACCTATGTTAGTGATGTTTGAGTTGTACTTGATTTGTACTTGTGTTGTATTTGATTTGAACTGGATTTGTACTTATTATGGCATTCATTTGGTTATGTCAGTTTGAGTTAGTATGAGTTTACCTTTGGTTAGTGGTTGTAGATCTTTGTCCATGTTAATTTGTTACTATCTCCTAGCATGGGGGGTGGGCCTTCGGGTACCACATTGGTTGGGTGGAACATGCACCAAAACCGTTGGGTCCCCATTGATCTTCAGTACTTGATCGCGAGACATCCAGGTGGGCAGCTCACGATTCTTGTTGTAATTACTTGCATTGTAATATTTTAACTTATGTATTAGTTATTCATCCCTCTTTTGTTATGAGGTGGAGTTATGTAATTGTAATACATTTGTAATATTGTCTCATTCTGGGAATGAGTGATGTAACTATTGGATTAAGATAATGATTATGAGATTGTATCTTGGTTGATTATATTATTATGTTATGTAGTATTCTTAGGATGTATGATGTTTATTTCATAAAGTTATAATGCTACGGTTATATGTAATATGTATGTGTGGGTTTAAGTAATCCTAACCTTGTAACCTTAGAGGTTGTTGTTAATTAGTAAGTGAATGTGAATGTTAAATGCACTTTATAAAAAAAAAAATTGGTTCGCTTAAGATGCTAATTACAACTTCCTTTAGGGTTACTTGGCGGGGCATTACAATGCTACTCGACCAACATGGTCAAGACAACCATGAGTATCCCTCTACAAGTGTTGAGGCCCCATAACGCTCATTGCACAAGTAGGCTAACAAAGAAAATCTCATAATGCACCTTCACGTGACTACACATGTGGCATCATGTCATCACATGACATCATCACCATCACTATGTCGAAACATGAGTGGGGGTAAGGCATCGTATCTCGTACATCATGTCAGAACACAAGTAAGATAGGGTATATATGCATGATGCAATACGATAATATCACTATGGGGCTACCGAGTCTTACCTCTCATACAAACGAGGTTTACTCGCTATGCCAGATCAATGTCTCCACGAACGTCCAGGCATAGCTAACATACCTATGCTGGTGTATTCAAATCTGTGGGGATTAGGTTAACATTTATGGATCAAGTATCCTGATCCATTATAAGGGAAAGTAGTGGGTATGATTCCTCGGGATTGGTTGAGCTAGGATGCTCTGTGTCACAATATGCATACGCTACACACTCCACCCAAGGAACTTGTGGTTGCTACTATCCCTTTATGGATTGAGGATCTAGAGAACCAAAAGAATAAGAACTACTCTTGGTTACTCTTATATATAAGTTTCAACCACACATGGGTTGGCCCTCAATTAGGTAACAAACATGCACACACACATAATGGTATGGTAAATCCCACACCAAAGTGTAACTTCTCCTCAAGGATGGATACAAAGTATCACCATTGCATGGATACACAAAACAAGCACGGGGTATTCACAACTCTCAAACAAGATATAATTACTGGTTTCTTACATTTACAGGGGTACAACTACATACACAATCCCATAAGAACATACAATACCATAACCAATGGGATACGTAACAAAAATTTCCAACCAAAACCTTTTATCAGGTTTCTTTCATGCTACTCTTTTCATAGAGTACATCATGCTAAAGTAAAAGCCATGAACACGTGATCACTTAAAAATTCCACTAACAGATTCACAGGGACAACTTAGTGGGCTCAAATGTTCCCAGAGAGCCCAGTGTATGAACTTGAGGCTCTGATACCATGTGTAACGCCCCGCCACACAACCCTAGAGGAAGTTGCAATTAACTACACAAACAAACTAATTTTTTTATTTATTTAAGTATAATTAGTATGTAATCTCACTACACATTGCAACAACCTCTAAGGATACGAGACTAGGATTACTTATAACCCACGAACAACATTAATGAATTAAAACCACAACATTTAATTACCTGAGAAATTAATAACACATACATTACATACAATATAAATTACAACATAAAAGTAAAAGATACCATAAGATCCCAAAGTACAATAATCTACTAAGGAGATTACATCTCTCGTTCCCTGAATGAGGTAAATCCAAAAGCATGATTACATATTACAACTTTCCACCTCGATAACAAATGAGGGGTAATGAATTACAAGAGCAAAAAAAATGAAAATAAGCATAAAGATAATTGGATCCCACGAGCTCTTCAACTGAAAATCTCGTCAACACGAACAAGAAGAAAGCCCAACAGAGTAAGGTGCACGCCACCCAACCAAGTGAAACCCAAAGGCCCACCCCCCATGCTAGGAGATAGTAACAAGGATTCCTAGACAAGACCAACTACCTCTAGACATGGGCTGAATCATAACTGAACCAAAATGACACAACCGATCACATGCACCACACAACTACATCACAAGTACAACTCTAACATGGTGACATTGCTTCCAGAAATAACAGATCAGGTATGTTAAGAAAACCATACACATAACATTCAAGTACCAACTACAAGTACACCATACCATCACTGACATGGATTACATTGCTTTGATTATCACTCGAATAAATTACCTCCGAAGGTTACCCAGTTTACCTCTCACGGCTCTGGCCCCTAACGAAACTCATTCTTCTACTTGACAACATATCAGGCATAACCAATCACAACGGAAACCCAATTGCGTACAATAAGACATCATGACCACTCCAACTCTAGGAGGAAACATAAAAAGAACTCACTCCAACTTTGGAGGTAACAATAATATCAATGCCACTCGTTACAAGGAGCCACAAATCACATAATCCACTCCTTCCACAGGAGGCACAAAATATCCCCGTTCATGGAACTGGGTAATAACATTGTCACAATCTCAAGCACTAACCAAGGGAATTATCAAATGGTTGACCTCACAAAACAACAACCCCCAACCTCTAGGGTCCTCTGGAAGACTTACAGATTAAAGACACTTAACCCATTTCCCAAAACATGAACACAGAGGAATCAATCACATTAAGCATTTGCGAGGAATAACTAATTTTGGATATATTAAATCCATTTCCCTTAACATTCATTTCACAATAAAGAAAACAATTGTCCTAACATAATAATTACATAAAATCATTCTTTGTCTTTCTAAATACTGATAAGGGAAACTAATTTTACTAACTAATTCAAGTCCATGATTACTTTTATAAACAACATAAATCCACTGCCTTTAATAAAATTCAATAGTTTAATGTCTCAATTGGACTAATCTAACAGTATCTCTTTTAGACCAAGAAAAAATTTAAACTCAATATTTTATTCCTTAATAGCTTTTAAATAATCATGAAATAAACATTTACTTATGCAATTCAGAACATATCTTTTTTAAAAATAACTTTCTGTCCTTTGCAAAATAAATCTTTTCTTAAAAGATGACTAATCTTGCTATTAAACCATCTTACTTTTAGATCCAAGGCATATCATTTTAAACTAAATAACTATTCCTTCTGCTCTACATAACCTCTTTAAAAATACTTAACTCATCTTAATAAACATGCTATTTAAAATCAAAATTACTGTCTTCCTCAAGATATATCCTTTTAAAATGACTCCATTAGTTCGACTATAACATGTTAATTTAAAATTCTCCAATTAAATTTAAAACATACCAATATTTAAATCACCAACACAATATATATATATAATACTCAAATAATTAAATCATTATTTAAATATTTATATATTTAAATATTGAAATCGACATTTAAAATAACTCCTAAAATCATGCCATTATTTAAATTGACAGTTTATTATATATATTTAAGTCATCATTTAAAACCTTCCAAATTTTCTCAATTACATTTAAATCAAAACAATATTTTAAAAAGTATATATATTTTAATATTTTAATATTATATGAATATAATATTAAACACTAAAATACATATATTATTATCTTATATATTTATGAATATTTTAATATTATAAAATTATAATATTAAAGATATTAAAATATATTTTAATTTTCATATTTAAATACAAAATTTGAAATTGAAAAAGGTCAAAGCGCATTTTTTTTTCAACCGCGTGCATTTTAGGCAGCTGAGGCGGCGGACGTTTTTTCCACAGGGTGTGTGTGGAAGTCGAGGCTAGGGCCGATTTTGTTTTACACACAACCGAACCCCATATCCATGGGCGGCTGTGTGTAAAACACAGCCAAGCCCCATGGTTGGTGCGACCGGCTATGGGGGTTGGGCGCGGCTCCCCCACACACCTCCCATGGGGGCACGGTGGGGTGAGCCCCCAACGAACCCCCACCACAAACCCCCATTCTTTCTTTTTTTATTAATATTTAAAAAAAAAAAAGACCCGAAACCCCCTACAGATTTCGTCTGCCAGAACTTAGAAAAAAACATGGTTTCCTTCTTTTTTTTAAACAAACAATTTGATACCCTATTCATATGTAAATATATATATATATATATATATATATATATCTATATCCAGGTTAATAAAAACTTATTACATTAAAAGGGCATTTAATTTTTCAAAAGATCAAATACAATAGATAAACTATTTTTCTTTGAAGAGAACACATTTGACCATGGTTTCAGGATTTTGAAACAAAATCTAACATGGGTTTCCTTTCATCACATATTCTTTTCTTGTTTCCCAAAACATGGTTTTGCAACCAGCATATAAAATTGTGAATCCTTTTCCCAAAATGAAACTAATTTAATAAGCAAAATACCTTGTTTCCAAAGCTTGAGAGAATGACAAAATGGTGCAAGTCTTTCTCCTCAAATTCAAGCTTCTTCTCAACAATCTACTGAGCTTTTCTGCAAAAAAACCAAATCCAAAACACAACCAAAAATTTCTTTCTTTTTCTAAAAACTCCATTTTTCATCCTCCCCCAAAAATTTTATCCAAAAATCCAAATAATAGCCAAAAAAAGAAAAAAATCTATTCAACCACCATAATCAATTTTTGAAAACAGAAAATAGAAAATATCTCAAAATATCTCTATTTTCAACTTTGCATTTTAAATTTTCCAAAAATGAAATTTAAATCCCTTTTTCAATTTTCAAACTTAATTTAGATTCAAAATATCTATTAATTTCCAAAATGAATAACTTAATTCAAATTAACACAATTAATTTAATTAATCAATAAAATAAATCTAATCCAAAATTAAATTATTTTATTAATTAAATTAAATTAATTAATAAATTAAATAACATTTTTCACATTATAACCAGATTAATCTAATCAACAACTTAAATACATAATGTCATTTAATTACCCTTTTCAACTTGCAATTAAATAAAATCCAGACAAATTAAACAACATTTAAATCAATAGAACTAGACAAAAACTAACAACACACTATGACTAGGGTGATGACTTGACACGGGAAGCCTAGCTACTATCTCCCAATCGAATGTCGTTGGCAATGGAAACGCTCAAACCTGTGAAACCAGGTGGAGCCAATGTCCTGTAACTGTTAACCTACGAACAATAGAATATCGCACATGTATATTTGCATCATATAAAATACACCGTGAAGAGGAAATCTCGGAATCGTAGGGCGCTCGCAAGCGAGTGATGCAATCCCTTCCCCTTCACCAATATAGTATTACCAACTGACGAATCTTACATCAATAATATAATCAAAACATAAAACATCATTAATTCAAATGTTCACAATGCTAATCTAAAGCATGTCACAATAATAACATCAGAATAAAATACCACCACATCAAAATACATCAAAAGAGAAAAACGGAGGGGTATTACACTTGCTATCCTTGAGCGAGAGTGGACGTCTACATTTATATTCTTATTTTAGTCCTTGTATGAATAAGACTCCTCTTGAGCCTATATATTGGGATTGGCGGTAGAGGGGAAAATCTAGCAACAATATCAGAGTGATTATTTTTTCCAATTAATAGTTAATTTTCTATTAGTTTTTTTATCAAGCTAAAATGGATATGTACCACTAAATGAGAAATATTTTAGAGATTCTTGTCAGACTATAAGAAGTCTATTTTCATGCAATAAAGGAGTTTAGTTTGTTGTTGTTTTATGGGGGAAAGGTGGGTTAATCAAAATGAATGGATCAAGATGATAAACCACTAGAATTTTCCAACACAAAACATTCAATTATGAGAGCCAAAAGATGCAAATAACAATAAGAAATTAACCCTAACTATTACAAAAACTATGAGGGGAGTTTTGAGAATTTAAAATGGTGTGTACCTTGCTTCGAGAAGCCTATTTTTAGGGCACAAAGGACTCATTCGCCTTTAGTGGTGAATGGATCCCTGTTAGGGTTTCTGAAACTGAGATCTGGGTTACTTTCCTTGATGTCTACACTCTCAAATTTTCGGTTGTCAGCTCTCGAAAACCTATAAAAAATTGTGTAGCCTCAATTCTTTGTTCTTGCACTTTGAAGGTCAATCTTGCAACTTGAAAATTTTGACAATTTCACTCTACACTTCTTATCTACTTGATATTCAACTTGTAAATCCACAAACACATGCTCAAGAGAAGAAAAAATTGTTGATTGTTAGTGAATAGGGTTTTTCATAAGTCAAACTCCTTGTAGGTAATTAAACCAAATGATGAAATAATGAAATTAGAGTATGAACATGAAGTGATGTAATGTTGATACCTTGAAAGTTATTTTGGAAGATAAATCTACAATCTAACATATAGTGGCCATGAAGAATGTAGATCTTAATCCTTGAATAATATGTAAACAATGCTTGCAAGTGGATCTTCAATGCTACATCCACTATCTTAGTTCAACAACATGTAGGAATACACTAAAAAAATTTCGTGATGAAATGATCTTGAATTTCTACAACAAAACCTTGATAATATGCCTTGAAATATCTTTGAAAAATGACCTATAATTCTCTTTCTCTTGATCTCATGAATTCACATAAAATTTCTAGGAGAAACAATGTTAATTAACTCCATATTTATACCAAATTAAGAGATTAACCCCAAAATTCAAACAATTCAAGTCGAGACCATAGCTGGAAACAAACATTATTAAATTCTTGCAAGAATGAAATTAAAAAAGGGGGTCCTCATTAAGGGAGGACCCATTTGCCACCTAGGGCAAAGGGTGTTGAGAAATGTGACTCAAATTTACTGGCTTGATCGACTTCCTGGAGTAGTTGTGTTTTCCCCCTTCATCAGCCTGAGTTAAGTCGCTGGTTTTTCAAGTTTTTCTAACTGAAGTCATTGGGTTCTAAAGTTTCATAACCTCCTGACTTAGTGAATGTGAAGAGAAGGTTGCATTCCTTTTTTGTAGGCATGTTTTATGTTTTGAGAAATTCACAATATCCGACATGAGGTTTGGAATTTTGGGTTTTGAGCGACAAAGCGATCCCTTTGTCGGTGAGTTGCGAGTTCTGGGAACTTCACAACCTCCGACATGAGGTTTTGATGTTTGGTTTTTCGATGATATAGCGACTTGGAAGCCGATGGATGTGGGGACTACTTGGATGGTGGATCGTGACGAAGGCTGAAAGGTGGCAATGACATGGAGGATAGATGGCATGTGGGACCATGTGCTTAGTGAACATCAGTGAGATGGTAATGAATGTCTCCTTGTTTGGGCAACATGGTGTTAAGTAGATAACCCTAAGTTTGATGATGGAGATTCATTTGATTTCTTATATGATGGCTAGAATTGGATGCTAGATGATGGTGTGTGGCTCGAGGTGAATAGGTAACCCTAAAGGTGTACAACAGTTGAAGAGTCAACAAAGAGAGTGGTGGTTATGATAGAGAGGCTAGCTATGAGGTTGGCTGAGAGGTAGGGTAGTCGAGAGATATGAATCTTGCAGAAGGTGAATGAGGAGCAACTGTGTGACAGAGAGGCAAAGAGGCTAGTGGTCGAGCCATGAGGCTGTGTAGTTGAAAGAGATGTCTCTCGCAATGAGATCGAAGTTGGGTTATGCTGCCACATTCTCTCCAGAATGGAACAAGATGTAAATCTCTTGTAAAGGTTGTGAGCCTGATATTGTATTGTAACTGCATTTTTTTGTTGAATAGTAAAATGACTATCTAGGCTTTTGGAGTGTGGGGATTTTTACCCGTAAGGATTTTCCTCACGTATATCTATGTGTTCATGTCTTTTGTTTCATCTTTCATGGTTGTTGGTTTTGTTTGTTGAATCTATTAATGGTGTTATTGAAATTGGTTGATTTACATGAGTTTCTCTCAAAAGGATTAATGTGGGAAATGAACTATGTCTAATTTCACTTTTTGGCATAGTAGTACGTGTCTTTGAGGAAATAAAAGAAATAAAAACTATCGAAAGCACTACTGATCTCGAATGCCCACATATTTCCCAAGTGGTATCAGAGCCTTCTTTTGGGATGTGTCTCTTCCTAGCGTGTTGCTAGTTTTGGGATTTCCTTCTGTGACGATTTCTTAGTCTGTCAAGCTTGAGGAAATATGGAGGAATTGACTGATGTATTGATCCTTTGGTGAGTGGAAGTTCTTTCTTTTCTGTTCAAGTTTTTGTGACAAAACTCAACATGGAAGATGTGAAAATGGAGAAACTAAAACTGGTCATACTGAAATGTTGTGATCTGATGTTCTTAGTTGGCAATGGTATAACCCTGATGCATGGGGTGGAATATTTTTCTTCATGGCTATGATGTAGAAAAATATTTTATATTGGGTGTCTATGTGAGAGGCTCCCTGATGATATGGAGAAGCTTGTGTTGTTTTTTCAGCTATGGAGAAATGTGCTTATGCTGGGTGTTTTTCCTGGTATTGGAAGGCATAGCTTTATGTTACCTCGATTTCAAGTAGGCTATGGAGTTGATCATTGGATGATCTGGAAGCTCTTGTAATAGCTTGTCTCTCTTGAATGAATTTGCATGGTGGTGGTTAAGGAGTCTGATTGAAGTGGTCTTGAAGTTCTTGAGCTACTTCTTCCTCTCAATGAATGTTTTGTACTTGCATGGCTCTATGGTTTTGCAGGTTTTACACGGTCAAGAAAAAGTTTTGAATATATGGAGCTGCTATTAAGCTATGTTTCTAGACCTTGGGTTTTGGGGTGAGACTGGATGAGAAAGTTGCAGTCCTACATGCATGCTTTGTGCATGGTAAGAGAAGGTGTGATTCCATTTTTGCATGGGAGAGTTGGTATTTGATTTGGCACTCAACATTCTGGTGATGATACTTGGTGGTTTCCTAGAATATGGTGCTTATTGTGGACATGATTGGAAAATCAGATCTGAGCTTGATTTGGTGTTAGATTCATGTTGTCAACATGGTCATTCTCTTTGAGATCTCATTTTTGTAGTTTCCAGTGCGATGATGGGTTTTGCATGTTTTTGTTGAATGGATCTACGGGTTGTGTAATGTTGTGGGTTGTCTTTACCTACATGTTTGTTATGGGACAACTAGGAAGTGGACTATCTATATCCATGATATTTGATTCTTTGATGGTGCAGACTTGTTAGTTGGCCGTTTCTGTGGTCACTTGTGTTGGAATCAGGGAGCATTGAGAGGGTGGGGTGAATTAGTGTTCTGCAAAATTTAACTTTATCAATATGATCTTTAAACTACTTACAACATTGAACCAAAAGAAATATGCAAGCACATAAATCAACCATCCACAACACCATAACACAAGGATTTTTACGTGGAAACCCTGCTAGGGGAAAAACCACGGTGGAGGTCAATCCATAATTTGAGTACTCAAATATAAGTGTTTTACAAATGGGGAATGCATATGCATTTAGGCACATTGCCTAGAGCTCACTACTCAGATATAAAAGAAGACTCACTATCTTACAAAATATTTGGATTACATCCATAAGATTTGAACATATAGAATAGCATCTACTAATGCCTAATTATAGTTCTGGTTAAGCTCATCATATGCATTCTTTGACATTCTTGTTTGATTTTGTTCTTCTTCTCTGTCTGCTTTCATTCGCATCACAAATACCTTTTATGCATAAGTGAAACTATGCATAATCGCTTTGCTATCCTTCTTAATTTTGCAACATACTTCGCACACTCAAATTTGCACCCCAAAGTGATATAAATGATCGCTTATATATCCACAATAAAAGATTTAATCACCCATATGTCAGCTTCAATAAAACATAAAATATCTTCCAACCGTCGAATCAATCCACAAATGATTTTCAATGTGAACCATCCAAATTTGGCCATAGAATAGTGAGGAACCAAAACAAAATCCTCAAACCCAAAAATACTTCAAATAATTTCACTTCAAACATCTACAACATGCCACATTCACTCAATCAGCCTTCTAGCACTGTTAAACAGAAAATCAATCAACCGGATCTCCTAACTCATACACCAATTGATGTGACAGCACAAAACTCAAGAATAATGTATTCCAAATACCCAACAACCTTCCCTGAAATCCACAACTCAAACTGATAAACCGGTAATGCATATGGATTAACAAACTCAACTTCAGTCGTATACCCTGTTCTTCACTTTGTTTCTTAGTATGGATAAATAATGAAGTGCAGACTGAATCAATGACTTAGGTTGCCATAAATGACAACACCATAATCCATATACCAATTCTATCCCCCTTTGGCATTGATGGCAACACTTAGTGAAAAATGACTAAGTGTCTGAACCAACACACTGCAATCCTTCAAGACTTCAAAAAGTCATAGCTGACACAAATCCTCCTGAATTTGATAAGGCATTTTTCACTGCTCTCTCTCCCCCTTTGACATCAATGCCAAACCAAAAAAAGTTTACCTACAGTAATCCCTTTTGGAGTGTGTACACATCTAAAAATGGTCACGGTTGATCAAACCTGTTAATTAATTAAATATGAATTATTTAATTAATGTTCTTAAGTCATCTACATATAAATAAATTTAATTATTGATTTATATTG
This sequence comes from Sequoiadendron giganteum, assembly GCA_007115665.2. Classification (NCBI taxonomy): domain Eukaryota; kingdom Viridiplantae; phylum Streptophyta; class Pinopsida; order Cupressales; family Cupressaceae; genus Sequoiadendron; species Sequoiadendron giganteum. Next base: position 629,448,395 of record CM021101.1, read on the forward strand.
TTCATTTTCTAATTCTTCTAATTTAATTAAATAAATAAAGTTTATTTAATTAATGCTACCTTCCTCTTAATTAATTAAATATATTTTATAATTTATTTACATTAATTATCACAAGTTTAAATTTACAATTTAAATGATATTCTTCCCTCCACATTTAATTAAATACTGTCGATATTTAATTAAAACATTTTCCAAATTCCCACTCCTCTCACAAAAATTAAATATTCTTAATATTTAATTAAAAGGCTTTTTCTTTTCTCACATAATTAAATATTTGAAATATTTAATTAAAGCCTTTTCATATTTCTCTCATACATAATTAAATATTTATTTATTTAATTATGAGAGACACCTTTCAAATTGTCTCTTCATTTTCTATCTCTCGGAATTCCACCTTCTTTTCGAATTCTCGATCTCTCACCGTTCATTCTAACAGGTTTGAACTCGACCATCGATCTTGGCCAATCGAATTCCTACCTTCAAAAATCTATAAATACAACCATCTCATGAGTTGAAAAGGACCTGGAATCTCATATTTTCATGCATAGTTATTATAGTCACATTTTAAGCATTTTATAGCATTTTAATTCAATAAGCTCAATCTTTACATGCATATGCATTTTTGATAATCTCATTCTCTCAAGTGCCATTCTACAAGCTATTGTTTGCACAACTGAGAGAAAACATCTTGAAGCGAATCCTTGGAGATAGAGGACAATGGAATGAATTTGAAGAAGCTGCGATTTAGAGTTTGCATTTACTTTATTTATTTAGTTTTCTTCAATCTAATGTTTCATTGGTGTACTAGATTATATGCAATTTAATTGACACATTCTAATGTACACATTTTTGGCGCCCACCGTGGGGCCAAGCCTCGCATTTAATTTCTATTTTTGCAGATTTTTCTGGCAGGTGACGCACAAAAACGTAGTTTAGCGCATACGAGTCTCGATTCAGCGCATACGAAGCCTGTTTCAGCACATACGATGACTGTTTTGGTGCATACATGACCTATTCCAGTGCATGCATGGACTCTTTCAGCGCATAGACACTCTGTTTTGGCGCATCCATGGGAACTCTTTTGGCGCATTCATAACCTATTTCGGCGCATCCGGTGACTGTTTCGGTGCATCCACGAGATCTTTCAGCTCATACATAACCTATTCTAGCGCATACATAACCTGTTTCGGCGCATACATCTTCTGTTTTGGTGCATACAATTGTAAAAAAAATTAATTCTGATTCCGACGCAATCCACGGATAGGATTTTTTTGATTCTATTTTTAACATAATGAACCAATCCTAGGGTAGACATTTAAATTTGAATTAACCAATCCTAGGATAGTCACCAAACGTCATTTTCTTTTGGTTAAAAGGAACCCCATGCTTTTAGTGAAGCAACATCTTCACTTAGAATAGAAAATTTGTCAATTTGGGATTTAAAATTGAACCATTATTTGCTCGTTGTGATTGTGGGTAATAGGTCTATGCTCTCCCCTTAACTAGGTGATCAAAATACCAGACTTACCTTTTATTTTCTGCAATTTAATGTTTTATTACATCCTTTAAAAGGCCTGCTCTTGTGGGAAAAATTACTCACCCAAGAGGAACGACCTAAGTTGGAACACCTCAAGCCAAGGTTTCCAACCCACTTTAATCAAAAGCAAGTTGTTGATGAAAATCCAACTTGACAGTAGTAGGCAGGATAACCATCCCCAAAACCTTTGTTCTAAAGGCTGGGAGGTCTCTCGAGGGAGTATATTTATTGCCACACTGAATGGAAATACTTACTAAGAACCATAGTGTAGTGGCCAGCCGTGTTAGTAACCAAACATCATTTTAATCATGGTGCAAGGGGAGGGAAGAATCTGCCCCCAAGACACTCACCATATAGTCACCACGGTTTTTTTTCTCAAGGGATTCGGTATCCACTTCCGTCACTTTTAGTACGCACCTAGAAAAGACAAAAACATGGGTGCCCTCTAGGGGGTGACAAGGCTGTGTGAGTTGACACAATTTTAAGATGTGGGCTGTGATTACTTTGATGACCTATTTGACAAATTAAGAGTGAGTCTGACTGAAGTGCTTATATTATTCAAAAGCTTGTGGAAATCTCAAGAACATACACTCTTTGTTTAGATTTTAGGATTAACAAAATAATTGTCTGCTTCTATGTTGTGTTTTTCACATTTAAATCAGATTAAGATCATCCAAAACAAGAAAATTTTATCAAACTGTCAAAACATGTCGGTCTCAGAGTTGTTTTAGCGCATTCAATCTCTATTTTAGCGCATTCGGTCTCTGTTTTAGCACATTCGGTCTTTGTTTTAGTGCATTCGGTATCTGTCTTGGTGCATTCGGTCTCTGTTTTTGCGCATTTGTGCTCTATTTTAGCGCATCTATGCTTTGTTTCAATGCATTTGTGCTCTGTTTTGAGGCATCTGTGCTCTGTTTTAGCGCATCTGTGCTCTATTTTGGTGCATTCAGTCTTTGTTTTGGGACATCTATTTTTTGAAGCTTAGGTGATTTTTTGGATTTTCAGAAATCAAGGCGTGGTCGTCCTTCTTATTTTTCAAGAAGCAGAACAGGACCCTCAATTCCATACTCTTATGGAAAAGATTTTAGAAAGAAACAAGGAAAGATACTTTCTTTCTTTAGCTATTCAAGGAGCCAAGTTACCTGCTGATTTTGACACAGAAGGGATTAAAGAAAATCCTGAAACCCCTCTTAACGATTTTAGTGCCCTTACTCAATAGATTAAAGAATTACAAGGGCAAATAAAAGAAATGCAAGGGGGAGCACCAAAGAAGTATGTTTTGGAAGAAATATGTCCTTATCCATTCGATAGAAATCTTCAAATGATACCTTTTCCAAAACATTGCGAAATTCCTAAGTTTGATGGGTATAATGGGAAAACTGACCCCATTGAGCATGTAAGGGATTTCTGAAATATGAGTTTAGAATTCGCTCATGAAGACACCTGCTTAATGTGATTGTTTCCATGAAGTCTGGCTGGACAATCCATGGAGTGGCTTTCAAAGATCACTCCCCCCATCAGAACCTTTGAAGAGTTGATAAACAAGTTCATATCACAATACTCTTTTAACATTCAACACCAAGTAACCATGCTTGATCTTTGTAAGATAAAACAAAAAGTAGGAGAATCTTTCACTACATTTTTGCAAAGGTGGAGAAGAATGTTTGCTAGATACTATCATCTTGTTCCTGAAAAGGAAAAAATGGAGATCTTCATCGATAGTCTTAATCAAAGAATGAGTTATAGGCTAAACCTTCATTGTCCTCCATCATTTGAAAAATTGATTGAAAATGCAATCACTATTGAAGGTGCATTGATCAAGCGTGGAGTTCTAAAAGTTGATAAAGAGGGTTCAAATTCGTACAACAACAACAACAATCATAATAACAACAATGACAAGTCACGATTTTGGACTCGAAATAAAAATGCTGTAAATGATGGGGTAGTAGGTGCTAACAATGTGAATATGAAGCCTGCCATCCTTAATGTGTCAGGTGTTCAACGTAACAATAATATTGGACATTCTAGCACCCAAGGCAGTGTTTCTAATCAAGGAAACACAACTAACACTCATGGAAATAATTTTGGCAATAATCAAAATTCAAATGCACCTAGATCATCATACTTTTCAAGTTGACGGAGTTTCACTCCCTTGGGCCAATTTTTGGAATCCATTCTCAAAGAGTTATTGAATCAAAATGCTATTACATTGCCACCACAAAGAGACTATGAACCTCGAGTTAAACCACCATCGTGGAATGACTCATACTTCTATGATTATCATAGATGCAAAGGTCATAAGACAAACAGTTGCCAAGGGTTAAAGAATATTGTTCAAGATTTGATTGATAATCATACCATCACAGTTGAGGGACACAATGTCAATAATGATCATCAAGCATTCAAAAATCCGCTCCCTAATTATCACAAAGGGGAATCTTTGAATGATAAGGGCAAGAATGTTAATAACATCCAAGACATTGTTATGAATCATATCTATACTGATGACCCTCAAATCAATGCTATCTGAATCAAAGGTAAGCCAGAATATTGAGAGGTCAATGTTACCACAAGAGGACAAGCCAAGATCATTGTAAAAGGTGGCTCATCTAAAGCAGAAATTCCCCCTCCAAATCAATACAATTTGGTTGAGAAATTACGAAAAACGTCAGCCCAAATCTCTATCTTGGAGCTTTTAAAGTTATCAACTGCACATAAGGACATCCCGGAAAAGGCTCTCGTCGATACAACTATATCTCCTGATCTAGATACCAATAAATTTCAAGCCATGGTGGGACGCCTATCCTCTAACACATGTTTATCTTTTTCTGAAAGAGATGATTCATCCATAACCCATCCACATAATTCATCACTCTATTTAGAAGTCATGGTTCACAAAGCCCGCATTAGACGTGTTCTTATAGATAGGGGAGCCGGATTAAACATTTGTACTTTGAAATTGGTCCTAGCTTTGGGATATTCAGTAGACTCTATAGATTCACGAAGGAAAATTACAATCAAAGCCTATGATGATGAGGAAAGAACTTCAAAACGTCTCATCATGTTACCAATCAGAGTGGGACCTATTGTGAAGAATACTTTTTGTCAAGTTCTTGATCGAGATCTAACCTATAACATACTATTGGGTCGTCCATGGATTCATGACATGCAAGCTGTCTCGTCTACTTATCATCAATGTTTGAAATTTCCATATGATGGAAAGGAAGTAACAATACCCGCTGATCACAATAGTAGTCAAACTTGTTCTAACCTAAGAGCAACTCAGGATATGTTCATCCCACATAATAGAGAGGCTTTGGCCATCTCTACTTCCAAAAACAAAGAACAAGTGCAAGAAATGATAAGCAATTTTGGCAGCAAGCTAAAACTGAAAGACAATGGGGTGGGAGAATATTCTTTGTCTCTCTCTAATCTACCCCTATCTCCGAGATCCCATGGTCAACCATCAACATCCACACAACAAGTTGCAGCAGTTTTTGCCTCAACTTCAACCCCCATCACCAAGTTTAATGGGATGTTTATCAAAGAATTTGAAGAGGAAGATAGAGCTATTCTTGATTGGCTCTACAAAAATGAAGAAGAATCTGTACAACATATCAAGTTACCCACACAACAATACAGAAAGGGTTATGCTATCATGCAACATATGGGTTATGAAGGAAATGGCCCTCTAGGTAAAAGAAAAGAAGGTATTGTTGAACTTGTCCAATTAAAAACAATGCACCCAAAGGATAAGACTGGGTTAGGATATGTTGAGGATATTAAGGAAGAAGTAGCACACATACCATCAAATGAGGAATTAGCTGAAACCATTCTACAAATTCAAGAAAATGATTCTGACACTTACTCCAATGAATATGAATGGGTCATCATCTATGACGATAAATTTTGGAGAGATAAACAGGTGGATGTCATACACAAATTCTCACCTACATTCTTACAAGGAGAAAGCTCAAGACCTCCGCTTGATTATATCCTACAAAGTGATCAGGACTCTAGTGAGACCAATTCGATTCAAAGTGAGATAGATCATTTTGAGGAGGATACCATCTTAGATCTCCCCTATAATAATGTTGACAATAACATCATGACCCTCACAGCCAATGACCTTACTCAATCTAATGATCCATTACCTTTGGTTCATCCTGAACTCATTGATTGGGAACAAATCACACCCATTGATGTTCCAACTTTTCCAAATGACGAAACCATAATAAACTTTCTTTGTTCATCCCATCCCGAAACAAGTTCCACTGGGGAATCACCAAATCAGATTTTTCAACAGGAAAGTGCCAAGTTTCTCAGTTATGAAATAAATAATATAAAAGAAAGACCTAAAGGTGAAAACCTAACAAAGGCAGTATTAGGTCAAGAAAAAATAAAAATGAAAGAAAGATCTAATGGTGAAAACCTAACAAAGGCAGTATTAGATCAAGAAAAGAGAAAAATAAAAAGCATATCCAATGGTGAAAACCTTTCAAAGGCGCCAAAGGATGGGAAACTTGACACTCTTCCAGAGTACTATCATGAAATATCTTCCATTTTGATCAAACTAACGGAGGCACTCAATATAGGTACCACGGAAAAGCCTAAAGTTTTGCAATTGGATGCATCTCTTACAGATGAAGAAGTACCTAAATTCATAGAATTTCTCAAAGATAATCAAATCAGTTTTGCATGGTCCTACGCAGATATGCCTAGATTGGATCCGGATCTCATCATGCATCATCTATCTATTACACCAGGGGCAAGGCCTGTAAAACAAAAACTCAAAAAAATGCATCCACATGTCGCGTTGTTGGTTAAAGAGGAACTAAAGAAACTTTTAGATGTTGGATTCATTTGATCCATTGATTATGCAGAATGGATTTCCAATATTGTGCCTGTTTCTAAGCCAGATGGAAGGATCAGAATTTGCACAGATTTCAGAGATTTGAACAAAGCATGTCCTAAAGATGACTTTCCCTTACCAAACATTCATATGATTGTGGATCTAACTACTAGACATGCAATGTACTCATTGATGGATGGATTCTCAGGATACAACTAGATAAAGATTGCACCAGAAGATCAGGATAAAACAACATTCACATGTCCTTGGGGTACCTATTGCTGGAACGTAATGCCATTCAGATTGAAAAATGTAGGAGCTACCTACCAACGAGCAATGACAAAAAATTTCCATGATATGATGCATACATTCATGGAGGATTATATTGATGATCTTCTTTCCAAGTCTAACACTAGAGGACACATTGATATCTTATCTAAAATTTTCAAAAGAATGGAACAATTCAAAGTAAGACTTAATCCAAAGAAATGCGTCTTTGGAGTGAAATCTGGAAAACTACTAGGATACATTGTGTCAGAAAAGGGAATTGAAGTGGATCCAGCTAAGGTACAAGCAATTATTGATATGCCACCACCAAAGAACATTAGTCAGCTACACTCTCTACAAGGACAGTTACAATCCATTCGCAGATTCATTGCTCAACTGGCAAATAAGAGTTTACCATTTACACATCTCTTGCGAAAGAATGTTTCATTCAAATGGGAGCACAAATGTGAAGCAACCTTTAATCAAATAAAGTAGTATCTCATGAATCCACCAGTATTGATTCCACCAGTACAAGGTGCGCCTCTCATATTATATATTGCTGCCATAGAAGTGTCTTTAGGAGCATTATTGGCACAAGAAGATTATTCAGGGAAAGAAAGAGCCATTTATTACATCAGCTGAACCTTAACAAGTCACGAGCTAAATTATACCATCATTGAAAAAGCTTGTTTAGCAGTAGTGTTCACTTCTCAAAAGTTACGACACTACATGCTAACTCATACAGTGAAGCTTGTGGCTAAGATTGACCCACTCAAATATCTTCTAAGTAAGGCAACCTTAACTGGAAGGTTGGCTAAATGGGTTATGATCTTAAGCGAGTTCGATATTCAGTATGTGGATCAAAAAGCTATAAAGGGACAAGTAATTGCAGATCAATTAGCAGAAGTATCGATGGCAGTAGAACATCCAATACATGTTGATTTTCCTGATGCCGACATTTTCATAGCAGATATCCAACAATCATGGTCCCTCTATTTTGATGGTTCTTACACTCAACATGGTTCAGGAGCAAGAATCCTTTTTATTACACCTCAAGGACATACAATTCCAAAATATTATCGGCTAATGTTTCCTTGCACAAACAGCATAGCAGAATATGAGGCATTGATAATCGGTATGAGAATTGCAGTAGGTTGGAAGATCGTAGAACTTCAAGTTTTTGGCGATTCACGACTTGTTATAAATTAGATCAATGACAAATATCACACTAAAGATGACAAGCTGATACCTTACAAAAGAATGGTGGAAGATCTCAAGAAATACTTTGTTAACATCCAGTTCATATAGATTCCGCGCATTAATAATAGAGTAACAGACGCTATGGCTACAATCGCCTCTTTACTCCAATTATCAGAGAATAAAAAATGGTACGATTTCCTGGTGGAAAAATTGTTTTCTCCCGCCCATGAAAATCTTGAAACACAAATCATTTGCCATCTTACAAGTTCTGACTCTTCCTTATATGGCCAAATTTACACTTACCTGAAAGATACTACTTTACCCTTAGGCTTGTCTAGGAATCAAAAACAAAATTTCATTCATCAATCATCTCGTTACACCTTAATTGCTAACGTCTTATACCGGCGTGGTCTGGATGGTACCCTCCTTAGGTGTCTTGAACGCGATGAATCAAAAAAACCCTTACAAGAGGTCCATGGTGGGATTTGTGGGACACATTCAAGTGGACTAACCTTAGCTAAGAAACTTGTAGGATTAGGGTACTATTGGCCCACCATGGAAAAAGAATCATTCACCTTTGTGAAGAAATGTGCCAAATGTTAGATTCATGAGAATCTCATTCACGCTCCTGCTCAGGAATTACAACCTTTTACCACAACATGGGCTTTCGCTCAGTGGGGATTGGACTTGGTTGGAAAGATACATCCATCATCTTCAAATGGACACAAATTTATCATTACGGCCACTGAATATTTCACTAAGTGGATTGAAGTCATTCCTTTAACAATTTTTACGGGTAAACAAATCTCTTCATTCATCTTGAATTATATCATTTGCAGATATGGCATTCCTAACTCCATTATCACAAATAATGGTAGACCCTTTAAAAATCAAGATGTTGATGAACTATGTGAAAGATTTCGCATCCAACATAGGTACTCCACACCTTATTATCTACAGGGGAATGGTCAACCTGAAGCTTCAAACAAAACAATTCTAAAGATTTTGAAGAAAATAGTGAATGAAGTAGGTCGTGATTGGCATGTCCAATTAAATCCAGCATTATGGGCCTATAGAACAAGCATTCACACACCGACAGGAGCTACTCCTTATGCTTTGGTCTATGGAGGAGAAGCTATTTTACCACTAGAAGTTGAGATTCCTTCACTTTGAGTATCACTCAAAGGGCTAATCAATGATGAAGACTACAAAGTATCAAGATTGCAAGAGCTGGAACTGCTTGATGAAAGGCGTCAAACTACGGTTAATCACTTGAAGGGATATCAACAAATCATGTCCCGCAATTACAATCACAGTGTCAAACCATGGAGTTTTCAAGTGGGTGATTTGGTCCTCAGAGAAAACCTTCGAAATCAACAAGATCGGGAAAAGAAAGGAAAATTTGAACCTAACTGGTTAGGCTCATTCGTTATCGTTGCAACCTACGAATCAGGGGCATATTAGTTGTCAATAGCAAAAGGGGACTTGTTTGAAGATCCAATCAACAACATTCATCTGAAAAGGTTCTACACATGAGAAAAAATCAAAAACAATATAAAAAAAAAACATTGCCTTGATGAAAACCTGGCAAACAGGTGTCTTGGTAATAACAAAAAAAATCAGGAAATCAGGAAAAAGTGCAATAAAAACAAATGGTGAAAACCTGGCAAATAGGCATTGTTTGTGATTTTATTTGGCTCTCTCATCTATTAGGATTCGTTCTGCACATACATCCTTTCATCAGCATCACATATACCTCACTATCGCATTCGCATTGCATCATTCTCCTTGGAACGACAAGGATCTCATCATGGCTTAATGATTTGAGGTTTGTCCATCACAACAGTTGTGTCTAGCAAGAGTCAGAGTACAAGGTCACTAGGGGGTAGTTCGCTTTTCTAGGAGGTAGTCGGCAACGTGTGTCTAGCATCAGAATGTCTGAAACAATAGTTTCTAAGCTTATATGTTTACCTTGACAAATGATTTAAAAAACAAATTGGATGATCTTAATCTGAATAAAATGAATGACAAAACTTAAAGCAAAAGTTGCAAATTTTTGTTTTGATATTTGATGACATCATATCTTTGGAGTGGCTCAATGATGTACTGAACTAGAATCACAAGGAAGAAGTATGATTTTTCTTTGATTGCTGTCTGTAAGTTAATCATTAGTATTGTGCAAATTGGTCGTGGGACATGTTCTACAATGGATCATTGATGACATTTCAGAATTTGCATAAAAAAATGGTTAAATTTTGTCTGTTTATGCAAGCAATACTCAAGTCATCTTGGTTCAACTATACCTCGATGCTTGTATTAACTTGCTACATTAAACATTATGGAAGCAGTAATCAGTTCATCATTGGTGCTAACATACCCTTTGATGCTTGTACTAACTTTCAACATATCAAAATGGCTCAATGATGACAACTAAACACAACAAGAAATGGCAACAAGGAGAATGATTCATTATTTCATTTAGGGTTGCATAATTCATTTAGGACTGCATAATTCATTTTGCATTTTTGAGGTTCCTTTTAAAATAGATTTTTTGAGGGTAGATCACTTTCTTAAAATATCTTTTTCGACAATGGTTGAGTAAGACTGGACATTTGTTACATCTCATTATCATATTCATTATCATATCATTTTCCATCATTACATTATAGGCATGGTTATCATTCATCATTCATTAAAATATACATATGCATATTTCACACATTCATAAAATATAAAATTGCATTCATATTTTTCACATCATTACATCATATATCATAAGATCATTACATGAGTATAGTTTCATTACATCAGTATGATCATCATACATCACAATCTCATCTAAAGCATTTACATCCTACATCATACATTTATTGTATACATCATAAGAGAAAAGAAAATTTCATTTAGATCATATCATATCATCATTGCATCATCATACATGACATAGCATATAAAAATCAAAACATAAAATCCATAACATGTGCACAAAAAATCCATAAACATGTGCATTAATCATCCATAACACATGCATAATCAAATCGCCACTACATATCATAGATCTCATCAAAACAAATGTCCAGGAATACAAGGATATAAAATGTTTCAAAAAGATATATCATACAATGGCATAAATGTGTACAACAATGCTCATCGCTGAGGGGCATCCGGTCGTGGATCATGACTGCTGCTATCTTTGGAGGTAGTGGGCCTTGTGGATCTCTGCTCCCAAAGGCTCTGATCTCTTGTTTGATCGGCTGACCCACACTGCTGGTCGCACTCCTGGAGTGACTGCGTGAGTGAGTCCGAGTCCGAGTACCTGATTGGGTAAAGGCTATCTGTCGCTCAGGTGGCACTACCTCAAAGTATCACATCCTATAGTACTCGGCCTCCCGAGTAGTCTCTAACCCCTCTACCACAACCTCTCCAATAGAGGTGCTCTCCATTGACCTCAGTAGTGTCTCGGCTACCCCCTCAGCCTGTACACATCTCTCCCAAAAATTGTCCCTCTCGGCCATAAGTTGCGCTATCTGTGGGTTGAGAGGTGGTGGCTGTGCTATCTGTCCCTACAGTTGACTGATAGTCACCTGGGCCTACGCTAAATGACTCCTAAGAGTCTGAACCTCAGTCTACAAGGCATCTACTTGTCCTTGTGAAGGAGCCCTGATGGTGATCCATGACACTGAAGTGCTGGCCTGACCCACTACTCTGGATGTCTGTGGCCTCGTCCTGAAGGGAATATCAAAAAGTAGTCTCTATCTCCCACCACTCCCATCACCTCCATCATCCCCATCATATGAGTAGTCTGACTCCTCATCTATCTCCTCATCCTTAGAGCTCTCATCATCTACCTCCATGGCCACCCCGTCGATGTCTGCGGCTTGCTATGCCTGTACCTATCCCTGATCTTGTGGCTATTGTCACCCTGCCTGGATAACTGGACCTCCCATCAATGGGGCAGGCTCATCTAGACTCATAAAATGGGGAAAGGGATGTGTATAGAAGTATGCAGCATAGTCCTCTGTCATCCTTGCATCTGTGACCTCTGGCCGTATAGTCCAATCCTCCAGCTATAGCTTAGAGTACTCCTCTTTGGCTACCTCAATAGTCAAAACTGGCCCCCACTTTGGTACATCTTCCCGGTGCCTGGCATAGTGTGTCACCCCCTGTGGCATCATCTGTACCCATCCAAATTGCCTCAGAACTCTCTAGCCCAAAAATCTCTCAATGATGAATGGGGTGCGTCCAATCAAGTATCTGGACCTTGTCACATATGGTAACTCTATGTCATCTGCCTACCATGGGTCACAATCCACATACAGTCACCCAATGATCGTGTCCAAATCATCAAGTACTCATCGCCAATACTCCAATTTGCCCAGCCTCGGCTGAACAAGGGGTCCTATATATGCATAAGCATAGGGGAATCCAATGGGGTGATCTCTCCTGACAATAGGGCGTGTAATCGTGAAGTGCTCCGACGCGAATAACTGTAAAAGAGTCACCCCACAAGAAAGACTCTTCCCATCTGTATACATGACCTGATGAAGGTCATGGTACAGATGGGCAAGCATGCATGATCCCCATATCTGGTACAATGGAGAAACATGTCCTCTAAGATCCTACCCCACCCAACTGATAGTCCCTTTGACCTACGATCAGGATAAAGGAAACCACTGATCATCCTTGCTAAAACCGAAGGTAGTGGGGCATATCTCTCTGTCATCTCCTTCCAAGGAATCTCATATCCATAGACATGAGGATCCTGGAAGACCCGTCTCAAAGCATCTGTACCCCCATTCTCCTTGTGATCATAAATCACAAGCTTTCCAACCACAGGAATACCCAAAATCCTGTAGACATCCTCTGGGGTCACCATGATCTCTCCTGTCGGTAAGTGGAAGGTGTTGTGCTCGCTGTGCCACCGCTCTGCTAAGGTAATCAATAGTGCCTTGTTGACCCGATACTGCGGGATATTCAACAGAGCTCTTAGGCCACACTAGTCTATCACTCCCAAATCATCATGGGACAGTCGGGGAATCATCTCCCATGTCTGTGGAAATCTCTCTCTGATCTGAAGGAGGCTAAAATCCTCCTTTACAAAATTATCAAGCAAGCATGCAAAATCAATTAGCAAATGGATATCATCAATCAATCAGTATATCAAACAAGTTTAAATCACATCTAGTTTATTTTTCATATCACATGGAAACAAATTTAACAGTCATCGCGACTCAATCTATTTGACTTTCAATCAGGAAAGCAAATCTATCATTTTTATTTTGTTTCCATATCGCATGGAAGAAAATTTATCAAACCTATTTGTTCTTCAAGCACAAAGGCAAATTTATCAAATCTATTCATCGATGATATTCAAATGCATAAAATCTATTGTCTAATCTAGCAACAATCATCAAGCATGCATCAATTTTTCTTCAAAAAATTGAAATTCAGCAAAAATCTATGGATGCGCTAAAACAGTCAATCTATGCGCTAAAAACATGGATGCGCTAAAACAGTCCATGGATGCGCGATTTTATGGATGCACTATTTCATCATGCATATGCGCTATAACAGTTCATGGATGCACTAAATCACCTATGCACTAATCTATCATTTTCCGCAGGTAGGTTTCATGGATGCGCCATTTTATCTATCCTATGTGCTAAATCACCTATGCACGATTATTTGGCCTCTATGCGTGACTATTTTATCCCTATGCGCCATTTTGGATGTGCTAAACTATCTACTGAATGCGCTAAAAGACCTATCGTATGCACTAAAACAAATTTTAAAAATTTTAAAAAATTCGAAAAAACATCCAAAAATGCATAAAAATTTGACGGAGAGGTTTGGATCGACTTACCGGAGGTCCATATGCAAGTGGTCTCTGATGACGGC
>CM021101.1:629462248-629784262 GCA_007115665.2 Sequoiadendron giganteum
CCTTCTTTTGGGATGTGTCTCTTCCTAGCGTGTTGCTAGTTTTGGGATTTCCTTCTGTGACGATTTCTTAGTCTGTCAAGCTTGAGGAAATATGGAGGAATTGACTGATGTATTGATCCTTTGGTGAGTGGAAGTTCTTTCTTTTCTGTTCAAGTTTTTGTGACAAAACTCAACATGGAAGATGTGAAAATGGAGAAACTAAAACTGGTCATACTGAAATGTTGTGATCTGATGTTCTTAGTTGGCAATGGTATAACCCTGATGCATGGGGTGGAATATTTTTCTTCATGGCTATGATGTAGAAAAATATTTTATATTGGGTGTCTATGTGAGAGGCTCCCTGATGATATGGAGAAGCTTGTGTTGTTTTTTCAGCTATGGAGAAATGTGCTTATGCTGGGTGTTTTTCCTGGTATTGGAAGGCATAGCTTTATGTTACCTCGATTTCAAGTAGGCTATGGAGTTGATCATTGGATGATCTGGAAGCTCTTGTAATAGCTTGTCTCTCTTGAATGAATTTGCATGGTGGTGGTTAAGGAGTCTGATTGAAGTGGTCTTGAAGTTCTTGAGCTACTTCTTCCTCTCAATGAATGTTTTGTACTTGCATGGCTCTATGGTTTTGCAGGTTTTACACGGTCAAGAAAAAGTTTTGAATATATGGAGCTGCTATTAAGCTATGTTTCTAGACCTTGGGTTTTGGGGTGAGACTGGATGAGAAAGTTGCAGTCCTACATGCATGCTTTGTGCATGGTAAGAGAAGGTGTGATTCCATTTTTGCATGGGAGAGTTGGTATTTGATTTGGCACTCAACATTCTGGTGATGATACTTGGTGGTTTCCTAGAATATGGTGCTTATTGTGGACATGATTGGAAAATCAGATCTGAGCTTGATTTGGTGTTAGATTCATGTTGTCAACATGGTCATTCTCTTTGAGATCTCATTTTTGTAGTTTCCAGTGCGATGATGGGTTTTGCATGTTTTTGTTGAATGGATCTACGGGTTGTGTAATGTTGTGGGTTGTCTTTACCTACATGTTTGTTATGGGACAACTAGGAAGTGGACTATCTATATCCATGATATTTGATTCTTTGATGGTGCAGACTTGTTAGTTGGCCGTTTCTGTGGTCACTTGTGTTGGAATCAGGGAGCATTGAGAGGGTGGGGTGAATTAGTGTTCTGCAAAATTTAACTTTATCAATATGATCTTTAAACTACTTACAACATTGAACCAAAAGAAATATGCAAGCACATAAATCAACCATCCACAACACCATAACACAAGGATTTTTACGTGGAAACCCTGCTAGGGGAAAAACCACGGTGGAGGTCAATCCATAATTTGAGTACTCAAATATAAGTGTTTTACAAATGGGGAATGCATATGCATTTAGGCACATTGCCTAGAGCTCACTACTCAGATATAAAAGAAGACTCACTATCTTACAAAATATTTGGATTACATCCATAAGATTTGAACATATAGAATAGCATCTACTAATGCCTAATTATAGTTCTGGTTAAGCTCATCATATGCATTCTTTGACATTCTTGTTTGATTTTGTTCTTCTTCTCTGTCTGCTTTCATTCGCATCACAAATACCTTTTATGCATAAGTGAAACTATGCATAATCGCTTTGCTATCCTTCTTAATTTTGCAACATACTTCGCACACTCAAATTTGCACCCCAAAGTGATATAAATGATCGCTTATATATCCACAATAAAAGATTTAATCACCCATATGTCAGCTTCAATAAAACATAAAATATCTTCCAACCGTCGAATCAATCCACAAATGATTTTCAATGTGAACCATCCAAATTTGGCCATAGAATAGTGAGGAACCAAAACAAAATCCTCAAACCCAAAAATACTTCAAATAATTTCACTTCAAACATCTACAACATGCCACATTCACTCAATCAGCCTTCTAGCACTGTTAAACAGAAAATCAATCAACCGGATCTCCTAACTCATACACCAATTGATGTGACAGCACAAAACTCAAGAATAATGTATTCCAAATACCCAACAACCTTCCCTGAAATCCACAACTCAAACTGATAAACCGGTAATGCATATGGATTAACAAACTCAACTTCAGTCGTATACCCTGTTCTTCACTTTGTTTCTTAGTATGGATAAATAATGAAGTGCAGACTGAATCAATGACTTAGGTTGCCATAAATGACAACACCATAATCCATATACCAATTCTATCCCCCTTTGGCATTGATGGCAACACTTAGTGAAAAATGACTAAGTGTCTGAACCAACACACTGCAATCCTTCAAGACTTCAAAAAGTCATAGCTGACACAAATCCTCCTGAATTTGATAAGGCATTTTTCACTGCTCTCTCTCCCCCTTTGACATCAATGCCAAACCAAAAAAAGTTTACCTACAGTAATCCCTTTTGGAGTGTGTACACATCTAAAAATGGTCACGGTTGATCAAACCTGTTAATTAATTAAATATGAATTATTTAATTAATGTTCTTAAGTCATCTACATATAAATAAATTTAATTATTGATTTATATTGTTCATTTTCTAATTCTTCTAATTTAATTAAATAAATAAAGTTTATTTAATTAATGCTACCTTCCTCTTAATTAATTAAATATATTTTACAATTTATTTACATTAATTATCAAAGTTTAAATTCTAAATTTAAATGATTTTCTTCCCTCCACATTTAATTAAATACTTTTGATATTTAATTCCCACTTCTCTCACAAAAATTAAATATTCTTAATATTTAATTAAAAGGCTTTTTCTTTTCTCACATAATTAAATATTTGCAATATTTAATTAAAGCTTTTTCATTTTTCTCTCACACATAATTAAATATTTATTTATTTAATTATGAGAGACACCTTTCAAATTGTCTCTTCATTTTCTGTCTCTCAGAATTCCACCTTTTTTTTGAATTCTCGATCTCTCACCGTTCATTTCAACAGGTTTGAACTCGATCGTCGATCTTGGCCAATCGAATTCCTACCTTCAAAAATCTATAAATTCAGCCCTTTCATAAGCTAAAAAGAACCTTGAATCTCATATTTTCATGCGTAGTTATTATAGTCACATCTTAAGCATTTCATAGCATTTGAATTCAATAAGCTCAATCTTTTACATGCATATGCATTTTTGATAATCTCATTCTCTCAAGTGCCATTCTATAAGCTGTTGTTTGCACAACTAAGAGCAAACATCTTGAAGCGAATCCTCGGAGATAGAGGACAATGGAACAAATTTGAAGAAACTGCTGTTTAGAGTTTGCATTTAGTTTTCTTCAATCTAATGTTTCATTGGTGTACTAGTTTATATTCAATTTAATTGACGCATTCTAACGTACACATTTTTGGCGCCCACCGTGGGGCCAAACCCCACATTTAATTTCTATTTTTTGCAGATTTTTCTGGCAGGTGACGGACAAAAATCTCGGTTTAGCGCATATGAGTCTTAGTTCAATGCATACGAAGACTGTTTCAGCGCATATGATCACTGTTTTGGCGCATACGTGAACTCTTTCGGCGCATAAACACTCTGTTTTGACGCATGCCTGAGAACTCTTTCAGCGCACTCATAACCTATTTCGGCGCATCCGACGACTGTTTCGGCACATATACGAGATCTT
The DNA here is from genome assembly GCA_007115665.2 of Sequoiadendron giganteum. Lineage (NCBI taxonomy): Eukaryota > Viridiplantae > Streptophyta > Pinopsida > Cupressales > Cupressaceae > Sequoiadendron > Sequoiadendron giganteum. The sequence goes on from CM021101.1 coordinate 629,465,887, forward strand.
TCTGTGCATACGTTACCTATTTTGGCGCATACATAACCTGTTCTAGCGCATACAGCTTCTGTTTTGGCGCATACATTTGTAAAAATTTAAGTTCTGATTTCAACGCAATCTGTGGACAAAATTTTTCTGATGCTATTTTTAACAGAATGAATCAATCCTAGGGTAGACACTTAATTTTGAATTAACCAATCCTAGGATAGTCACCAAACATATTTTCTTTTGGTTAAAATGAACCCCATGCTTTTAGTGAAGCAACATCTTCACTTCGAATAGAAATTTTTTCAATTTGGGATTTAAAATTGAACCATTATTTGCTTGTTGTGATTGTGGGTAATAGGTCTATGCTCTCCCCTTAACTGGGTGATCAAAATACTAGACTTACCTTTTTATTTTTTGCAATTTAATGCTTTATTACATCCTTTAGAAGGCCTGCCATAGTGGGAAAAAGTACTCACCCAAGAGGAACGACCTAAGTGGGAACACCTAAAGCCAAGGTTTCCAACCCACTTTAATCAAAAGCAAGTTGTTGATGAAAATCCAACTTGACAGTAGTGCGCAGGATAACCATCCCCAAAACCTTTGTTCTAAAGGTTGGGAGGTCTCTCGAGGGAGTATATCTATTTTCCACACTGAACGGATACCCTTACTACGAACCATAGTGTAGAAAACCAGCTGTGTCAGTATCAAAACATCATTTTAATCATGGTGCAAGGGGAGGGAAGAATCTGCCCCCAGGACACTCACCATATAGTTGCCACGGATTATTTGCTCAAGGGATTCGATATCCACTTTCGTCACTCTGAGTACGCACCTGGAAAAGACAAAAACATTCCAGGGGGTGACTGTGTGATGACCTATTTTGTGACAAATTTGACAAATTAAGAGTGAGTCTGACTGAAGTATTTATATTGTTCAAAAACCTATGGAAATCTCAAGAACATACACTCTTTGTTTAGATTTTAGGATTAACAAAACAATTGTCTGCTTCTATGCTGTGTTTTTCACATTTAAATTAGATTAAGATCATCCAAAACAAGAAAATTTTATCAAACTGTCAAAACATGTCAGTCTCAGAGCTATTTTAGCGCATTCAGTCTCTGTTTTAGTGCATTCGGTCTCTGTTTTAGCACATTTGGTCTCTATTTTAGTGCATTCGGTCTTTGTTTTAGCATATTCAGTCTCTGTTTTGGTGCATTTGTGCTCTATTTTAGCGCATCTTTGCTCTATTTCAGCCCATCTGTGGCTCTATTTTAGCGCATGTGCATTTGTGCTCTGTTTTAGTGCATCTATGCACTGTTTCAACGCATCTGTGCTCTGTTTTGGTGCATTCAGTATCTATTCTGAAGCTTAGGTGATTTTTTGGATTTTCAGAAATCAAGGCATAGTCATCCTTCTTATTTTCACCAACTTGCAATCGCATATACTACTCATCCAAATCAAATTTTGCAATAGAGAACTCAAACACATTTAGGCATCCATTAAATTCATCTATCTACAAAGCTAAGATCAAACTTCACAAAGTGCAAAATCACCTTTATTTTTCAATCTTTGGTTTAATTCCCGCAAATAGGATTTTCATCCATTCACTTAGAGAATCACGAACTAAAGATTAAAAATCTTTTAAAGTCATAGAATCTTCATTCTAACCTAACTTTCATCACTATTGCACTATTTCATTCTTTTGATCAAAGTTAGTAGGATTTGAGTAATGCTTATGCCTATTACCACAAGGTCTCGAAAGCACATAGAAAAAGAGGAAAGTATAGTAAGCAAAATGGGTGATAATATTGAGAGGGAGGAAAACCTCTTTAACATTCCAAATATTGAGGAAGTAACGGAAGAAAAGCTTCAAGAAGCAGAACAGGATCCTCAATTCCATACTCTTATGGAAAAGATTTTAGAAAGAAACAAGGAAAGATACTTTCTTTCTTTAGCTATTCAAGGAGCCAAGTTACCTGCCGATTTTGACACAGAAGGGATTAAGGAAAATCCTGAAAATCCTCTTTACAATTTTAGTGCCCTTACTCAACAGATCAAAGAATTACAAGGGAAAATAAAAGAAATGCAAGGGGGAGCACCAAAGAAGTATGTTTTGGAAGAAATATGCCCTTATCCATTCAATAGAAATCTTCGAATGATTCCTTTTCCAAAACATTGCGAAATCCCTAAGTTTGATAGATATAATGGGAAAACTGACCCCATTGACCATGTAAGGGATTTTTTAAATATGAGTTTAGAATTCGCTCATGAAGATACCTATCTAATGCGATTGTTTCCACGAAGTCTGGGTGGACAATCCATGGAGTGGCTTTCAAAGATCACTCCCCCCATCATAACCTTTGAAGAGTTGATAAACAAGTTCATATCACAATACTCTTACAAGATTCAACACCAAGTAACCATCCTGGATCTTTGTAAAATAAAACAAAAAGTAGGAGAATCTTTCACTACATTTTTGCAAAGGTGGAGAAGAATGTTTGCTAGATACTCTCATCCTGTTTCTGAAAAGGAAAAGATGGAGATCTTCATCGATAGTCTTAATCAAGAAATGAGTTACAGACTAAACCTTCATTGTCCTCCATCATTTGAAAAATTGATTGAAAATGCAATCACTATTGAAGGTGCATTGATCAAGCGTGGAGTTCTAAAAGTTGATAAAGAGGGTTCAAATTCGTACAACAACAACAACAATCATAATAACAACAATGACAAGTCACGATTTTGGACTCGAAATAAAAATGCTGTAAATGATGGGGTAGTAGGTGCTAACAATGTGAATATGAAGCCTGCCATCCTTAATGTGTCAGGTGTTCAACGTAACAATAATATTGGACATTCTAGCACCCAAGGCAGTGTTTCTAATCAAGGAAACACAACTAACACTCATGGAAATAATTTTGGCAATAATCAAAATTCAAATGCACCTAGATCATCATACTTTTCAAGTTGACGGAGTTTCACTCCCTTGGGCCAATTTTTGGAATCCATTCTCAAAGAGTTATTGAATCAAAATGCTATTACATTGCCACCACAAAGAGACTATGAACCTCGAGTTAAACCACCATCGTGGAATGACTCATACTTCTATGATTATCATAGATGCAAAGGTCATAAGACAAACAGTTGCCAAGGGTTAAAGAATATTGTTCAAGATTTGATTGATAATCATACCATCACAGTTGAGGGACACAATGTCAATAATGATCATCAAGCATTCAAAAATCCGCTCCCTAATTATCACAAAGGGGAATCTTTGAATGATAAGGGCAAGAATGTTAATAACATCCAAGACATTGTTATGAATCATATCTATACTGATGACCCTCAAATCAATGCTATCTGAATCAAAGGTAAGCCAGAATATTGAGAGGTCAATGTTACCACAAGAGGACAAGCCAAGATCATTGTAAAAGGTGGCTCATCTAAAGCAGAAATTCCCCCTCCAAATCAATACAATTTGGTTGAGAAATTACGAAAAACGTCAGCCCAAATCTCTATCTTGGAGCTTTTAAAGTTATCAACTGCACATAAGGACATCCCGGAAAAGGCTCTCGTCGATACAACTATATCTCCTGATCTAGATACCAATAAATTTCAAGCCATGGTGGGACGCCTATCCTCTAACACATGTTTATCTTTTTCTGAAAGAGATGATTCATCCATAACCCATCCACATAATTCATCACTCTATTTAGAAGTCATGGTTCACAAAGCCCGCATTAGACGTGTTCTTATAGATAGGGGAGCCGGATTAAACATTTGTACTTTGAAATTGGTCCTAGCTTTGGGATATTCAGTAGACTCTATAGATTCACGAAGGAAAATTACAATCAAAGCCTATGATGATGAGGAAAGAACTTCAAAACGTCTCATCATGTTACCAATCAGAGTGGGACCTATTGTGAAGAATACTTTTTGTCAAGTTCTTGATCGAGATCTAACCTATAACATACTATTGGGTCGTCCATGGATTCATGACATGCAAGCTGTCTCGTCTACTTATCATCAATGTTTGAAATTTCCATATGATGGAAAGGAAGTAACAATACCCGCTGATCACAATAGTAGTCAAACTTGTTCTAACCTAAGAGCAACTCAGGATATGTTCATCCCACATAATAGAGAGGCTTTGGCCATCTCTACTTCCAAAAACAAAGAACAAGTGCAAGAAATGATAAGCAATTTTGGCAGCAAGCTAAAACTGAAAGACAATGGGGTGGGAGAATATTCTTTGTCTCTCTCTAATCTACCCCTATCTCCGAGATCCCATGGTCAACCATCAACATCCACACAACAAGTTGCAGCAGTTTTTGCCTCAACTTCAACCCCCATCACCAAGTTTAATGGGATGTTTATCAAAGAATTTGAAGAGGAAGATAGAGCTATTCTTGATTGGCTCTACAAAAATGAAGAAGAATCTGTACAACATATCAAGTTACCCACACAACAATACAGAAAGGGTTATGCTATCATGCAACATATGGGTTATGAAGGAAATGGCCCTCTAGGTAAAAGAAAAGAAGGTATTGTTGAACTTGTCCAATTAAAAACAATGCACCCAAAGGATAAGACTGGGTTAGGATATGTTGAGGATATTAAGGAAGAAGTAGCACACATACCATCAAATGAGGAATTAGCTGAAACCATTCTACAAATTCAAGAAAATGATTCTGACACTTACTCCAATGAATATGAATGGGTCATCATCTATGACGATAAATTTTGGAGAGATAAACAGGTGGATGTCATACACAAATTCTCACCTACATTCTTACAAGGAGAAAGCTCAAGACCTCCGCTTGATTATATCCTACAAAGTGATCAGGACTCTAGTGAGACCAATTCGATTCAAAGTGAGATAGATCATTTTGAGGAGGATACCATCTTAGATCTCCCCTATAATAATGTTGACAATAACATCATGACCCTCACAGCCAATGACCTTACTCAATCTAATGATCCATTACCTTTGGTTCATCCTGAACTCATTGATTGGGAACAAATCACACCCATTGATGTTCCAACTTTTCCAAATGACGAAACCATAATAAACTTTCTTTGTTCATCCCATCCCGAAACAAGTTCCACTGGGGAATCACCAAATCAGATTTTTCAACAGGAAAGTGCCAAGTTTCTCAGTTATGAAATAAATAATATAAAAGAAAGACCTAAAGGTGAAAACCTAACAAAGGCAGTATTAGGTCAAGAAAAAATAAAAATGAAAGAAAGATCTAATGGTGAAAACCTAACAAAGGCAGTATTAGATCAAGAAAAGAGAAAAATAAAAAGCATATCCAATGGTGAAAACCTTTCAAAGGCGCCAAAGGATGGGAAACTTGACACTCTTCCAGAGTACTATCATGAAATATCTTCCATTTTGATCAAACTAACGGAGGCACTCAATATAGGTACCACGGAAAAGCCTAAAGTTTTGCAATTGGATGCATCTCTTACAGATGAAGAAGTACCTAAATTCATAGAATTTCTCAAAGATAATCAAATCAGTTTTGCATGGTCCTACGCAGATATGCCTAGATTGGATCCGGATCTCATCATGCATCATCTATCTATTACACCAGGGGCAAGGCCTGTAAAACAAAAACTCAAAAAAATGCATCCACATGTCGCGTTGTTGGTTAAAGAGGAACTAAAGAAACTTTTAGATGTTGGATTCATTTGATCCATTGATTATGCAGAATGGATTTCCAATATTGTGCCTGTTTCTAAGCCAGATGGAAGGATCAGAATTTGCACAGATTTCAGAGATTTGAACAAAGCATGTCCTAAAGATGACTTTCCCTTACCAAACATTCATATGATTGTGGATCTAACTACTAGACATGCAATGTACTCATTGATGGATGGATTCTCAGGATACAACTAGATAAAGATTGCACCAGAAGATCAGGATAAAACAACATTCACATGTCCTTGGGGTACCTATTGCTGGAACGTAATGCCATTCAGATTGAAAAATGTAGGAGCTACCTACCAACGAGCAATGACAAAAAATTTCCATGATATGATGCATACATTCATGGAGGATTATATTGATGATCTTCTTTCCAAGTCTAACACTAGAGGACACATTGATATCTTATCTAAAATTTTCAAAAGAATGGAACAATTCAAAGTAAGACTTAATCCAAAGAAATGCGTCTTTGGAGTGAAATCTGGAAAACTACTAGGATACATTGTGTCAGAAAAGGGAATTGAAGTGGATCCAGCTAAGGTACAAGCAATTATTGATATGCCACCACCAAAGAACATTAGTCAGCTACACTCTCTACAAGGACAGTTACAATCCATTCGCAGATTCATTGCTCAACTGGCAAATAAGAGTTTACCATTTACACATCTCTTGCGAAAGAATGTTTCATTCAAATGGGAGCACAAATGTGAAGCAACCTTTAATCAAATAAAGTAGTATCTCATGAATCCACCAGTATTGATTCCACCAGTACAAGGTGCGCCTCTCATATTATATATTGCTGCCATAGAAGTGTCTTTAGGAGCATTATTGGCACAAGAAGATTATTCAGGGAAAGAAAGAGCCATTTATTACATCAGCTGAACCTTAACAAGTCACGAGCTAAATTATACCATCATTGAAAAAGCTTGTTTAGCAGTAGTGTTCACTTCTCAAAAGTTACGACACTACATGCTAACTCATACAGTGAAGCTTGTGGCTAAGATTGACCCACTCAAATATCTTCTAAGTAAGGCAACCTTAACTGGAAGGTTGGCTAAATGGGTTATGATCTTAAGCGAGTTCGATATTCAGTATGTGGATCAAAAAGCTATAAAGGGACAAGTAATTGCAGATCAATTAGCAGAAGTATCGATGGCAGTAGAACATCCAATACATGTTGATTTTCCTGATGCCGACATTTTCATAGCAGATATCCAACAATCATGGTCCCTCTATTTTGATGGTTCTTACACTCAACATGGTTCAGGAGCAAGAATCCTTTTTATTACACCTCAAGGACATACAATTCCAAAATATTATCGGCTAATGTTTCCTTGCACAAACAGCATAGCAGAATATGAGGCATTGATAATCGGTATGAGAATTGCAGTAGGTTGGAAGATCGTAGAACTTCAAGTTTTTGGCGATTCACGACTTGTTATAAATTAGATCAATGACAAATATCACACTAAAGATGACAAGCTGATACCTTACAAAAGAATGGTGGAAGATCTCAAGAAATACTTTGTTAACATCCAGTTCATATAGATTCCGCGCATTAATAATAGAGTAACAGACGCTATGGCTACAATCGCCTCTTTACTCCAATTATCAGAGAATAAAAAATGGTACGATTTCCTGGTGGAAAAATTGTTTTCTCCCGCCCATGAAAATCTTGAAACACAAATCATTTGCCATCTTACAAGTTCTGACTCTTCCTTATATGGCCAAATTTACACTTACCTGAAAGATACTACTTTACCCTTAGGCTTGTCTAGGAATCAAAAACAAAATTTCATTCATCAATCATCTCGTTACACCTTAATTGCTAACGTCTTATACCGGCGTGGTCTGGATGGTACCCTCCTTAGGTGTCTTGAACGCGATGAATCAAAAAAACCCTTACAAGAGGTCCATGGTGGGATTTGTGGGACACATTCAAGTGGACTAACCTTAGCTAAGAAACTTGTAGGATTAGGGTACTATTGGCCCACCATGGAAAAAGAATCATTCACCTTTGTGAAGAAATGTGCCAAATGTTAGATTCATGAGAATCTCATTCACGCTCCTGCTCAGGAATTACAACCTTTTACCACAACATGGGCTTTCGCTCAGTGGGGATTGGACTTGGTTGGAAAGATACATCCATCATCTTCAAATGGACACAAATTTATCATTACGGCCACTGAATATTTCACTAAGTGGATTGAAGTCATTCCTTTAACAATTTTTACGGGTAAACAAATCTCTTCATTCATCTTGAATTATATCATTTGCAGATATGGCATTCCTAACTCCATTATCACAAATAATGGTAGACCCTTTAAAAATCAAGATGTTGATGAACTATGTGAAAGATTTCGCATCCAACATAGGTACTCCACACCTTATTATCTACAGGGGAATGGTCAACCTGAAGCTTCAAACAAAACAATTCTAAAGATTTTGAAGAAAATAGTGAATGAAGTAGGTCGTGATTGGCATGTCCAATTAAATCCAGCATTATGGGCCTATAGAACAAGCATTCACACACCGACAGGAGCTACTCCTTATGCTTTGGTCTATGGAGGAGAAGCTATTTTACCACTAGAAGTTGAGATTCCTTCACTTTGAGTATCACTCAAAGGGCTAATCAATGATGAAGACTACAAAGTATCAAGATTGCAAGAGCTGGAACTGCTTGATGAAAGGCGTCAAACTACGGTTAATCACTTGAAGGGATATCAACAAATCATGTCCCGCAATTACAATCACAGTGTCAAACCATGGAGTTTTCAAGTGGGTGATTTGGTCCTCAGAGAAAACCTTCGAAATCAACAAGATCGGGAAAAGAAAGGAAAATTTGAACCTAACTGGTTAGGCTCATTCGTTATCGTTGCAACCTACGAATCAGGGGCATATTAGTTGTCAATAGCAAAAGGGGACTTGTTTGAAGATCCAATCAACAACATTCATCTGAAAAGGTTCTACACATGAGAAAAAATCAAAAACAATATAAAAAAAAAACATTGCCTTGATGAAAACCTGGCAAACAGGTGTCTTGGTAATAACAAAAAAAATCAGGAAATCAGGAAAAAGTGCAATAAAAACAAATGGTGAAAACCTGGCAAATAGGCATTGTTTGTGATTTTATTTGGCTCTCTCATCTATTAGGATTCGTTCTGCACATACATCCTTTCATCAGCATCACATATACCTCACTATCGCATTCGCATTGCATCATTCTCCTTGGAACGACAAGGATCTCATCATGGCTTAATGATTTGAGGTTTGTCCATCACAACAGTTGTGTCTAGCAAGAGTCAGAGTACAAGGTCACTAGGGGGTAGTTCGCTTTTCTAGGAGGTAGTCGGCAACGTGTGTCTAGCATCAGAATGTCTGAAACAATAGTTTCTAAGCTTATATGTTTACCTTGACAAATGATTTAAAAAACAAATTGGATGATCTTAATCTGAATAAAATGAATGACAAAACTTAAAGCAAAAGTTGCAAATTTTTGTTTTGATATTTGATGACATCATATCTTTGGAGTGGCTCAATGATGTACTGAACTAGAATCACAAGGAAGAAGTATGATTTTTCTTTGATTGCTGTCTGTAAGTTAATCATTAGTATTGTGCAAATTGGTCGTGGGACATGTTCTACAATGGATCATTGATGACATTTCAGAATTTGCATAAAAAAATGGTTAAATTTTGTCTGTTTATGCAAGCAATACTCAAGTCATCTTGGTTCAACTATACCTCGATGCTTGTATTAACTTGCTACATTAAACATTATGGAAGCAGTAATCAGTTCATCATTGGTGCTAACATACCCTTTGATGCTTGTACTAACTTTCAACATATCAAAATGGCTCAATGATGACAACTAAACACAACAAGAAATGGCAACAAGGAGAATGATTCATTATTTCATTTAGGGTTGCATAATTCATTTAGGACTGCATAATTCATTTTGCATTTTTGAGGTTCCTTTTAAAATAGATTTTTTGAGGGTAGATCACTTTCTTAAAATATCTTTTTCGACAATGGTTGAGTAAGACTGGACATTTGTTACATCTCATTATCATATTCATTATCATATCATTTTCCATCATTACATTATAGGCATGGTTATCATTCATCATTCATTAAAATATACATATGCATATTTCACACATTCATAAAATATAAAATTGCATTCATATTTTTCACATCATTACATCATATATCATAAGATCATTACATGAGTATAGTTTCATTACATCAGTATGATCATCATACATCACAATCTCATCTAAAGCATTTACATCCTACATCATACATTTATTGTATACATCATAAGAGAAAAGAAAATTTCATTTAGATCATATCATATCATCATTGCATCATCATACATGACATAGCATATAAAAATCAAAACATAAAATCCATAACATGTGCACAAAAAATCCATAAACATGTGCATTAATCATCCATAACACATGCATAATCAAATCGCCACTACATATCATAGATCTCATCAAAACAAATGTCCAGGAATACAAGGATATAAAATGTTTCAAAAAGATATATCATACAATGGCATAAATGTGTACAACAATGCTCATCGCTGAGGGGCATCCGGTCGTGGATCATGACTGCTGCTATCTTTGGAGGTAGTGGGCCTTGTGGATCTCTGCTCCCAAAGGCTCTGATCTCTTGTTTGATCGGCTGACCCACACTGCTGGTCGCACTCCTGGAGTGACTGCGTGAGTGAGTCCGAGTCCGAGTACCTGATTGGGTAAAGGCTATCTGTCGCTCAGGTGGCACTACCTCAAAGTATCACATCCTATAGTACTCGGCCTCCCGAGTAGTCTCTAACCCCTCTACCACAACCTCTCCAATAGAGGTGCTCTCCATTGACCTCAGTAGTGTCTCGGCTACCCCCTCAGCCTGTACACATCTCTCCCAAAAATTGTCCCTCTCGGCCATAAGTTGCGCTATCTGTGGGTTGAGAGGTGGTGGCTGTGCTATCTGTCCCTACAGTTGACTGATAGTCACCTGGGCCTACGCTAAATGACTCCTAAGAGTCTGAACCTCAGTCTACAAGGCATCTACTTGTCCTTGTGAAGGAGCCCTGATGGTGATCCATGACACTGAAGTGCTGGCCTGACCCACTACTCTGGATGTCTGTGGCCTCGTCCTGAAGGGAATATCAAAAAGTAGTCTCTATCTCCCACCACTCCCATCACCTCCATCATCCCCATCATATGAGTAGTCTGACTCCTCATCTATCTCCTCATCCTTAGAGCTCTCATCATCTACCTCCATGGCCACCCCGTCGATGTCTGCGGCTTGCTATGCCTGTACCTATCCCTGATCTTGTGGCTATTGTCACCCTGCCTGGATAACTGGACCTCCCATCAATGGGGCAGGCTCATCTAGACTCATAAAATGGGGAAAGGGATGTGTATAGAAGTATGCAGCATAGTCCTCTGTCATCCTTGCATCTGTGACCTCTGGCCGTATAGTCCAATCCTCCAGCTATAGCTTAGAGTACTCCTCTTTGGCTACCTCAATAGTCAAAACTGGCCCCCACTTTGGTACATCTTCCCGGTGCCTGGCATAGTGTGTCACCCCCTGTGGCATCATCTGTACCCATCCAAATTGCCTCAGAACTCTCTAGCCCAAAAATCTCTCAATGATGAATGGGGTGCGTCCAATCAAGTATCTGGACCTTGTCACATATGGTAACTCTATGTCATCTGCCTACCATGGGTCACAATCCACATACAGTCACCCAATGATCGTGTCCAAATCATCAAGTACTCATCGCCAATACTCCAATTTGCCCAGCCTCGGCTGAACAAGGGGTCCTATATATGCATAAGCATAGGGGAATCCAATGGGGTGATCTCTCCTGACAATAGGGCGTGTAATCGTGAAGTGCTCCGACGCGAATAACTGTAAAAGAGTCACCCCACAAGAAAGACTCTTCCCATCTGTATACATGACCTGATGAAGGTCATGGTACAGATGGGCAAGCATGCATGATCCCCATATCTGGTACAATGGAGAAACATGTCCTCTAAGATCCTACCCCACCCAACTGATAGTCCCTTTGACCTACGATCAGGATAAAGGAAACCACTGATCATCCTTGCTAAAACCGAAGGTAGTGGGGCATATCTCTCTGTCATCTCCTTCCAAGGAATCTCATATCCATAGACATGAGGATCCTGGAAGACCCGTCTCAAAGCATCTGTACCCCCATTCTCCTTGTGATCATAAATCACAAGCTTTCCAACCACAGGAATACCCAAAATCCTGTAGACATCCTCTGGGGTCACCATGATCTCTCCTGTCGGTAAGTGGAAGGTGTTGTGCTCGCTGTGCCACCGCTCTGCTAAGGTAATCAATAGTGCCTTGTTGACCCGATACTGCGGGATATTCAACAGAGCTCTTAGGCCACACTAGTCTATCACTCCCAAATCATCATGGGACAGTCGGGGAATCATCTCCCATGTCTGTGGAAATCTCTCTCTGATCTGAAGGAGGCTAAAATCCTCCTTTACAAAATTATCAAGCAAGCATGCAAAATCAATTAGCAAATGGATATCATCAATCAATCAGTATATCAAACAAGTTTAAATCACATCTAGTTTATTTTTCATATCACATGGAAACAAATTTAACAGTCATCGCGACTCAATCTATTTGACTTTCAATCAGGAAAGCAAATCTATCATTTTTATTTTGTTTCCATATCGCATGGAAGAAAATTTATCAAACCTATTTGTTCTTCAAGCACAAAGGCAAATTTATCAAATCTATTCATCGATGATATTCAAATGCATAAAATCTATTGTCTAATCTAGCAACAATCATCAAGCATGCATCAATTTTTCTTCAAAAAATTGAAATTCAGCAAAAATCTATGGATGCGCTAAAACAGTCAATCTATGCGCTAAAAACATGGATGCGCTAAAACAGTCCATGGATGCGCGATTTTATGGATGCACTATTTCATCATGCATATGCGCTATAACAGTTCATGGATGCACTAAATCACCTATGCACTAATCTATCATTTTCCGCAGGTAGGTTTCATGGATGCGCCATTTTATCTATCCTATGTGCTAAATCACCTATGCACGATTATTTGGCCTCTATGCGTGACTATTTTATCCCTATGCGCCATTTTGGATGTGCTAAACTATCTACTGAATGCGCTAAAAGACCTATCGTATGCACTAAAACAAATTTTAAAAATTTTAAAAAATTCGAAAAAACATCCAAAAATGCATAAAAATTTGACGGAGAGGTTTGGATCGACTTACCGGAGGTCCATATGCAAGTGGTCTCTGATGACGGCGACCTCGTTCGAATCTGTGGTGCTCATATGGGATCGGCATTGCTTTTCTCTCTCTCAAAGCTCCGATTTTTTCTCAAAGGTTACTGTTCAAATGAAAGTGACTTCTCACCTTTTTCATCTTTTGAAGGGGTAAAAATAGCATTTATTACTCTGCAAAGTGCTATTTCGAGAGTTTAATCGCCTTTTGTTTCTCTAAAATCATCTGAAATCTTCCAAACCAGTCTCATAATCATTCTCATCACGCGATTTATCTCTCGAGGGGGCATATAGCATCATCAATAATTTGTCAGGGGCAAATTTTTTGAAGCAATGCGTAAAACACATCACTTCAAAGAGGGGCAAAATGTACACATCTAAAAATGGTCACGGCCAATCGAACCTATTAATTAATTAAATATGAATTATTTAATTAATGTTCTTAAGTCATCTACATATAAATAAATTTAATTATTTATTTATATTTTCTTCATTTTCTAATTCTTCTAATTTAATTTAATGAATAAAGTTTATTTAATTAATGCTACCTTCCTCTTAATTAATTAAATAGATTTTACAATTTATTTACATTAATTATCACAAGTTTAAATTTACAATTTAAATGATATTCTTTCCTCCACATTTAATTAAATACTGTCGATATTTAATTAAAACATTTTCCAAATTCCCACTCCTCTCACAAAAATTAAATATTCTTAATATTTAATTAAAAGGCTTTTTCTTTTCTCACATAATTAAATATTTGAAATATTTAATTAAAGCCTTTTCATATTTCTCTCATACATAATTAAATATTTATTTATTTAATTATGAGAGACACCTTTCAAATTGTCTCTTCATTTTCTGTCTCTCGAAATTCCACCTTCTTTTCGAATTCTCGATCTCTCACCGTTCATTCTAACAGGTTTGAACTCGACCATCAATCTTGGCCAATCGAATTCCTACCTTCAAAAATCTATAAATACAACCATCTCATGAGTTGAAAAGGACCTGGAATCTCATATTTTCATGCGTAGTTATTATAGTCACATTTTAAGCATTTTATAGCATTTTAATTCAATAAGCTCAATCTTTACATGCATATGCATTTTTGATAATCTCATTCTCTCAAGTGCCATTCTACAAGCTATTGTTTGCACAACTGAGAGCAAACATCTTGAAGCGAATCCTTGGAGATAGAGGACAATGAAACAAATTTGAAGAAGCTGCGATTTAGAGTTTGCATTTACTTTATTTATTTAGTTTTCTTCAATCTAATGTTTCATTGGTGTACTAGTTTATATGCAATTTAATTGGCACATTCTAACGTACACAGAGTGTAACCAAAAACTTACTTATTCAAAAACAAGTCCAAAATTTTGAAGAAATACAACCGCTACTTGTGTTAGAAGATTATTTTGTATTTTTCCTTCATCTCTAGAAGAAATTTTTTCCATGCTTCTACTGCAATCCCAATGATTATGATCACGCTATTTTTTTCAGATGTCTGGTTGATAATCTTGATGAGGGATTCTGGAATGGTGATAGCTTCTTCTAATATCTCTCCTTTCTTTAGTATCTCAATCAACTGTTCTAGTATGCATTTTGTTATGTCCTTCACTTTCCAAAAGGTGTCAACAATCATGTTTCTGGTGTTTTGAACATTTGTATGCTTTTTCTATAATTCTTGAATCCTTTTCTTAATTGCACCATCTTGATCCTGAAACATGTTAAAGTCTTGTCCAATACTGTCTAGCGTTGTTTTAATTTGTTCCAACTTTTCTTTGTACTTGCCGATTGCATGAGGCCATCGAAGAAAGTAGTTGTAGATGTTGTTTGATGTGTTTATGCATTGCCTTAGCTGATTCATGTGCCTTTTTAGCTTGGTGAGTGATAATATGTACTTCTTCTTCCTTGTTTTGAGTCTCAAAGTCCATGATTTCCTTGATGCATTCAATCATCTCTTCTGGCAACGTATTCTATAAACTCTCTAATTTAATATGGTTGTGCACATGATGAGAACTTAGTATGTTTAAAATCATGTCCTACTCATATGAAGTCTGATAGACCACATTTTTGCAGTTTTCTGCATTCCATCTTCCTCATGAATAAACCGCAATAGCTCTTCTTTGGTTAAATAACCTTATTCTTCACTTTCTTCTGTCATTTCCTTTTCTTGTTCTGATTTGGTTGTTTCCAATTATTTTCTTTGGGTGTCCTTAGTTTCCTTATCAGATTCCTCATTTGGTATATCTACTACAGACAACAACTTATTTTTCTCTTTTCTTCTTTCTCTCCATCTCACCGGAGGAGGAACCAACTTCAAGTTCCCTTACTAGAAGGGGAATACCAATTGAGCCAAACTTTCCTAGCAAACCTTTAAAGAAACTTTCATATACTTGATCACTATTTTCCAAATTGTTAGAATGTACGTAAATTTGCTTTCAAACTAGTTCACTCTCTTCCCATATTAGGTTGTTGTTTAGTGGTAAGAAATTCATAAAATACATCACAAGGCATATAACCAGAGTACCAAACTTGAAAGGGTAATCTATCATCTTTGTCAATTGTACGTTCTCCATCAGTTGATCTTTCCGTAATCCGCAAAGGTGAAAATCCTGATCTTCCATTATCATCTTGTGTGAACTGTAAACAACACCTATCGAAGTTGCACCTTCTTTGTTTCTGAAAAATATTTTGTAAGATACTCCATGCACAATGTACCTTGTCACTGGATCTCTAATTGTTGAGATTATTAATGCCCTTTGATCTCCAGTTACTCCAGTTAGGGTTTTGACTTCTTTTTTTCGGATTGACTTCTTTCTCGGTACATCCCAACTTTGCATAACCTAGTTACAGTTCCAATCACTTCTTTTGAGATATGGTAGGGTTTATCCAGAGTTAGAATATAATCATTCAATCTGTCAAAATAAACTTAATTATTTCTGCATTCTTGAAATAGGGGAATTCACTCCAAATATCCAAGCTTTTGTGTTTTGCTTCTTTCAGCCATTTCAATTCATCGAGAGACAATATATTTCTTACAACTCTAACCTTCTCACAACTATACTCATCTAGGTTTATCATTCCTTTGATTTGTTCCATTTTACCCTTCGTACTCATGTCTTGTTTCTATCAAAGAAGTTATTCAACCACACACCAAATTAAATGGAAATTTCTCAATACAATTGAAGTACCTGATGGATTAGGGTTTCATCACCAAATTATCTTCATGCTTTAAAAATTCTATTATAGAGTGCTCTCCTTCTTCTTTTCTTTGATATAAAGTGGAAAATGAGGGTTCCAAATTGCTTTTTATAACACGCACACCTAACCTTTTGTTGTATTAAATGATTTTTCCCTAAGTGTTCTAGATACCCCATTTTCTCTGTTAGTGAGAGAAAAATTCTTCTTTGGACCTACAATTGCTTCCAATGCATCTGTAAATCATTAATACAACTATTTACAATCTTTCGCATTCTGGCACCAACTACGAATAGGGGGAAAAAGGATTTTCTTGAAAAACTCCCCCTAGACCAATGGCCTAAAATCAATTCCTAGAGGAATTACCAAAAGCAAGTTCTAGTGTTGGCTCATTTCCTACAATAGAGGGAATCTTCTTCACCCATGTCTTCTTCATCTGATCTCTTATTACATCCACAATCACTTTCCCTTTTCCTTTATCAGCTTCCTACGCATTTCTACCTTTGTATGTCAGACCCCTTCTATCCATATTTTTGTTTCTGCAGAATCTTGCAATGGGATCGTATTTGTTGCAATTGTAAAGAACAACATTTCCTTTTCCAAACCAATCATTCCATTGATTTATTCTTGATATGTACTAGTTAGAAATATGCCCAAATCTTCCACAGGTATAACATTTAACATTCCTTCTATTGACAAAGTTGTTTGACATATTTTTGCATTCAATTGACCTATGACCAAATTTATTGCAATTGAAACACTCACCCGAGAATGATGAATCACTGGATTTCATTTTAATTCTACATTGAGTAGCCATATGAACAAATTTATTGCAAGAAAAAAATTATCCATTAAACTTTTGAGAATTAGGTTGTCTTATCAGATGCCTTTTTGCTTTGTTCATATGATTTCCTTGCCTAGAATTCCTTTGTCTAGATCTGAAACTTTCTCCTTTCTCATATCTAAGACCTCGCTTGTCATTTCCATTCTTTTGACCTTGAGTTAGCTCATCAAGCTTAACTGAGCTAATCTTGAACTTCTCCTTGTATTGATTTGTAGTAGCAAGTTCATCCCTGAGAATAACAATCTGTCTTTCAAGCTCCTCTTCATTATTTCTGGATTGTTGCAGTTCAATCTCCAACTGAATGAATCCTCCATTAATTTTGTTGCATTCATCAAATATTTCTTTTAAGGACTGAGCAAGATTCTCCTCATTCTTCTTTCTCTCTTCAATCTCCTTAGTGAACTTCATCACCATAGATTCTATCTCATGCTTTAGGGTAGCATTTTCACTGGAAAGCTTTTCACATTCTTCAATTATTTCCTTCAAGGTTTGATTCAAGTGAACATCATCCATAATTTTTCTCTCTTTTTGCTTAATTTGATCACATAGATCCTTTCTCTTCTCCCTAGACTTAATAATATGATCCCTTAATGTATGAATGAATTTCTCATCATCCTTAATATTTGATTTCAATTCCTAGACTTCTACTTTGGACTGATCAAGATCATCAAGTACCACCAAAATTTGTTGTTGAAGACTACCAGAGTCCATTACATTCCAAGATCCACCTCAAGTTGTTAAACTTCTTTCGAGGAACTAGGCTTTGATACCAATTGTTGGAATCAGGGAACACTCAGAGGGGGGTGAATCGTCTGCAAAATTTAACTTTATCAATCTGATCTTTAAACCACTTACAACATTGAACTAAAATAAAGATGTAAGAACATAAAGCAATCATCCACAACACCATAACACAAGGATTTTTACATGGAAACCCTATTAGGGGAAAAACCGCAGTGGAGGTCAATCTACAATTTGAGTACTCAAATATAAGTGTTTTACAAATGGAGAATGCACATGCATGCAAGTGCACTGCCTAGAGCTCATAGCTCAGATACAAACGAAGACTTGCTATCTTAAAAAATATTTGGATTGCATCCAAAAGATTTGAACTGAGAGAATAGCATATGCTAATGCCTTATTATAGTTTCGATTAAGCTCATTAGTCACATTCTTTGACCTGCTTGTCTGATTTTGTTCTTCTGCTTTGTTTGCTTTCATTCGCATCACAAATCCCTTTTATGCACAAGTGAAACTATGCATAATCGCTCTACTATCCTTCTTAATTTTGCAACATACTTCACACACTCAAATTCGCACCTCAAAGTGATATAAATGATTGCTTATATATATTCTTAACAAAAGATTTAATCACCCATATGTCAGCTTCAATAAAACATTAAATATTTTCCAACCGTTGGCTCAATACAAAAATAATTTTCAATGCGCACCATGCAAAGTTGGTCACAATATAGTGAGGACCCAAAAATAATTCTCAAACCCAAAAATACTTCAAACAATTTCACCTCGAACATCTACAACACACAATATTCATTTAGTCTGCCTTCTAGCACTGTTAAACAAAAAATCAATCGATCGGATCTCCTAACTCGTACACCAATTGATGTGATGACACAAAACTCAAGAATAATATATTCCAGATACCCAAAGACCTTCCCTAAGATCCACAACTCAAACTGATAAACCGATAATGCATATGGATTGACAAACTCAACTTCAGTCGGATACCCTGTTCTTCACTCTGTCTCTCGGTATGGACAAATATTGAAGTGTGGATTAGATCAGTTACTTAGGTTTCCATCAATGACAACACCAAAATCTATATGCCAACAACTTGTGCATTGGTGTGGTTAATTTGAGATGAAAGGGTGAATGGTGTTGAGTACCTGAATAGGTGGTTATGGGGACCTGTAGCATGTTGTATCAAAATGTCATGGATAGCTTGGATACACTGCTTTGTCTAAGCTTTTGACAATGATGGTATTTTTTTTGCTTGTTTTGAAGATCTTGGTGCAACTTGATGGACATGTAAATGATTGCACCTGAAGTTTTTTTAGTTTAGCAGATGTTTGGTCATGATTCTTGAAAGCTCGATATCACGGTTCAGTGAGAGCTTTTGTAATAACTATCAATTCATTACTTGGTGATGGATGATCTTTAGTGTTGTAGATGTTACTAGGAGGAGCTCTTAGATGATGTTGCTACAAAAGTGTTCTTTCACATTTGCATGGACACTATTGGAAGATGCGCAACATCTCAAAACCATGGAGGATTCTTGGAGTCTTTGGTTGAGGTGTTGGTGGTGCTTGAAAGGTGATGTGGTTTAGAGTTTGTTTTCTTAATGTCATGATAGACTCTTGTTTGCGCATTAGATTTTTGGAATGTTGTGTTTCTCTTGAGACCATGGTTTTTCATCTAGAGCATGTGATCTCCTAAGGGGGATGGTAGATCATGATGTCATGATAAGTTCCTAATTCAGATGATTGGAGCTTTGATAGTGGTCTAGTAATTCTTTGTGGTTTGGGTGCATGGGTCATATTCTTGAGAACTTCATGATAGTGTAGTGATGCATTTGGAGTTTAGAATGAGATGATCATTTACAGATGCTCATGAATACATGGAGAATAAGGTGAGGCTATATTTCTCTTATGAGAGAATTTTTGTTGATGGTTAATCTTGATGAATATTTCAAAAGAAAGTTTGAGGATCCTACATCTTGGTTGGATGTGAGATCAATAGAGACCAATGAGGAGATCTCTCTTGGAGAAGTCATGATGGCTTGTATATCCTAGAGGAGCATTCTCATTCCCTACTCTTGGTCTAATCAACAGTCAATCATTTGAAAAGTATTGCCCATTATTGCTTCTAGATGTGTTATGTTTCATTCTTTGATTCTCATGGGATTGAGTCGATTCATGGTGTATTGGATACTCATTTGAGGATGGTTTAGCATGATTTTATATGCTTTATCTTTCATAGATATGGATCTTGAGCTATGGATAGTTAGTTCTGGAGGATTCATTTTGAGGGATGTTATGGCATGGTTATCTCCTTGTGCATCTGAGTTTATGATATCATTCTTTGATGAGGATTGCTAGGAGATGGTTTATGGGTTGATTTCCTAAGATGGGAAATGGAGTAGTTTGATATTCTTGGAGAAGATTACATCCATATAATTACATGATATATATGTTGTGTTTCATCTTGGATATTGAATAGTTGGTTGTTGTTATGCTGTTCTCTTTGGGGTGTTTTGAAGGAGATCATACTTGAGACAATTGGCATTTAGAGGTGTACGTAGAATGATTTTCTATAGGTATATAATGTGCAGAATTTTCTCTTTGTGGTCTTGGTTATGGAGACTTGTGGTGAGGTTTGTATAGGTTGTGCATATCATTATGGATGGTTCCTTGAAAATAGATTCTTACAAACTCTATGTGATGTTGTTGGTAGAATCATTATGCCTTGATTTTTCATATTTGGCATTACCCATGCAATGGGATTTCCTGGATGTGATTTGTCTTATTTGACTGTTGGCACTTGGAGGTTGTATTTGTTGTTGATGGGTTGGCTATGTAAGTGTCATGAGTTTTTTGATGTCGATACCTTGGAGGTATGTGTGATTGGATGCATTAGCACTTGTTGTGGGTGCTATTTTCAGTTGCATGGGTTGATCCATTAGATGGGAGCAGTCAATTTTCTGGTTGTTGTTCTAGCTGGTGTTCTATCCTATTTTCTTGAGAAGGTCTTCAACATTATGTTTCGGTTTGGGCCTTGAAGTTGATATTACTTTTGTATAGTGTGTGAGCACAGTGGAGTGGTGGCAATGTTGAAGCCCTTGCCTGTTGGACTCAAGGGAACACTGAGAGGGGGGGTGAATCAGTGTTCTACAATTCTAAACTTTATTAATCTAATATTTAAACCATTTTAACATTAGACCAAAGGAAATATGAAAATACACAAAGTAATCATCCACAACACCATAACACAAGGATTTTATGTGGAAACCCTATTAGGGGAAAAACCATGGTGGAGGTTAATCCACAATTTGAGTACTCAAATATAAGTTTTACAAAATGGGAATGCACTTGCATTCAGTTTCACTGCCTAGAGGTCACTGCTCAAAATAGGAAGGCTCACTACCTTACAAAATATTCAGATTAATACCATCTGAAGGATTGAACTGAAGTAATAACATCTACTCATGGCTAGTTACAGTTTTGGTTCAGCTCATGGATTAGATTTTGGACCTTTTGTCTGATTCTACACTTCACTTTGCTCTATTCTACTATTCGCATCACAAATCCATACATAAGTAAATTTGCATCACTACCCTTCTAAATTTTGCATCAGACACTAGCATACTTCTCATCACATGCTCTATCTTTTTCCAAATGATACAACCATTCTCTTATATATATCCGCAACCAAATATTTGATCATCCATATGTCGGCTTTAACAAAACATAGAATAATTTTCAACGGTCGGATAAATCCACAACTAATTCTTAATGCGCACCACCCATAGTTGGCCATAGCATAATAAGGATCTAAGTAAACACATTTGAGCATAAAAACATTTAAGCAATTACTCCTTAAACATACACAACGACTACATCCACCAAGTCGACCTTCTAGCACAGATAACCAGAAAATCAATACATCGGATCTCCTAGATCATACACTAGTGAATGCACACCCAGATAATTCTTAGATAAGGTAGATAAACACATTTGAGCATAAAAACATTTAAGCAATTACTCCTTAAACATACACAACGACTACATCCACCAAGTCGACCTTCTAGCACAGATAACCAGAAAATCAATACATCGGATCTCCTAGATCATACACTAGTGAATGCACACCCAGATAATTCTTAGATAAGGTAGTACAAACATAAAAATACCTTTCTCTAAGATCCACAACCAAAAATGATAATCTAGTAAAGTATGCAGATCGACAGATTTAACTTTAATCGGATACCATGTTCTTCACTCCTACTTTTGGTACTAGCTAGTTCTTTACTTTGTTTGCCAGTATGGACTAATACTAAACTGTGGAATAGATTAGTGACTTAGGTTTCCATCAATGACAAAACTAATTTAAGCCATATGCAAAAATTTCTATCAGTAGGATATGATGCTTGTGTTCTTGAGACTAGTGCATATACGCCTTCCCTCATTCCTTTTTCCTATGGTGGATGGCTAGAGCTGTTGCTTGAGTTGGTGGCCATCTTGGATGTCATTGCAGGTGTCTTGGTTGGAGCATAGAGGAATTGTTTAAGATTCATGAGTTTTCTTTGGAAGGATCCAGTAAGTTCTTTTTCAAGTAGGAGATTATTGAGAAATGTGACTCAAACTTATTGGCTTGATCGACTTCTTGAAGCAGTTATGTTTTCCTCCTTCATCGTCCTAAGTTAAGTCGTTGGTTTTTTAAGTTTTTCTAACTGGATTCACAGGGTTCTAAAGTTTCATAACCTCCCAACTTAGCGATTGTGAACTGAAGGCTATGTCCCTTTATTGTTAGCATGTCATGGAATTGAGAACTTCGCAACCTCTGACATGAGGTTTGGAAGTTCAGGTTTTGAGTGATAGAGTGATCCCTTTGTCAGTGAGTTGTGGGTTCTGGGAACTTCACAACCTCTGACATGAGGTTTTGATGTTTAGTTTTTCAATGATATAGTGACTTGTAAGTCGCTGGATGTGGGAACCACTTGAATGGTTGATCATGATGAAGGCCAATAGGTGGTGATGACATGGAGGACAGATGGCATGTGGGCCCATGTGCTCAATGAACAACGATGAGATGGAAATGAATGTCTCCTTGATTGGGTGACATGGTGTTAGGTGGATAACCCTAAGTTTGACGATGGAGATTTATTCGATTTCTTATCCGATGGAAAAAATTGGATGCTAGATGATGGTGTGTGGCTTGAGGTGAATAGGTAACCCTAAAGGGGTGCAACAATTGAAGATTCAATACAGAGAAGTGGTTATGATAGATAGGCTAGCCATGAGGGTGGTCGAGAGGTAGGGTAGCCAAGAGAAAGATGAATCTTGTAGAAGGTGTAGGCGGAGCAGCTATTTGATAGAGAGGCTGAGAGGCCAGTGGTCGATTTGTGAGGCTATGTAGCCAAAATAGATGTCTCTTGTAGTGAGATCAAAGTTGGGTTATGCTACCAGATTCTCTCTGGAATGGAATAAGATGTAAATCTCTTGTAAAGGTCGTGAGCCTGATATTGTATTGTAACTATATTTTTTTGTTGAATAATACAATGGCTATCTGGGCTTTTGGAGTGTGGGGGTTTTTACCTGTAAGGGTTTTTCCCATGTATATATGTGTGTTCATGTCTTCTATTTTATCTTTCATGGTTGTTGGTTATGTTTGTTGAATTTGTTAAAGGTGTTGTTAAAATTGGTTGATTTGCATGAATTTCTCTCAAAAGGATTAATGTGGTAAATGAACTATGTATGATTCCTCTTTGTGGCATAGTAGTATGCATCTTTGAGGAAATAAAACAAATAAAAACTACTGAAGGCACTACTGATCTCGGATGCCCTTTCTGAGATGCCTTCATATTCCCAACAAATGGTTCCTAGCACTATTTTCTAGGACCTTACCTTTGGGGAATGAAAGAACATCAAAAAACCATGTATAATCTACTAGAAAAGGGGGTCCTATAGAGGGAGGACCCATTCACCACCTAGGGAAAATGGGTCCTAGCACCAATTTCTAGGACCTCAAGTTTTCCCAATTAAATTTTATGTAATTTTAATTATGGGTTTCGGGATAGATCTTCAGGAGGTGTCACAAATAAGGCTTAAATTTGAATTAAAGGGGCTAATTAACTCTCATTAACCATAAATAATTAAGGACACTTTACAACAATTAAAAGAGGGTACACATTAAGTACATTTTATTAAAAAGGGACCCAAGATCAATGTGAATGTGTTACAACATATTACAACATTAAACCTAAGCAAGATTAGGTTAATTCAATGACAATTATTCCCAAATAAACTAAGGAAAAGGGATACTTTTTTGGTTACTACATTTTTCCCCCACTTTAGTGAGAGGATGACCCCATGTCAAACTCACACTAAAGTAGACATTCAAGACACTTAAGTATGTAGAAATAGAAAAGATACATAATCATACCCTATCAAAGGCCAAGAAAAATAAAGAAAAACAAAAAAGGAACAAGCACAACCATTTCAAAATGATGTGGAATGGGGTTGTTCGTCTGTAACATACACTGCTCACTCTAGGGTAGTGGAACCTCAGTATTTCCACTAGGTGAGTTGTCCCAAATGTGTGTGCTCACTCTGGGGTAGGGGAACCTCAGTCTGTCCACTAGGTGAGTTATCCCAATGAGCTGGAAAATGAGAGAATCATATTAGCCTCTCATAACATACTAAATTTATCCTCTTGAAAACTTTGATAAGGAACCACAATGTAATGCTTTTGTAAATGCTTTTAAATGTATGTAATTTTTTGTTAAAGGGGATTTTTCTTTGTTCATGTAAGGTCTTCTTCTTAGGGAGCATTGCACCTAATGTCTCTAAGAGAGGAAAAATCAAGGGTGTTAGATCATCACTCATGGGATGCCTCATTCGCTTCATGCCATGAAGGTAGATCATACACTCTTGGAAGACATCAAACGTAATGACACCACCAAGAAGAGGACACGTCACAAGAAAAATAAAATCATGCCATGAAATTTTGTCAAAATATGTCATCGATGTATGTCCCCACTTTAAAGCGGTTTCTACACCATTACTATCAGCAATTTCTTTAAAGTAGCTAATTTTTTGCCTAATACATGAGTAATTTCCTCGAGAAACCCTATTCCAAGTCATGCGTTTCTGAAATAATTTGTGTCATGAAATAGGAAGGAAGGGTTGCCCCCACAAATACATAAGGGATCTATGGATTCAGGGTCAGTATGTCTTTGCTACAATGTTGTCATAGAGCATGGAACTATCATCATTCCCCAAATACTCATAGAACTGGAAGAATGACAGAAAGCGAGTGAAAACAAAGAAAAATCCTTTCGGTTCAACATGGAAGTGTGCTGCCAAAAAGTGTATACCTTGGCACTTTTTCACTCATTTTGGATTTTTCCACTAGGTTTTGGCCTTGATTACCTTGATTCAGCCTTGTAAGCTTGCAATTCAACACTAATCTAATAGTGTTTTACTAAGGTTTTGTGAAGCGTTGTAACACATTTCCTCAGTTTTCTAAGACCCTTTCAACATAATTCAACTAAATAATAAATTCTTACACCTTCCTAAGCCTTAAGACAAAGTGTTGTAAAGTGTTGTGTTGCATTTTCACACTTATATAGGCTTATCACCCCTCAATAAACCCTTTTTATATGTTAATTTTTCCTTTTAGGGCATCATTAGTCCCGACCTAAGTGTGTTTTGGGAGGCAAGTTTGATAAAATTTATAAAACATAAATTAATTCCCAACAATCATCAAAATTTTCTTAGGAGGACTAGGTCACCACTTTGGGCGACCTAGTCCCTTTAAGCATAAAATTCAAATTTTAAATAAGATTCAATGAGAATCTTGCCTCCTAAACCCTAAGGTCGGCCTATTAGGTTGCATTTTTGGAAAATTAGGGTTTCACATGTACAAATAAGGGTTTTCATCCTCATTTTTCCTTTCTTAGACTCTCCTAGCTCAGTTTTACTCTCTTTGTTCATTTTCACTCTCTTGCTCTCAATCATCAAGTGCTCAAGCAACCAAGACTTCACAAGCAAGCCTACAAGCATTAGGGTTTTCAGACTAACTCCATTGGAGCTTCTCATGCATGTTGCAGACCATCAATAAAGGTTTGGTAAGCATTTCTATTGTGTTATCATTCACTCTTTCTTTCCTTTGTGTTTATCTCATTTGGGTTTAATCACCTACAAAGGGGTTTGCTTAGGCAAACCCCTATATCCTAACCCCAACAATTTTTGGTCTTTGCATGTGTTTGTAGATCTCTTGATGTGGATTAGGTGAAGGAAAATGTGTTGCAAGAAGTACCAACATTCTCCTCAAGTCAACTCCAAGTCTCAAACCCTAGGAAGGACAAAAGACAAGTTGCAGGTCACTTTTGGGGGTTCCTATCACGGATTTCCAAAGAGAAGGGGAACATCAACTAGGACCTAGAAAAACAAAGCTTGATTCCTCAGAAAGACACAAGAGGACTAGGTCACCCCTATTGGCAACCTTGTCCCTATGCTAGGCTCGAAAAAGGGTTTCTGTGTTTTTGGATACCCATTTCCCTGAAACCTGTTTCAGGAAAGTTTTCCAGTTGGAGGACTAGGTCACCCCACTTGGCGTAATTTTCCTTCTATCATTTTCAAGCATTTTCCAAAAGCTTCTGAGAGCATTCAACTGTCACGTCATCTTCTTAGGTGCATACTTTCTCTCCCTCTCTGTCATTTTCTAGAAAATACACATTTAGCGCATATAGTTAGTCAATTTGCATTAGCTTAGTTTTACTTTATTTACATTTGCATACATTTAGATTAGTTTCATTTTACTTTCATCTTTATCCACACATCACACACATTCACAACCGTCATCAATTCCCTCTCCCCCCTTTTCAATTTACCAACGTCATTAACACATATCAACACAGCGGAAAGAGTGTTATTCCTAACCTCAAGTGCTCTTAGGGTGAAAAACCCTAGGAGCCTAGTAAAGGGATCCTCTTTCCCTTGTTAGAACATATATGTTTTTGGTGGTTCAGGAAGAGACCTAAATGTCTGGATGCCTTGCATCATCCCCAAAAGGAAAACACAAGACAAATGAAAAAGATAAAAGGGAAAAGATTTTGGGTCAACATGGAAGAGACATAAATGTCTCGATGCCTTGTGTCATCTCGAAAAGGAAAACACAAGACAAACGGAAAAGATAAAATAAAAGATTTTGGGTCAACATGGAAGAGACATAAATTTCTTGATGCCTTGCATCATCCCCAAAAGGAAAACACAAGAGAAATGAAATTATTACGACATATAGAAGAATGAAAGGTACATATAGAAGAATTCACAAAGAGAGAGATATGCATCAAATGAAACAACATGGGGGATCACAATGTGCACATGAAGAAAACATGAAAGTACAAAAGACTAGTTAGGCACATGTGAGCCAACCTAAAGTAGTTCATTTGCATCCCAATCTCGGTCAGTATAGACATAAGGTGGAAAACTAGCCAAAGGGACAAAAAAAAGTGTCGAACTAGGAGAAGGTTGTCAAATTATTGCCCTCACAATTATCAACAATGTGGAATATTTTCATCTTTAGGATATAATTTTGGTGTTTCTAGCATGGGCGGTAATGTTATAATTTTACGGTGTAGAAGTATCTATAGATTCCTTTCAATTTTGGTTGGTGGATAAGGGAATTGAAGTTTCTTTAGTTTGTAAGGCCTTCTACACTTTCTAGATTCACCAATTTCTCTAGGTGGATATAGGGCAGGAGGACTTGAGATGACCTTGTATTCTTTATCATTTTCATTAGGAGGCATTGGTTGCTCTTTAGGAAGGAGAATACTTATGTTAGGAGGAGGATTTAAGACAATCCTATCATCGTTATGAAGCATTTCTTGTTCTTTAGGAAGGAGAACACTTATGTCAGGAGGAGGATCTTGATATCCTAACCCTTTAGTATCTTCAATTGGTATTTTCCCTAGGAGTTGATTAATTTCATGTTCACTTGTTGCATCACATCCTTGTTTGCTTAAGATCATGAAACCTTTTCCATATGTATCCTCAAGGTTAATTGATGTGTTGGTTACTTTGTTAACGTAGGATGGTTGAATTTTTTCTTGTTAAGATGATCTAGGCTCACCTATTGTAGGGAGCTTAGGTTCTGTGTACACCTAAAAATGGTCTGGGGAATCTAATTAATTAAATAACACTTATTTGATTAATTATCCTAAATTCCTCTACAATTTAATAAATAGAAATATTTATTTATATAGTTCATGTTTAAATTCTTATTAAAATTCCTCTAATTCTTTTATTATTTCATCTTAATTAAATAAACAAAATTAAATACTTAGTTTTATTTAATTATCAATTTTCCCTATTTATTCTATCTTAATCACATCATTCAATCTTAATTAATTAAATAAAGGTTAAATACTTTATTGTTTAATTATCATATTTCTTCTATTTAATTTAATAAAAAAATTCTATAGTTTGTTTTATTAAATTAATTATCCTCTTTTTTCTAATTTGAATAAATCAAAATAATTCAAATAAAGGCATAAATCAAAATTCCTCTTTTCACTCACCTATCAAATCAAACATCATATGTCTAATTTAATGCAACTGGAATTCACGAGAAAGCTTACAGGGAATCCTCTCAATCTTCTTCCCTTGATCCTTTCTATCCTCTTGCCTGATGTTTTCATGGGGAGGAACCATTCCCATAATCAGGTCAAACCTCTCCATCTCTCACCATTCAATCCTCCAAATTGAATCCAAACCTCTGCTTTGCTGCCCCTGTGCAAATGTGCTGCTGGGAAGTCTATAAATACAACCTCACAATACAATATATAGAGCCCAAATTTATACAATCTTACTTTTCAATCAAGCAATCAAGCAATCAAGCAATAGAATCTTAGCATATTAGCATCATAGTATCAGTAGAATTCATATCATGGTTGCATAGTAATTTAGATAATAGTAGTTTCATGTTTAGATATCATCATATAGGATTTCATCATTGCATTTAGCATCCTTCCATTCTCTAGATTGGAATTTTAATAGTCACAAGTGCTTATCAAATCTAAGAGCCTTCTGTGATTTAATAAATCTTTAGAGATAGGAAATAATGAGACGCTTTCAAGTTTCTATTCTTTTAATTAGTTATTATTGTAGAATCTTTGATATAATGTTTCATTAAGAAGTGTTTTAGTGTTTTTACTTACTCATACTTATTTCACACTTACAATTTGGCACCCACCATGGGGCCTAACCCCATATTTCATAATTTTTTTTTTTGAAAAGTGTCGTACAGGATTCTGGCATGTTCACTTTAGCATGAGTGAGAGATTTTTCAACGCTTCTGATGAAAACTATAGCACTTCCGAGGAAAAATATAGCGCTTCGGAGGTCTATTTCAGTGCTTCAACAAAAACTATAGTGCTTCTGAATAAATTTTCAGTGCTTCTGAGGAGAAAACTATAGCACTTCAATAGTCTGTTTCAATGCATCTGTCGATCATTCCCAACACAATTGGCCACTATTCTTCACAATTTGTATAGCGATTTAGCTAAATTCTATGGCGGTTCTACCAAATTTTGTAGCACTTTAAAAAGATATAGCGCATCTGATCTAAACTATAGCACTTCTACCCTTTGTTTCAGTGCTTTTCTAATTTCTTGTCTGGATCCGACACGATCATGACCAGAATTGTATTTTGATGCATTTGGTCTAAAAAGAATCAATCCTAGGGTAGTCACTTAATTTAAAATATATCAATCCTAGGATATTCATATCATGATTTTGTGAAGCAAAATCCTCACCTAGAATAGTACATCATCTTTTTGGGCTTAAAAATTGAACATTTGATTATTGTGTTTGTGTGGTGAATAGGCTTATGCTCTCCCCTTAATTGGGTAATCAAAATGCCAGATTCATCCTTTATTTTCATGCAATTTATGCTTTTATTAAATCCTTTAGAAGGCATATCATAGTGGGAAAAAGTACTCACCCTACGAGAACGACCTAAGTGGGAACAACCAAAGCTAGGTTTTTCAACCCACTATAATCAAATGTGAGTTGTTGATGAAAGTCCAACTCGACGGTAGTGTGCAAGATAACCATCCCCAAATCCATTGTTTTAAAGGTTGGGAGGTATCTTGAGGCAGTTTATCATTTGTCGCACAACACTGAAACCCTATCTAAGAACCATAGTGTAGAATCCAGTTGAGTCAATAACTAGACATTGCAATACTCGCAGTGTAAGGGGAAGGAATAATCTGCCCCCAAGACACTCACCATATAATTGCCAAGGACCGTTTGCTCAAGGGATCGATAAATCTAACCTTGAGTACACACCTGGAAATGAAAAAAACACGGGAGCCCTCTAGGGAGTGACACAACTATGTGAGTCAACACAATTTTAAGATGTGGGTTGTTGAGTATAACGATGACCTTTTTGACTTTAAGAGTGAGTCTGTCTGAAGTGTATTTTTGTTAAAGAAACCAGTGAAAATAGGACCATACATAGTTCTTGGAACATACACGGTCTGTTTAGATTCTAGATTTAAAAACATTTTTTCTACAATTGCTTGTCGTGTTCTCAAATCATTAAACTCAGATAAAAGATCATCCAGAAGAACACGAAAGAGTCAAAACCAAACAGTGAAGTTTATGATTAGGGATTGGAAATCCATAACGTTTGACAAGAAATCCCTCACAAAAAGAGTCAAACAACCAAAGAATCAAATCAGTTACAAGAAACTCTTAGAAAGAAGGCGATTCTTATATCAAAGTAGGAAAGTTTTACTTCACCATAGAACCTTCATCCATAGGTTTCACGATTTTGCTAAAGGATATACTGACGATTATGCTTTAGAACCTTTGTATTCATGAGCCTTTTTCCAAAGAAGAGCCTTGTCACAGAAACACAATCATAGTCAACCTATTTGTCAATCTTCCATCCCACAACCAATGATAGAATATTTCGACAGGTCCGATCAATTTTTACAATAGAGAAAAAATTAGAAACATTAGGCTTGTCATCCAATGTCAGAAAATTACTAGTGGAGGTATCCTATCAAAACATCAAAAAATCCAAAAAATCAATCTCTTCAAGGGTAGAAAAAAATTAGACACTATTGAAACCCAAAGTAGCACTTTCACACTCTGTTTTAGCGCTTCTGAGGTCTGTTTTAGTGCTTCTGAGGTCTGTTTTAGGGCTTATGATCCAAATTAGCACTTACACACTCTGTTTTAGTGCTTCTACAAAGTAGCACCTCTGCAAACTATTATAGTGCCTCCACAAACTGTTTTAGCACTTCTAAAAATAGCGCTTCCACAGTCTGTTTTAGCGCTTCCAAAGAATAGAAAAATAGAGAGTTTCCAGACACATATGTTAGATTTGTTTACATCTAAAACTTGGATTTTGATCAGCCAAAAAAATCTTCTCAATCCAGATAGTGTCTTAAACCAGAAACAAATAGGTTCTTACAGGTTAAAATTGTTTTCAACTTGAACCCGAATCTTGCAAACTATAGAGTGTCCATAAATCAAACCAAAATCTTGGTTATTAGGCTAAGTTTCTTCACCAGGATATTATCATCCTACCATCACGAAACAAAGCATAGTAATCAGATTTTTTAACCTAGTCTCATCAATAGGATATATCATCCTATTTGACTATGTTAAAATTCATTGGACACTCATCCAAACATAGAAGATAAAAGTTTAGTGGAAAAAATAGACACTTGTATCCCAATCTTGACAAGGTTACAAAGATAGAGACTCGTAGAAAAAGAAGTTGAAACATCAAACACCATGGAAAAAGAAAATCCTTGGAATAGATTACACCAAAATGACAAGACCAAAATAACCCAAGAACACATTCAAACGACACAGCAAGATCCAAACTTCCATAAATTTATGGAAAAGATCTTAGAACAAGATATGGAGAAATACCTCTTAATGCTAGTTGAATCAGGTGCAAAACTTCCAAAAGATTTTGATGTCAATCAATTAAAATAAACACCACAACACACACAAAAAAAAAATCAAGTTGTGGACCTAACACATCAAATGAAAAACTTGGAAATTTTTTTTCAAGATATGCAAAAGGAACCACAAAAAGGTATACATTACAAGACATTTTTCCTTATCCTTTTGACTTGAGTTTGGACATGATACCATTCCCTAGACATTGCAAATTCCCGAAATATGAAAAATACAACGGTAAAACAAATCCAATTGACCATGTAATGGAATTCAAAACCATGAGTTTAGAATTTGCACAAGAAGAAATTACCTAATGAGGTTATTTACAAGAAGCTAAGGATGTCAATGTATGGAATGGTTTTCTAAACTAAAACCAGGGATTCAAACTTTTGAAGAACTATTCAATAGGTTTATATCACAATATTCCTTTAACATTCAACATGATGTCACAATAAAGGACCTCTACAACATGAAGCAAAACAAAGGTGAGACATTCCTATCATTTTTACAATGATGGCAAATATTATTTTCTAGGTATCCTCGTTTTATACCTGAGGAAGAGAAATTGGAACTATTCATTGATAACTTGACTGATGAAATGAGCTATAGGCTCGAACTACAATGTACTCTCACATTTGAAAAAGTGATTGAAAATGGCCTTAAAATCAAAGAAGCTTTGGTCAAACGAAGGGTAATAAAGCATTACAATGAAAAATCAAACAACACAAACTCCTCAAATCACTATGGCAACAATGACAAGCCTAAATTCTAGAAAAAGAATAAAAATACTAGAACCAATGATATTACAAATGACATACAAAATTCAAAACCAGTATTTAATTTGACGACCACTACTGCAAAGACAAATCAAAATAGTGACAAAACATCAAACAAAATTTCAATCAAAACAATAATCTAAACAATGGAGAATCTAAACCACAAACATATCAAAAATCATCAAACCAACATAGATTCACACCATTAGGCCAAACACTAGAATAAAAAATGAGAGAACTTATTGCAAATGGTCTTATTACCACACGTGAAGCAAGATTTTGGGATCCAAAAGTAAAACCATCATGGTGGAATGACGTAGATTATTAACTTCCATAAAAATAAGGGACACAAGACAACATGGAGTTAAAACATGTAGTCCAAGATCTAATTGACAACAAAAAGGTATACGTAGAAGGACTTCAATCCAACAATGATCATACTACCTTTAAAGATCCTTTACCAAATTACGAAAAGGGAAAGTCTTCTTCTACAAACGGTAAAGGTAAAAGTGTTAACTACGTTTACGATGGTATGATATTTTGTATTTATGGAGTTGAAAGTGATACTATCACTGGTAATCAAATTGATAACAACATAACCAATGACATTATACCACTAGATTTGATCCCGAACAAAGACACATCCGACAATCAGATAAATGTTTTAAAATTAGGGAAAGACAAGACTATCAATCGGTTAATGTAACGACAAGGGGGAAATCCAAGGTAATATTGAAAGGAGTTGCATCTAAAAACTCCACTCCCCCACTCGGTCAATACAACATTGTTGATCAACTATAGAAAATACCAACACATATATCAATACTAGAACTCCTTAAACTCTCACCATCCCATAAGGAGGTTTTGGAACAAGCTCTTGTGGCCACCACTGTACCTAATAATCTATATGTCTTTCAATTCCAAGCTATGGTGGGACATTTGACCACACCTCATTGTCTATCATTCTCTAAACAAGATGTTGTATCACTTAATCATCCACATAAAATTGCCCTTCATATCAAAGAGCTTGATCCACAAACATCGTGTTAAATGGGTCCTAATAGATGGTGGAGCTGGTTTAAACATTTTCACTTTAAATTTAATCTGTGCACTAGGTTATTCAGATAATGCTATTGATGCCCGAAGAAAAATGACAATAAAGGCTTATGATGAAGAAGAGAGATCCTCTAAGGGAATGATTGTGTTGCCTATTCAACTAGGAGCAATGGTGAAGAATATAGTCTTCCAAGTGCTAGAAAAAGAGTTAACCTACAATATACTCTTAGGACATCCATGGATTCATGAAATGCAGTGGTACCTTCAACTTATCACTAGTGTTTGAAATTTATAGTTAAAGGTCAAGAGATAACTATATCAGCTGATTACAACAATCCTCAACATTGTAACACGCTCAGAACAACTCAAGACACATTTTTACCCCACAATAGAGAATCTAGCACTTCTAGTTCATCAGTCGGTGAAAAGCATCTGAATATTATATCTAAGTGGGCTGAGAAAAAGGGTCAGTGAAAGGATACAAGTGTTGTTGATTCAAATTTATCAGATAATCGGGCTCCATTGAGTTCTCTCTCACTGAAATTCCAAGAAAAGGTCCAACTAATCGACAAAGGCATGTGACAATATTCTATTAAGCAGTCTCTTAATATTTCACAATTGATGCCATCTCCAAGGTCATATGGACAACCATCAATGATAGCATGACAACCATCACAACCTACCATGATTCTAGAAGAAAGATTTGTGAAATACGATACTATAGAAGATGAATCAGAAGATAAGGCCATCCTCGATTGGTTGTACAAAGATGAAGAAGCATCAACATCAACAAACATTAGCATAAAGACATATCAGTATGGCAAAGGAAAGGCTATTTTAGAGAAAATGGGTTATGAGGGATAGGGACCTATTGGAAAGAGGAAAGAAGGCATCGTAGAACCCATTCAACCTATCACTCTTCATTCAAAGGATAAGATAGGATTGGGTTACTCAGAGGAAGCAAAACAAGAAATGACTAAGAAGGTGGTTGAAAGAATCCTTCAAATGAGAGATAGCTCTGAAGAAAATTCCAATGAATATGAATGGGATCTATATTTTTCTGTATCATACACAAATGTCCAAATTGATGTCATAAAAGAGTATGCGCCCACATGTGAGGAGGGACAAAGCTCGGTGTCTAGACCACTTGTATTAGAATCACAAAATATCGATGAATCAAGTGAGGATGGACAGACATCAAGTGAGCTAGATAATTTTGAGGAAAGTAATATCATAGACCTCGACATCCCTAATGAAAACCTTGACACCATAACTGTTCGAACCTTGAATTTTTTTGAAGAAAGTCAATCTAATGACTTTTTTCCATTAATACATCATGAACTTAATGATTGGGAACCCACTGAACCTATTAATGTACCCATCTTTGAGAATGATGACGCTATTGTAAAATTCCTTTGTTATGATGAACCTGACACAATTTCTTACCATAAATCTCATAATGACATGGTTAGACAGGAGGGTGCCAAATCTTCTAGTTGCAAAAATAAAAACAAGAATAATGGATCTAATGGTGAAAACCATTCTATGGTAGCATTAGATCTTGAAAAAGTAAAAATAAAGAACACATCAGACGGTGAAAACCTCTTTGAGGCACTGAAAGATGGAAGATTTTACACCCTTCCAAAGAATTATCATGAAAGGTCATTGGTACTAGTGGAACCTACACAGTCTATAAACATTGGCACAACAGAAAAAGAAAAGATTTTGCATCTGGCAAAATCTATGACTGAGCAAGAAAGACTTGATTTTGTCAAGTTCTTTGAAGAAAGTGTTAGAATCTGAAAAGATTATTAACCCAAAAAACTAGTGCAAAACAGTAGATATCTAAACTATGAATGCAAATGATACGAAATCAAAATAGCAACACAGAGTTAGTCTCTGAGAGAGTAATGCAAATGCTAGAAGCAAAATAACATTAAGAGGATGCAAAAGCAAGAGATACCAAATACAAGCTAGGTAGCATGCTTATATAGACCCAAGAGAGGGATGAGGTGGCAACACCGACCAATGAGGAGCAACCATCTATCAGACTAAAGATAGCAAAGTGTCTTCCCAAGATAACTAATAGATGCTCACATATAGGAAGGTGACACCTCACAACCACTCACCTAATAAGACATGCTTTATTAACCTAAGCAAGATTAATAAAAGGTGTAGGAAAAGCCTAGTAATAAAGGGAAAATAAATATCCCAACTAGGAAATAAAAACCTACACTAACACCACCCCTTAAGCGCTGCTTAGGTGGGTATAAAGATGGGTCCCGACAAATGAATCCTGTGAGGTATCCATGTGCATAGAAAATTCCCCCCAAATAAGGAGAAGCCCCATCCCACAAAAAGGAAGTATGCCACCCCATAATAGAGCGAGAAATGAAGTGGAAGGACAAAAATCCCCCCCAAAGAGATCCAATGGTAGATGCTCGAAACTGGATGTAGAAGATGGTCCATGATCGCCGAACAACATTCCTCCCTTTAGGAAGACACAAAACCAAAGGTGTATGCGAGCTATTTCCCCACTCTTGAAAGGAATATGTAGGAAGAACGCACGAGATGAATGAAGTCTCTGAAGTTAGCTCAAGTATCCCCATGTTGATGCTGAAAGCTGCCATAATCAAATCAGGCACTCTAGGCCACACAACTGAAGATGACAAATCAGAATCTCCTAGAGACTGATGTAGAGCATAAGCCAAAAAATCAAGTATCTCCTCTGAATATATCTTCTCCAAATGATGATCCAAAGTATCCATAATCATGTCAAACTGTAGGGAATGATCATGTAGAGAGTGAAGAGGAGGGTCAAAGTGATCCCTCACAACATCTGAAGAAAAGTTTACTTCATTATAGAGAAGATGAATATCATCAATAGTGTCTCCCAAATCTGCAATATGTGTCTCCATAAACAAGTCTAAAATACCTGTCAAAAGATCATCCCAAGCTAAATCTGAAAGACAATGAATGTCCTACTGCAAAGAATCACTGGAAACTTTTGAAGAAGCAACACTGGAATCTGAAGTAGCAATAGTAGATGATGAAGGAGTATTAATGAATTGATCATCCACACAAGATGTGTCCACACAAGATGGGGAAAAAAAAGTCTCAATATCATCCACAATGTCCTGGTTATCCAAGGAAACATCACTTTTAGATGAAGATTCAATGTCTCCATATAACTGTTGAATGATAGTCCAAGCAGTGAAAGGGCACTCAGTGTGCTCTATGTGATGTAGAGTATCCTCAGAAATAGTAAGATATATTAGTCCATATACCATGTCATTATTGTTAAACCATGCATTCTTCTAATCATAGTCACTTGGTTCAGGAACAAGTTCAAGGAGATAGGGTAGTAGATCCTGCTCAAGGCATTGATTCTTTATCCCTTTCTTCCAAGAAAAATATTT
Organism: Sequoiadendron giganteum; assembly: GCA_007115665.2. Taxonomy (NCBI): domain Eukaryota; kingdom Viridiplantae; phylum Streptophyta; class Pinopsida; order Cupressales; family Cupressaceae; genus Sequoiadendron; species Sequoiadendron giganteum. Next base: position 629,502,921 of record CM021101.1, read on the forward strand.
CTTTGAATTTACGATTACAACAGATTTGTGAAATTCATTACTAATATCCATGATTAAACCCCAATAGTGGAACTTTATCTCAGTTCATGATTACAATTAACCCCATTAAAATGTTTTAACCATGATGCATAAAATCATGTTTCTAAAAGAGAATACATGCTAACAAAAGTCAACACAATGAACCCCCCCTTGTCACTCAATCAAAGAACCCCCCCAAGAAAATATGATTTGGCACTTTATATTAGTGCGTTTACAACTTCCACCAGCGAGAAATACTAAGTGGTCTTCATTTCAATGCATTACAAAACCCTCACAAATAGGGTGTAAACTAAAACTATAGTATGGGAGCTTAGACAAGTAAAACTAATAACACCATTGTAATCTACTTGAAAAAATATGCACTTTCAAAAAAAGAATCACCTCGATATGAGGTCGTATGAGAAAGTTATGCTTCTTTGAAGTTCCCAAAACGAGAACTATGCAATGTCACGACTGAGAATCTGCAATTTCTGAAAACTTTCTAGATCAAAACCAAGAAACGTCTACACTAGTGCATAGAGCACAAAAAAATAGCCAAATTCAAAAAAAAATCGTGAGAAACAGAGTTCGTATGAGCAAGAATAGAGCATTGGAAAACTGCCTTCAAATCTACAACTGCCAACGGAGAGGGGTACGACTGAAGCTTTCTGAGTTCATTTCTGCAAAATATACTAATTGCATGCAAAAACTAAAAAGTACCCAAATGGTTTTTTGATGCGGTGAACAAAACCCAGATGGCGTTTTTTCTTGCAGATGTACAAAAGATGTAGATCTAGTGTAAAATAGACGCCTTTAGCAACAAAAAACGACCCCAACAACCAAAAAATGACATACAAAGGTTGAATCAGCTACCTAAAACATGAAAAGGCATGCTGGAACTTGCAATGTTGATTAAAAATGCAAAATATGCAAGTCGGTTGTCAGATTTGAACTTGAAACCCCGGTTCCGCAATTATGTATCACGATCTCTGTTTCGGTGAAGCAAAAGCCAGATCTGACTTTCTCGAGCCTTCTGGACACGTTGGAACAACCAAAGATGCTGCCAGTATAACTAGGAACACTGCAATCACCCAGATTTCATAAAACATATGTGCAAAACCCCAGAGATTAAAATGTTTTCGTCAACTTTTTTTTGATTCTCAAATATGGAAACTAAAATCTACTCTTGCACATAGAAAAGCTTTGATACCATGTTAGAATTTGAAAAGATTATTAACCCAAAAAACTAGTGCAAAAGATTAGATATCTAAACTATGAATGCAAATGATACGAAATCAAAATAGCGACACAGAGTTAGTCTCCAAGAGAGTAATGCAAATGCTAGAAGCAAAATAACATTAAGAGGATGCAAAAGCAAGAGATACCAAATACAAGCTAGGTAGCATGCTTATATAGACCCGAGAGAGGGATGAGGTGGCAACACCGACCAATGAGGAGCAACCATCTATCGGACTAAAGATAGCAAAGTATCTTCCCAAGATAACTAATAGATGCTCACATGTAGGAAGGTGACACCTCACAACCACTCACCTAATAAGACATGCTTTATTAACCTAAGCAAGATTAATAAAAGGTGTAGGAAAAACCTAGTAATAAAGGGAAAATAAATATCCCAACTAGGAAATAAAAACCTACACTAACAGAAAGAAGTATTAACTTTGCATGGTCATACTCTGATATGCCAGGTTTAGATCCAAATATTTTAATGCATCACCTATCTCTACCATCTGGAATTAAACCTGTAAAAAAAAAACTAAGGAAAATGCATGCACATATTGCCTTGATGGTAAAGGTTGAGCTGAAAAAGTTAGATGCAGGATTCATCAGGTCTATCAATTATGTTGAATGGATATCAAATATCGTGCCTGTATCAAATCTGGATAATAGTATCAGAATATGTATAGACTTTAGAGATCTGAATAAGGCATGTCCCAAGGATGATTTTCCCATACCTAAGATCAATATCAATGTGGAATTAATAGCAGGGCATGCCATGTTATCAATAATGGATGGTTTTTCTGGCTACAACCAAATCAAGATAGCACAAGATGATTAGGAGAAAACTGCATTCACATGTCCATGGGGAACTTTTTATTGGAATGCCATGCCCTTTGGGTTGAAGAATGCAAGGGCAACATATCAATGTGAAATGACTACAATTTTCCATGATATGATGCATACCTTTATGGAGGATTAAATGGATGATATCTTAGCAAATTCATATTCTAGAGAAGGACATCTAGATATCCTACGAAAAATATTCACAAGCTAGAGAATTTTAATGTCCGACTAAATCCTAAGAAATGTGTCTTTGGGGTTACATCAACAAAACTCCTAGGATACATAGTGTCAGAGAAGGGTATCAAAGAGGACCCTGCAAAGGTCAAAGAAATAATGGAAATGCAACCGCCAAAGAATATCAGTCAACTCAAGTCTTTACAAGGCAGACTACAATCAATCAGGTGATTTATCTCCCAATTAGAAGATAGAAGTCATTCGTTTAATCACTTGTTGCATAAAAATGTCTTGTTCAAATGGGATCAAGGGTGTGAAACGACCTTCAACCAAATAAAACAATAGATGATGTCACCACCTATTCTCATGCCACCTACAAAAGGTAGACCTTTGCTATTATACATTGCAACAACATACATTTATTTAGGAACATTGTTGGCACATGAAGATTATGAAGGAAGAGAACAAGCCATTTACTACATCAGCAATATTTTGAATGGCTATGAAATAAATTACACCTTCATCAAGAAATATTGTTTGGTGGTGGTATTTGCTACCTAGCAGTTGCGGAATTACATGTTGACTCACACATTCAGGCTCATAGAAAAGTTTGACCCATTAAAATATCAATTCAGCAAGGTTGCTTTAACAGGTAGATTGGCCAAGTGGGTCATGCTTTTAAGTGAATTTGATATCCAGTATGTGGAAAGGAGAAATATCAAAGGTCAAGTGATTGTCGAATAATTAGCTGAAGCTCCATTAATTGATGATCGTCCTATGAAAATGGAGTTTCCTGATGCAGACATTCTAACTGTAACAACACAACAATGGAGGCTTTATTTTGATGGGTCATACACACAAAGAGGATCTGGCGTAGGAATATTGTTTGTTATACCTCAAGGACACACCATCCCAAGGTCTTATAGACTCATGTTTCCATGTACCAATAATGTAGCTGAGTATGAGGCACTAATCATTGGCATCAAGGTAGCAATTGAATGGAGGGTAACATAGCTACAAGTATATGGTGATTCACAATTAGTCATTTATCAAGTCAATGATGAATATTAGACGAAAGATGAGAAGTTGATGCCATATAAGAAACTGATTGATGATCTCAAAAATTACTTTGTGGATATCAAATTTGAGAAAATTCCAAGGGCAGAAAAGAAAGCGGCAGATGCTATGGCGACAATTGCTTCTCTTTTGCAGTTGCCAGAAAAACATGGTCGTTATGAGTTTATGGTAGAATAAGTGTCAAATACTACTTATGATAATCTCGAATCTCAAAACCTATTCCATTTATATGTCATTGAATCCTCACTCTATGGAAAGACCTATGCTTACCTCAAAGACAACATCCTTCCTCCCGATCTTTCTAGAAACTAAAAACACAACTTCATCTGTTAATCCGCTCAACATATCTTAATCATCGACATGCTTTATGCCAAGGTCTAGATTGTACTCTTCTCCGATGTTTAGAACATAACGAATTTGATACAACCTTACGTGAGGTTCATGAAGGTATCTGTGGAACTCATTCAAGTGGGATAACTCTAGCAAAGAAACTCCTTCGTTTGGGGTATTATTGGCTGAACATGGAGGAGTCTTATCAGTTTGTTAAGAAGTGTCAGAAGTATCAGATCCATAGTAATCTAATCCACACACTAGCTCAAGAATTACACCCATTCACATCAACATGGCCCTTTTGTCAGTGGGGACTGGATCTGGTAGGAAAGATAAATCCATCTTCATCCAATGGACACAAATTCATCATCACAACAACATAATACTTTACAAAATGGATAGATGTAGTTCCTCTAACAAAAATCATTGAAAAAAAGATCTCGTCTTTCATACTAAACTACATAATCTATTGGTATGACATACCTCAGTCCATTATCATTGATAATGGATGACCATTTAAAAACTAGGATTTCCAAGAATTGTGTGAAAAATTTCATATCCAACATCGTTTCTCAACACCATACCATCCTTAGGGAAATGGCCAGGCAGAGGCCTCGAACAAGACAATTCTAAAAATACTCAAGAAAAGGGTTAACGATGTTGGACGTGATTGGCATGTTCATCTCAATCCTACATTATGGGCCTACAAAACCAACATCAGTGAAAGGAAAAGCAACAGTGTGGAAATGCTTTCCTAACACTAAAACCACAGAGGAAAAGTGCAAAGACTAGTTTTAAAACTTAAGATGCACACATACACGATAACAAGAGTAACAAAAATAAAACATACAAACAAAAAAGACAATAAATTTATGTGGGAAAACCCTTTCGAGAAAAAACCCACCACACCAAGAGAAATCACTTTTTATTATAGTAAAACATTTACATACAAAGTTAGCAGACCTCTCTTAGAATTTCCTCTCTATAATACAATGCTATTGCAACATACATGGAATTTAGACTTTTCTGTCACCCCTTAGTGACTTCTTACAATACACTCAACTGTTACAAGTCTTACATGCATTATTAAATCAACTAACTAATCGGGTGTATTTAATTACACCTCTGTCTAAAAATAAAATCCGATCCCTGATCGACCGCCCTACAATCACGCATCGAGCCACCCAACATTTACTTATGTTTGCCATAATCGGATTCTGTCAACTGCCGAATCAAAATTTGCAATTAATGATTTTTCCTCTTCAAGCAATCATCCAATCAATTGTTGATTTACAATAGTGACATAAAATCAACAAATGAGATCGTGCCATGTGTCTTCATACCATTCATCCATCACTTTGACTATCGAAGTAGTCAACTGTGCCCCGAGCTTCACCTACCATGCTACCATGTTATGGCCTAATGGCCTATGTGCAATTTTGGGGAATCAAAAGGGCATCTACAAAATTCCCAAAAAGCTTCTTTGAAACAACGACATGTGTTTGAAGCTTGCATACCTCGCATGTCACCAAGTGTCAAACACTCAAACAATTCCGCTCGGTTCACAAGAGTTCATCGGTTTTCACCTCAACTGAGTGCGGAATAAAACAAGCACCATTAGATTAGTCAAATCTCAACCATAGATCAAGATCCCCATTCGTTAGTATAGTATGATGTGGTCCCCACCAAGTCCCTTCCATCTACCAATGGTCCATCGGTGCAGCCTGGTGAAAGGTTCCACCGATGACCGCAATTCACACCGATAGAGCATATCGTTCTATCGTTGAGACTACCGATCGAGTTCCATTGATGACCCCAAGTCTCACTGACACAATGCCCTACAATCATGCATGAGGCCATCCAACATTTACTTTTGTTTTCCATAATTGGATTTTATCAACCATCGAATCAAACTTTGCAGTTAATTCTTTTGCCTCTTCAAGCAATCGTCCAATCAATTGTTGATTTACGATAGTGATGTAAAATCAACGAATGAGATCGCACCATGTTTCATCACATCATTCATCCATCACTTTGACTATCAAATTAGTCAACTGTGCCCTGAGATTCTCCTACCGTGCTACTGCGGCATGGCCTAATGGCCACCGCAGTATGGCGATAACCATCCGATCTCCAGAATGCCAGAGTCCACCAAGACAGGCGTACACATCTTTTACAATTTCGGGGAATCAAAAAGGAATCTACAAAATTCCCAATAAGCTTCTATGAAAAAAAGACACGTGTTCAAAGCCTGCACACCTTTCATGTCACCAAGTGTCAAACACTTAGAAAATTCCACTCGATTCACAAGAGTTCATCGGTACTCACCTCAACTGAGCACATAATAAAATGAGCACTATTAGATTAGTCAAATCTCAACTGTAGATCAAGATCACCATTCTCTGGTACACTATGATGTGGTTCCCACCAAGTCGCTTCCATCTTCCATCAGTCCATCGGCGTAGCCTGGTGAAAGGTTCCACCGATGACCCCAAGTCACACCGACAGAGCATATCATTCTATCGTTGAGACTACTGATAGAGTTCCACTAATGAACCCAAGTCTCACCAACACAACGCTTATCGTATATCAGCATATTGGTGAGACAACACATTGTCACTCATGGATATGCGATCATTCTGCTAATGAAGCCAAGTTCCATCGCAGTCCCACCAAAGGGAAGGAAGGACTCAATGGTATGGAGGGTAAATTCATCAAGTCCTTAAAAAAGATTCAAGCCAGCAAGTTGAGGCACATTTTCCAACAAGATCCCACTTGATGAAGACTTACTGGCTTCCTCTAGACTTCAAATTTACTAACGATCATAGGCCCCAAGGCCCATCGAACTTGCACACCATCTGAACTTTTATGTCTTCACTGGCTTTGTCAATGCATCTGCGACATTCATCAAGGTATCCACCTTTTCTAAAGAGACCTTTCCATCCTCCACCATGTCTCTAACAAAGTGATATTGCACATCAATGTGCTTTGTCCTAGCATGGAAAGTAGGATTATTTTCCAAAAAAATGGCACTCTAACTGTCACAACAAATAGTAATCTACCCTCCATCAAAACTAGTATCAGAACACAAATGACTGAGCCAAACAACTTCTTTGCAGGCATGTGTTGCTGCCATGTATTCGGCCTCTGTAGTGGACAAAGCGACTATAGCCTGTCGCTTTCTCATCCAATTGACTGCACAACCATTTAACATGAAAGTGTATCCACTAGTGGATCTCCTACTTTCAATGTCCCCTGCCCAATCAGAATCGGCATATCCATGAATGTTGAGAGTCTTCTGTGATCCAATTGAATTGCCATGGTAACACAAGGTGTATTCTGAAGTACCTCTCAATTATCTAAACAACCTCTTCACAACATCCCAAGGTGTCCTTCCTGGATTTTCCATAAAATGGTTAAGTACTCCCATTGCTTGGGCAATGTCTGGCCTTGTACAGACCATTGGATACATTAAAATGCCAACTACACTTACATAGGGCACCCTGGTCATGTCCTCCATCTCAATAGAATATTTTGGACACTCTTCAACAAATAGCTTTGTTCCCTACAAGATTGGAACAACTAGCTGCTTGCAATCATTCATACCAAATCTCTCTAAAATAGTGTTAACATACTTACTCTAGCTAACCCAAATATTTCTACTTGTTATGTCCCTGGTTATTTCCATCCCTAGAATATACCTTGCTGCACCCAGATATTTCATTTTGAACTTTGCAGACAACTAAGAGTTAAGATCAAAAATCATATACTTACTATTTCCTATGAACAACATATCATCCACATACAAGGTAATAATAAGAACATGATCATTTTCATATTTGTAATAGACACAATGATCAGATTTTGATCTCACAAATCCCATAGACAACACAAAGGTGTCAAAATTTTGGTACCACATTCTAGGCGATTGCTTCAAACCATACAAAGATTTGTTTAATTTGTAGACTAGAATTTATTTACCTTTCTCAATGAAGCGCTCAGGCTGGGACATGTAAATTTCTTCTTCCAACTCTCCAATGAGAAACGTTGTCTTCACATCCATCTGCTCGATCTCTAAGTCATACGCTGCTGCCTTTGACAAAAGATATTTGATAGATGTTAGCTTTTCTATAGGGGAAAATATTTCTCCATAATCAATTCCCTCTATCTGGGAAAACCCCTTTGAAACCAAACTTGCCTTATATTTTTCAACACTGCCATCTAGACCAGTCTTCTTCTTAAATACCCATTTACAGCCAATAGGCTTTCTCCCTTCAGGCAAAGGTACCAAATCCCAGGTTTCATTCTTCTTCAATGATTCCATTTCTTCATTCATGGCTTCCAACCAGGAATTTGAATCAAACATATTAATTTCCTCTTTAATAGTCCTAGGCTCATCAGTGCTAGTAATTAAAGTATAGGCATAGTTTGAATCTAACATAGATAAACCATACCTATTAGTTTGTCATCTTTCACATGTAGACCTTCTTAGTGGCTAAGGTTGTGGTTCTTCATCTTCAGAACTCTCAGCGTTGCTTGAACTCTCCTCAGTTTCAGATACACCATGTAGTTCCTCTTTTTTTGGAGTCTGAGGAATTCCAACTACATCATCCTTCTTTTCTCTTTTATCTATCTCTAACTATGGATTAGCTACTGAAGGTTTCAACTCATGAAATATTACACTTCTGATGTACAAAAATTTCTCAGTATCAGGATTCCAAAGCTTGTATCCCTTCAAACTAACACCATAGCTGATGAAGATACATTTAATAGCCTTTCTCTCCAACTTTGATCTTTTCTCATTTGGCACATATGCATATGCCTCACAACCAAAGTCACAAATATGTCTCAAAGAGGGCTTCTTACCAGACCACACTTCCAAAGGTGTTTTTTCAACAAGAGCAGAACAAGGTGAACAATTTACTAGATAATATGTTGTAGCCACAACCTCAACCCAAAAATTCTGCTCCAGACCAGCACTACTCAACATACTTCTCGCTCTCTCCATTAATGTTATGCACAACCTTTTAGCAACTCCATTCTATTGTGGAGTATAAGGTGTAGTTTTATGCCTTTTAATCCCATGGTCTTTGCAGTATCTTTCTAAATCTGCAGAACAAAACTCACTACCATTATCCGTATTCAAGAATTTAATTTTCTTTCTAGTCTGATTCTCTACTAAAGTTTTAAATTCCTTAAACCGACTAAACACTTCTGATTTACTCTTAAGAAATTATATAAAATCCCTTCTTGAATAGTCATCAATAAAAGAAACATAATATCTAGAATTTGATAATGAAGAAACATTCATTGGACCAAAAACATTAGAATGAACATAATCCAGTACACTAGAACATTTATGAGGACTTGAGTAAAAAGAAACATGGTTTTGCTTTCCATAAATACAGTGTTCACAAAAATTGAACTCAAGGTTACAATCAACAAGCCCTTCAACAAGTTTTTTATTGTTCAAGGTTTTTAAACCTTTCTCACCTATGTGACCAAGTCTATGATGCCACAACATGGTCTTCTCTGTTGGGAGTTTCACCTCCAAGGAATTTTCACCCAAAGGAGCTTCATCATCCTTCTCTATAGGAGAAAATTTGCTTGAATTTATAGAGATGTTGTTTAATTGAATAGGGCGTGCATCCAACTGGTACAGAGTGCCAGTACGTACACCCTTTACTTGAGAAAAACACTTCCACACCAACATCATTCAACTTACTGACAGAAAGTAAGTTACGAGCCAAACCTGGTATGTGTAGTACATCACCAATCCCTTTGATTCTTTCATCAAGGAATTATATTTTGACTCTTCCACGACCAAAAATCTCCAGTGTTGAATCACTTGCCAGGTACACCTTTCCACCATTATACTTTTCGTACTTAGTGAACCACTCTCTATGAGACATCATGTGAAAAGATGCACCCGAGTCAACCAGCCAGACATCATCTGATGCCTGAGTTTCCAAGGCTGCAATGAAGGTATCAGCATCACTCTGAGAAGATTCATTTTCTGAAGAGTTATTTTTCTTCTTCTTATTCTCCTTACAATCCTTTCGGATATGGCCAGGCTACCCACAATTCCAGCATTTCACCTTGGAATTTTTACCAAGAGACTTTGATCTCCCTTCAGATTTAGATTTAGACTTCTTGTCCTTCTTCTTGCATTTCTCCTTCAATCTACCTCGAACAACCAGGGCCTCTTTGGCCATCTCTGAAGACTTCCTCCGCATCTCTTCAGATAGTAGCGAGGCAACAATGTCTTCCATCTTGAAATTAGTGGTCATACTTCCAATAGCCATTACAAGATGATCCCAAGTGTCAGGTAACGAACATAACAAAAGAATGCAACAATCCTCCTTGTCTATCTTCACACCCACAGATTCCAACTAAGAAAAACTCATATTAAATGAGTTTAGATGGTCTACAATAGATGCACCTTCTTCCATCTTCAAGGAGTACAACTTCTTCCTCAGTAATAACTTATTTACCAGAGACTTTCCCTGATAAATATCACCAAGCTTCTTCCATAATGAATCTGCAGACTTCTCCTCATGAACATTCAGGAGTACAAAATTGACCAGAATAAGTCTTATCAAGCCTCTAGATTTTCTATCTACAAGGTCCCAATCTTCTTGCTTCATACTTTGTGGCATAGTTCCACGCACAGCAACCCAAAGGTCTCTATCCACAAGAAAGTCTTCCATTTTGAGTTTCCAAAACTCAAAGTTTCCACCATTGAACTTCTCAATTTCTACTCTACCTGATGTACTCACCATCTTAAACAGAACTAGGTTCTAACTTTGCAAGACTCCCACTGGAACAATATTAGCACAAAAAACCAGCCCTACTAACGAGGATAACACAACTGGACAGGCTCTGATACCACTTGAAAGGAAAAGAAACAATGCGGAAATTATTTCCTAATGCTAAAACCACAGAGGAGAAGTGCAAAGACCAGTTTTAAAACTTAAGATGCACACATACATGATAACAAGAGTAACAAAAATAAAACATACAAACAAAGAAGACAACAAATTTATGTGGGAAAACCCTTTCGGGAAAAACCCCACCACACCAAGAGCAATCACTTTGTATTACAGTAAAATGTTTACATACAAAGTTAGCAGACCTCTCTCAAACTTCCTTCTTTATAATACAATGCTATTGCAACATACATGGAATTCAAAAATTTCCATCACCCCTTCGTGACTTCTTAATATACACTCAACTATTACAAGTCTTACATACATTATTAGATCAACCAACCAATCAGGTGTATTTAATTACACCTCTATCTGACAAGCAAATCCGATCCCTGACCGACCACCCTGCAATCACGCATCAGGCCACCCAACATTTACTTATGTTTTACATAATCAGATTCTATTAACCATTGAATCAAACTTTGCATTTAATGATTTCGCCTCTTCAAGCAATCATCCAATCAATTGTTGATTTACAACAACGACATAAAATCAATGAATGAGATTGCGCCACGCGTCGTCACACCATTCGTCCATTGCTTTGACTATCGAAGCAATCAATTGTGCCTCGTACTTCTCCTACTATGCTACCACAGCATGGCTTAACGACCACCATGGTATGGTGATAACCGTCCAATCGCCAGACCGCCAGAGTCCACCAAGACACGCGTACACATCTTGTGCAATTTCGGGGAATCAAAAATTCATCTACAAAATTCCCAATAAGCTTCTCTGAAATAGTGACACATGTTCGAAGCCTCCACACATCACATGCCACCAAGTGTTAAACACTTAGACAATTTCGCTCGGTTCACAAGAGTTCATCGGTACTCACCTCAACTGAGCACGGAATAAAACAAGCACCGTTATATTAGTTAAATCTCAACCGTAGATCAAGATCCCCATTCATTGGTACACTATGCTCTGGTCCCCACCAAGTCACTTCCATCTGCCATCATTCCATTGACGTAGCTCGGTGAAAGGTTCCATCGATGACCCCAAGTCACACTGACAAAGCATATCGTTTTATCATTGAGACTACCGATCGGGTTCCACCAATGACCCCAAGTATTACCGACACAACACTTATTGCATATTAGCATATCGATGAGACAACACATTGTCACTCAACGATATACAATCAGTTTGCTGATGAAGCCAAGGTCCATTGTGCTCTAACCAAAGGGAAGGAAGGACTCTGTGGTATGGAGGGTAAATTTATCAAGTCCTTAACAAAGATTCAAGCTAGCAAGTTGAGGCACATTTTCCAACAATCAAAACACCGACAAAAGCTACACCATATGCCTTGGTAGATGGATCAGAGGCCATATTACCCATTGAGGTGGAGATTCCATCACTTTGTGTGTCACTGAAGGGAATTATTTCAAATGAAGATTATAGAGTATCTAGGCTTCAAGAACTCGAACTATTGGATGAACGTCATCAACAAGCTATCAATCATCTGACGTCATATCAAAAGAGAATGACCAAGAGCTAAAATCATAGGGTAGAGCCTAGAGTCTTTCAATTTGGAGACTTGGTCCTAAAGGAAAACCCTAGAAATCAGAAAGATGGAGAAAAGAAACGGAAGTTTGAACCTAACTGGCTAGGTCCCTTTGTCATCATATCAATCTATGGATCAGGAGCCTATCAACTATCAACACCTAAAGGAGATTTTTTTGATGAACCTATCAACAACATCCATCTCAAAAAATTCTACACTTAAATCACCTAGTGTGCATTTCAAAATTCTAAAAAAAGTAAAAATGGTTTCCTTCATTGAAACCTTGAAAACAGGCGTCTTGGTAATAGAAAAATACAAAAAAAATGAGAAAAGAGAAAAATGCAAAAAAAAAAAAAATAATAATGACATGTCAGTCGAACTACATGATCTCTACGTGTATAATATAGGCAAGGATAATCTTTGATCAGCCCTCGAGGCCCCTAGGATAGATCTTTAGGTTAGGTTTAATTCAAAATCTCAAAAAATCACAAAAACATCATAAAATCAGGATGGATGATCTAATCTGACTGATGGTTGAAACACTTTAAGTAAAGGTTGGATATGTTATACTTTGATTATATCATTTCTTTGGAGCAACTCGATGATGTATTATACTAGAGAAGCAAGGAAGGAGAATGATATTTTCATTCGTTCGTTGTTTGTGAATTAATTATTTAATGTATGAATTGTCATGGGATGTGCTCTACAATTGTATCACTGATGACATTTAGAATTCACATACTAAAATAATTAATCCTTGTCTATTTACACAATAAATACTTAGGCCATCTCGGTTTAATTATACCTAGATGCTTGTGTTCACTTGCAATATCAAAAATCATGAAAGTAGTACTCAGGTCGTCATTGGTCTAAAATATACCTTTGATGCTTGTACTCACTTTCAACATTTTTAAAGCTATATGATGATACAAAGCACAAAAGTATTGTTAAAATGCCAATATTTTGTATGTAGCTACATGAAAAAATTATATTGCATTCATAATAGTGTCTACATCTGCAGAGGGTTTGTTACAAAAGCTCGTGAAGGATTCAAATTGATGATTATATTTTCTATTAATAAGATTGAGTATACTTGAGATTAACAAAAACATCATCATAACCATGTAATTGCATTATCATTTTTTCATACATTAGAAAGCATTTCTATTTATCATATCATATTTTCCATGCCACATAAAAAAAAAATTTCAAAATTAAATCATATAATTGAATTTCATTCATCAATCAATTATTTCTCACATATCAAATTCATTACATCATCCATTCACATTTTATTATCATAACTTCATCATTTCATTTATCATTACATCAAATCATTGCATCATCCATTCACATATTATTATCATACATTATTATCATATATTTATTACATCATATCATTACATTTCATTCATCCATCAATTATTTCTCATACACTATAACATTTATCATTTCATTTATCATACAAACATCATATCATTGCATTTCCATTCATTCATCATTTTATATCATACATCATTGTCATTCATTTATTTGCGCCATCTATTTGCATTAACATCAACATAAAAACACACATCCCATTTACATCGCATATCAATAAATTATTTAAACCATTACATCTACATACATGAATATAGATGATCATCATATAAAATAAAAATCATCATGCATCCATACATCATACATCATACATCCATACATTATTCTTTAAATAGAACATCATAAACCATAGCATATCATCTTGATCATAAATACATCTATAATCATAATATTAAAAATCATCACATGACATATATAGAACATAGAACATAAATGCATGCATCATAGAATCATAATAGAACACATCATAGATCGATAAAAGTCTGCTACATATCATATAGATCATATAAATCATCAATGTCAAGTATACAATGAATTCTGAAATAAAAGAGATATATCATCAAAAATGGCTGAACCAAGGTATACATCATGTCTCAAATATATCACAAAATCACATCAGATAGCTAAGATATGCTGCTACCAGATTGTGTAGGCATCTCGAGACCAGTCCCTCCTCCACCAGATGTACCAGTACCTCCTGGATCTTTACATGGCAGCTGAACCACACCCTCACTAATAGTCTGGGAATGGGTCCTACCTGATCACGATGGGACATAACTAACTCTCCGCTTAGCAGGGATTGCATCGTGGTAGCAGCCTTTGTAAAACTCTGCCTCTCAGCCCACATGCAGAACCTCTCTCATATAATCTGATACGGTCATGCCCTCAGCTATCTGCTATAGTCTATTAACAGTGGTCTAAGCCTGCTCTGCAATCTGTCGAGCACTGTCAATGTGGAAATATGCATTTGTGCAGCTGCCAACTATCCCCGTACCTATGTAATGGCCTGTGCATGAGCTTGGGCCTAGGTCTATAATTTTGTCTAGGTCTGAGCAAGTAAACCCTGAGCCTAAACAAGTTGCCCTTGTAGAGTCTGTATCTGCACCTATAAACTGGTGATCAGTGTCTGATGATTTGTAGAAGATGTATCAAATTCTCGCCTCTTACGAGGCACACTAGTAGATGGACCAATGATACTTGCCACAACCCCTCTTCCATCATCCCCTCTATCATCTCCATCATCACTGCTACTCTCATCACTATCCTCCTCACTACTACCCTCCTCCTCACCACTATCCTCCTCCTCATCGACATCCTCCTCCACCTCAACATCAACATCCTCCTCTGCCTCAACATGAACAACCTCCTCCTCCTCCACATCCTCCTCTTGCCTCCGTCGCTGACTAGGTGCAACAACAACCTCCTCCTCTACGGGTAGTGGTGTTAGCTCATCATGTATAGTAATCTGCGGGCATGGATGCAATGCAAGATAATGTGCATACTCCACAATCACTGGTGCCTCTACAATTTCACAGTGCATGTCCCAGGTTGAAGGCTATAGAGCATGATAGCCCTCCACTATAGTATCATAAGATAGACATGGTCCCCAATCTACTGTATCACTCTAATATCTGGCATAATGTGCAATGCCCTAGGGCATGCACTAAACAATCCCATACTATCTGTAAACCCTCTACAAAAGAAATTTCTCCAATGCAAAGTGGGTCTTACCAATCAAGTACATAGAGTCACACAAATAACCCAGCTCAACATCATCCTCATCCCAATGCTCACAATCCAGATAGGGGTGCCATGTCACAGCATCTAGGTCATCCAATAGATGCCTCCAATGCTCCAACTTACCCATCCTAGACTAGTTAAGTCGACCTATGTATCTGAAAGCATATGGCCTTGTGACAGGTCTATCTCGTAATAGCAGTGGTCGCGTGATAGCAATATTCTCCCATGCCCAAACCTGAAGTAAAATGGCACCTGATGATAAGATATGCCCGCTCAAATATATAGCTAAATGTAAATCATGATAAAGATGTGCAAACATGAACATCCCCCAAGAATATCTGGTCCCATGCACGATCATGCTCTCAAGAACATGGCCCTATCCAATAGATAGTTCCTTTGACTTGCGATTAGGACAAAGGAACCCTCCAATAAATCTTGCAAGAACTGAAGGTAGGGTGGCATATGCATCCACCATCTCTCGCCATGGAATCCACATCCCAGCAATATGATCATCTTGAAAAACTCTACAAAGAGAATTTGTCCCACCCACCTCCTGTGAATCATACACGACAATCTCCCCAACAAATGGTATTCGTAAAATCTGCCATACATCCTCTAGGGTGACTGTGATCTCACCAGTGGGTGGGTGGAAGGTGTTATGGTCACTGTGCCACCACTTGGCTAAAGCTGTGAGGAGACCTCGATTAATCCTAATCTAGGGCATGTCAAGAAGTGAATCTAGTCCACAACGAATAATAATTTGTGTCTCATCTAGTGTAAGTTTTGGAATCTATGTGTGAGAATATGTGGAACAACTAATAAGTTAAACTAACACACCAATGAAACATTAAATCAAAGGAAACTAATTAGAAGTAAAACCAACTCTAAACAACACCTCCTTCAAAAGTGTTCCATTGTCCTCTATCTCCAAGGATCTGTTGTAAGTTGTTGGCTCTTAGTTGGTGTATGCAACAACTTTGGCAGAATGAAAACTTAGAGAACAAGTTTATGCAACATGCATGTCCATTGCTAAATGATTTAAGCTATGATATGAAACTAAAATGCTATGAACTTGAAATGATGATTCGAATGCAACTATAATAACTACGCTAAATTCACAAAATCTAGGATGAAATCTACTCTCCAAAGGGCTATATTTATAGATTTTTGGAGGCAAGAATCTAGTTGGCAAATATCAATGGTCAAATTTGAACCTATCAAGATGAACGACGAGAGATTCTGGAGGTTGAGAGAAAGATGGAAGGTTGAGAGAATAATGGAAGAATGTTTTCAACCCACAAAACCATCCTCATTCAAAAATGGAGACAACATGCCATTTGTCTTTTCATTTATGAAAGTTGGTTGAAAGTTGAGGATAAATTCCTAATTAAATACATAAATTTATTTATTTACATGTGACATTGATTTTAGAAGCTTCCATAATTAAATAGTTAATATTTAATTATGTGAGAGATGAAAAAGGTATGTGTAATTAAATATTTACAATATTTAATTATGTGAGAGGTGAAGGAAAAAAATGTTAAATTAAATATTTATGATATTTAATTTAAATATGAAGTGAAGGACAAGTTAGAAGAATATTCCATTATTTGAACTTAAACATTCAAACTTAGAATAACATGATAATTAATATAAATAAATTATGAAATTTATTTAATTTAATTAAGAGGAAGATAATAATAATTAAATAAACTTATTTATTTAATTAAGCTAGAAGAATTAGAAAAATGAACGATATAAATAAATAATTAAATTTATTTATATGTAGATGACTTTTAGAATATTAATTAAATAATTCATATTTAACTAATTAGCAAGTTTTGTAATGACCATTTTTAGATGTATACAAAATCAAGTTGAATGTCCATGGAAAATTCTCTCGTATCTGGAGGTTACCCAAAGGCTCCTATCATCATGAAATGTTCAAAATCAGTACACTTTGTCAAAATATCGTATATCAATTAGCCTATCAAATCTAATCAACTCTTGGTGTGAATTTTGATCAAAACTCGTGAGCAAGCATGATCAATCCTCACCTATCATGAGGTCATCATTATCAATCTTTAATTGTACCTCGCTTAACATGAGGTCAATTTATAAAAATCAACCTCACCTATTATGAGGTTCATCACATTTGAAATTATTCCTCGCCTATCATGAGGATAATTCTTATCTATCAATCATTATAATCACTCATCATAAGTTTTAACATCATCAAGGTTATTCGATCATCAAATCAAATCAAACCAAATAGCTGGCACAATCAAAATTGATCAAATCAAGGAAAAATTTGACAAATTTTATCAAATCTGACTTAGATGTGCTAAAATAGGCCTTCAATGCGCTAAAAGATCAGAAGCGCCATTTCATCAATCAGAAGCGCTAGAACAGACTATCAAAGCACCACATCATTCAAAGTGTTATTTCGAGATGTCAAAGCGTCAGAACAGTAGCTCGAAGCGCTAAAAACCTCGAAGCACTAATTTGACCTATGGAAGCGCTAATCTATCCTATCAAAGCGCTACTATTTTCGAAGTGCTAATCTAGCCTATCAAAGCACTAAAATATCTTATCAAAGCAATAATTCATCGAAGCGCTAAAATAGAGCCTAAAAGTGCTACACTGGAGTGTTGAAGCACTATAACGCATTATTGATGCACCAAACTACAAAAAAATTTACAAATACGGAAAATAACGTGAAAAACAAAAAAAACATGAATTACAAGGAAGTTTAGGGGTACATACCGAAGGATCGTAGGTGGTCGGGTGCTAGTGACTTCGCACATGCTTGAACCGGTGGGTGTGGTAAGGAATCGACATCTTGCTCCAAGTGGATCAAATAGCTCTCTCTCACAAAGTTTTCAAAAGTCAAATGCACAAATGAGTTTGAAAAGGACCCTTTTGACCTTTTATAGGTTATTAAAGGTGGATTTTGATGGGATTTTAAAGATTTTAATTAATTTTTATTGGGAGATTAATTATCCAGGGGCAAATTTCTACATAAATTATCGGGAGATAAATTATTTTACCATCATTACTTCATCAAATCATCATCAAATCATCAGAAAATTATAAATTTCCGAAAAATCCAAAAAAATACAAAAATCATAAATTTATCTCCTGAGGGGGCATATTATCATCAATCACCTAAAAAATTGTCATCAATACTAGCAGCAGCAACAAAATTTTCTTTGAAGCAATGCGTAAACACATCACTTCAAAGAGGGGCAAAATGTATACACCTAAAAATGGTTTGGAGAATCTAATTAATTAAATACGACTTATTTGATTAATTATCCTAAATTCCTCTACTATTGAATAAATATAAATATTTATTTATATAGTTCACATTTAAATTCTTATTTAAATTACTCTAATTCTTTTATTATTTCATCTTAATTAAATAAACAAAATTAAATACTTCATTTTATTTAATTATCAAATTTCCCTATTTATTCTATCTTAATCACATCATTCAATCTTAATTAACTAAACAAAGGTTAAATAATTTATTGTTTAATTATCATATTTCTTCTATTTAATTTAATAAAAAAATTATATTGTTTGTTTTATTAAATTAATTATCCTCTTTTTGCTAATTTGAATAAATCAAAATAATTCAAATAAAGGCATAAATCAAAATTCCTCTTTTCACTCACCTATCAAATCAAATATCATATGTTTAATTTAATGTGACTGACATTCATGGGAAAGCTTGCAGGAAATCCTCTCAATCTTCTTCCCTTGATCCTTCCTATCCTCTTGCCTGATGTTTTCATGGGGAGGAACCATTCCCATAATTAGCTCAGACCTCTCCATCTCTCACCATTCAATCCTCCAGATTGAATCCAAACCTTTGCTTTTGTGCCCCTGTGCAAATGTGCTACCGAGAAATCTATAAATACAACCTCACAATACAGGAAATATAGCCCAACTTTGTGCAATCTTACTCTAAAATCAAGCAATCAAGCAATTAAGCAATCAATAAATCAAGCAATTTAGCATCTTAACATCATAGTATCAGTAGAATTCATATCACAGCTGCATAGTAATTTAGATTATAGTAGTTTCTTGTTTAGATATCATCATATAGGATTTCATCATTGCATCTAGCGTCCTTCCATTCTCTAGATTGGAATTTTAACAGTCACAAGTGCTTATCAAATCTGAGAGTCTTCTATGTGATCTAATAAATCTTTAGAGATAGGAAACAATGAGATGCTTTCAAGTTTCTGTTCTTTTAATTAGTTAATTACTGTAGAATCTTTGATATAATGTTTCATTAAGAAGTGTTTTAGTGTTTTTACTTACTCATACTTATTTCACACTTACAAGTTCAACTTGTGTTTCAAATTTAGGATGCAAAAGACCAAACATATCAAGTGATGGAATGGTAGGGGGTGTTGGTTGTTTCAATGAAGGGTAAAAGGATGCTTTAGTCTCAAGGTTGTTAAGGAAACCATTTATGAATTCATTCATATTGGCATCATCTTCTCCAATGATTTCAACATCACGAGGAGGACATGCATTAGGAGTTGCGTGAGTATGAGTAAGTTCAATTTCATTAGGGTCATTTCCAAAAACACAACTTGAAACATCAACCAAAGAGAATAAGGATCTCCACACATTGCTTAAATAGTTATCCATTTTCAAAATTTTAGATATAAACATAGTAATTTTTTTATTACACACTACAATAAACTAGAAATGAAATGTTGTAGATCTAATTTTGAACTTCAATGATGCACTAGAATAGAGCAATTTAAGCTAAATGTGATGAATTTGATGAAACAACAAATCCGGAAACTAAAACAAGAAAGCAACAACAACAAACAGAAGCCTAAAATTGAGATTTTAATTTCCAAAAAATATAAATCTGTAGCTAATAAGGAATCATTCACTAGTAAGGGCGAATAGGTCATGTTTAGATTTTTCTGAGATGTTTCTATTGATTTCAGAGTGATTTTTAATGCCTTTTCAGATGCCAGAAGGTGTAGGTTTAAATTTATTAGGGACTCATTCACCAGTAAGGGCGAATGGGTCCTGGTTAGGTATTTTTAAACTATTTTTGAATGATTTGCAAGCTTTCAATAACGTCTTTCAATTCTAAGTCTGAGGTAGTGAGTTTCAATTTCAGATTTTTCAGAAATGCAATGTGAAAATGAAATGAAAAGATGAATGCAAGGACCTATATTGAAATGTAATTTTGTTCTGATTTTCAAATGTAAATAAATGAGATCTAAATTATATGCACAATGATTGATTTTTTTTTCGTATTTTTCATATTTAGAAAGATGCAATTTTGAATACAATGCAAGAAATCCTAAATAAGATCTTAATTCAATGAAAATGAGATGCAAATGAGTGTAAGACCTAATCTAGGATGCAATGAAATACTTCAAAATCAGAAAATTGCAATGTTCAATAAGTCAGGTTCACCAAAATATTGAGGTTGGAAAATAGGGTTCGTCAAAGTGAATTGATCACAATGATGAGCCACTAGACTTTCCACCACAAAACATTCAATTATGAGAGCCAAAAGATACAAATAACAATAAGAAATTAACCCTAACTGTTACAACAACTATGAGGGTATTTTTGAGAGCTTAAAATGGCGTGTACCTTGCTGCAAGAAGCCTATTTTTAGGGAACAAATGACTCATTCGCCTTTAGTGGTGAATGGGTCCCTATTAGGGTTTCTAAAACTGAGATCTTGGTCATTTTCCTTGATTTTTGCACTCTCAAATTCCTGTTTGTTAGCTCTTGAAAACTTGTAACAAATTTTGTAGCCTCAATTCTTTGTTCTTGCACTTTGAAGGTCAATCTTCCAACTTGACAATTTTGACAATTATTCTCTACACTTCTTCTCCACTTGATCCTCAACCTGTAAATCTAAAAATACACACTCAAGAGAAGAAAAACTTGTTGATTTTTAGTGAATAGGGTTTTTCCTAGGTCAAACCCCTCATAGGTAATTAAAGCAAATGATGAAATAATGAAATTGGAGCATGAACATGAAGTGATGTAATATTGATACCTTGGAGTTGTCTTGGAAGATAAATCTACAATCTAACATGTAGTGGCCATGAAGAATGTAGTGATCAAGTTTCTATACCCATAAAAGATATTAAATGTGCACTAGTTGATCAATAATTCATGACAACTATAGTAGCAGTTATAGTATTAATCAATAAGTACCTGCATCATAAGCAACAAATTTATGTTAGTTCCCCTATTTTACAATTTCATGCTTTATTTTCTTTTCTAGCTTTTATCATTTCAATACATGTGTGACCACTTATGTTTCATCAATATAGGGCATAGGAGGATCCTTGAATTGTGTGTCTGATTGCAAACACCAAGTTAACTATACGTTAGAAAGAATTTGAATTTTTGGCACCATTTTTGGGGACAATGCTACATTCAAGATTCTCCCGTGTAATCTCAGGCTTTCATAGTTTAGTGTTTTTATTTTCAGCATTAGGGTAATTAGGTTTTAGCCATCAACACAAAAACACTACTAAAAATGTGAAGGAATTGTTGATCCAAAGAGTCATAATCATTATATGTGGAGGAAACGAGACACTCAGGGAAGATTTCTCCCTTCAACATATGAAGGATTATAGGATATTGGTGAACACAACAAATAGAGTGAGGATATTCCTGATGAAGAATCTTCCCTGACACCAATACCTACACTAGAAACAAAGGAGACTTCCCACATACACATCAACATGGTTGATGCAATAGTTGAAGTCCCACAAGAGCATGCAACCTTTGAGATCCCCGTTTCCAACCAAGAGAGATCAACTTCTTTGAAGAACATACCTCCTTCAACATTACCTATATTCTATGGGTTGGTCATAAAGGATCTAGATACCTTCCTTTTTGAATTTTATGTGCTATGAAAAAGTTATGATTATACCATAGATGCACATAGGCTTAAATTATTTCCAACATTGAAGGATACTACTCTAAGATGGTTTATGGGTTTGGGAAGAGATGTTATTCCCAATTAGAGCATAATAAAGGAAAAAATCTTGGAAAAATACTAGGATTACTGTAGAGGAATAGATATGAAGAGAGATGACATATTTATGATGTCACAAAAGGAAGATCAATCCTTGGAAGACTATGTAGAGAGGTTTCAGTTTTTCCTTTAAAAAGCCCACAAAAATAGACTCTCCAATGAATCCCTAAAGTTGATATTCTTGAGACAGTTTAATGAGGATTGCACGAATGCACTTTGTAGACACATACAAAATTCTCGATTGATACTATGCATCTAATTCTAATAAATTAACACCACCTCTTCTAAAAATGCTTCAAACTAACCAATTAATTAAATAATCAACATTATTTAGTTAAATTAAATTTAGTAAATTCAGCTATTAATCAAATAATTAATTTTATTGGATTAATCCACCCTTCTTCTAACTAATATTCATCATATTTAATTAAATCAAATAATTTAATTAAATCTTCCTAAAGTCTTCTCATTTGATTAAAAAAATCAAATCAAATGCCACAATAATCTAATCCATTCCAATTAATTAATTCTAAATTAATTAAATCTTAAATCACTTTCTAATCAACATTAATAAATCCTCCAGCTTTTAACTCCTCAACAGTTAAATCATCCATGGTCAACTAACAATGTTGCACATGAAATTAATTTCTTTTAATTATCTAATTCCTCTATTTATCCTCACAATGGCATATTCCAAGGAATGTTCCTCCCAGCCACCCTTCATTCAATTTCCCTCCAAAGATTTCAAAAATATCTTACATCCTCAATAAAGCCTCTTACATTTTCAATAACTTCTCTTACATCCTTTCAAATCCTCAATCACATTCATTAAATTTTTCTTACAACCTTTCAAATCCTCTTACATCCTCATTTATTCCTCTTACATTCTCATTTATTCCTCTTACATTCCCCATTCCTCAACACATTTCCCAAAATGTGCTCCACCTTCCTCCAATAGAATTGTGACACTTGGCACATTCTCATTGGCTCTCATTTTATCCTACATTCACCAAATCCTTTCATTCTTCAACTCTTGAGTTCTATAAATAGAAGCATTCTCTTCACAATATGGATCCACAATTTCAAGCATTATCACTATAGGCATTTCAATTCATAGAATTCCATCATTTTCACCATTTTAGCTAAGTTTCATCACTATTTTGAATCAATTTCACACTTGGAATCATCAACATCTTCCAAGCTTATCATTTTGGATTGGGAAAGGGCTTCTTTCCAAATCAAAGGAGCACCACTCCCATATGGGATGGAGGTTTAGCTATTTCAATTGGATTTCATGCTATGTTTAGTTAGTTTTCTCTTATTTTCATGTTTTTTTCTTGTTTTAGCTAAGAATTTCATAAGGAATGCTAGATTTGACTTTCTAACATGTTTAACAAGTTTTTGTTTATCTTATGTTAGCTTGTTGCAGGTTTGGTGTTCACATACTTAACCTCATTAGGGAAGGAGACATCTCACATGCACCATTTGAGGAAATATACAAAGTATGCATGAACTATTCAAGTTCTTTCATCAAGAGGGTCAGAGGAGATAGGGCATCTTCCATCAGTAAATCATTCAATGGATTCTCTAGAGTAGATTTGAGAAATATTTTGTCAAATATGAAGGAGGATATCATTAGTCATCTAGCTACGAAATTAAATACTCTTCACATCAAGAAAAAGAAAGAAGAGGCAAAAGTGATCCTTATAGAATACTACCCACATTGTAGATAGAGAAGGACCAATTGAAAGTGTAAGAAGGTGGAAAGTATCTCTAAAGATAAGCAAGGTACATTAGAATTTCATGCATTTTGGAAGGTGAATATGGTCAAGTGTTCTACATAGCTTAATGTAAACAATGGCAACCAAAATAAGGTATGCCTCAAGATTCTTTGAGTTATAACATGTCATTTCCTAGTAACAATATAAATTTTCCTAGATAGAACCCTCAATCTTAGGCCAATATGAAAAACCAACAATGGCCAATGCCTCAATCTAATTGGAATAAACAATAAAAAAACATGTGGCCACCTCAAAATTATCAAGGGTCTAACTATAATTCTCAGTGGCTACCATAATAAAATCAATGGAAACCTCAGTGGCAAAGAGGTTAGCAATGGAAAAATCAAAATCCCAACTATCAATAGCCGTAACAACCTTTCCAACCACAACAACAAGCCATAATGCTAAACCCAACACGAAACCAACCAAAAGCACCTCAATTGCCAACACAACTTGCACCTAACCTAAATAATAATCATGTCCAATAGGCTTATGCTAATTACACCATGAAATACACAACTTATAGTGTTGAGGTGAGTGATGTACACCTCAAATTAGGGAGGATGTTAGTTGGGCCTTCATTTCTTCATATCATTGAATTAGTTTATGAGGAACTCCTAACACAGCCCATGGATAAACAATCTAAGGACTCAAATCATGCCAATCCTACAACCATAACTCTAGATCCTCCATTCCCAAAGAGATTAACAATCAAAAAACATCAATCACAAGCTGAAATTGATCTTTTCGGATAACTCAAGGATGTTTGCATCAAAATACCCATCATCTAGGCTATTAAGTAAGTTCCTATTTATACTAAAACAATGAGAGAGCTATGCATCAAAAATCTAGGTAGAAAGTGAAAGGAACCTCAAACTATACATATCTTAGGACAACTTGTAGACATCATGTTGGAAAACATAACTATCCCCAAGTATGCAGATCTTAGGAGCCCTGTAGTGGATGCAAAAATTAAATGACACTCTCATTCAAAACGCCTTGATTGACTTAGGAAAAACTATTAATTTAATAACCAAAGGAACCATGAAATTATTACAGTTAGTAGAGCTCAAACCTATACCTATTGTGCTATAGTTGGTAGATAAGTCCATAATTAAACCTAGGGGAATTATTGAATACCTGGTAATAAAATTAGATTCATGGGAGTACCCTACAAAATTTATGGTATTGTAGCCTAAATCTAATCTTGCAAGATACCCCCTCATCTTAGGGAGACCTTGGTTGGAAACAAAAGGTGCCTTCATAGGTTGCAGGTCTAGAAGTATGATTATTTCTAATGGGAATGTGACTAAAAAATTATTTTTTTATCCACCAACCCAACCATATGTATACAAACCTAGAATAAACTATTTGGCTAGCCTTAGGACTCCTTATAAACTCTGATGACTATCGAATGCATCCCCTTATTAGAAAACCAAGATGAAGATGAATTTATTGCAAACATCATGCAGAATGGCTATGGTAGGGACCCATGACAACATGACTATCTAACATGTCTACAAGATCATTTGAAGAATATAATCCTTGTCAATTCATTTAAGTTAGTTTCCCAAATTTTCAACACTTTGTTACCACATCATTACATTTTAAACATAGAAATTTTTTACATTTCATCTATTCAAGCATCATCCTTGACTTTAGAGATTATGCCAGACAAAACATTTAATTTAAATAGTCAACTGATTGCTACACAAAAAACCTCCTTGTTGGCTATACTGAAGGCACGCGCATTAGCCTTTGCATGGGATTATCATGATATGAAGGGGATAGTGTAACGCCCCACCAAGGAACCCCAGAGGACAACACAAAAATAGATCAAAATAATGAAACAATTTTATTTTTACAACAATAGAACGTGTCAAATGTAATCAACCACATTGTCAAATGCAACAATTGAACTTCACATTATAACAAGGAAGACATTCCTCTAAATTAAAACATTATTTCACTTATTAGTCAATTTATCCTAACCACATAGTTAAATATAAGGATTATTTCCTACAAATAACTATATTCAAGGGTAACTAAATCCTTAACAAAACAATCATCTCTCTAATTTGACTTAATAGTTAGCAACAAAGTAACTAATTAGCAGGAGAAATTAATAAACAAGACAATCAAGTTAAACTTCTCACACCCAATTTAGAACTTGTGAAATGAAATAAAAATAAATGACAACAAAGAAAAACTAGGAAAGCACACTACAACTCTCATTGTAATGGTTTGAACAGTTTAACATGATCAAATACACCCAATACTCATCCCAATACTCACCTCTAAACTACCACCGGTTTCGGTTATGCTTTTACTCAATACAAAAGTCAAGTATATTTGCACAAAACCCTACTCAAAGTTGCATGAAGATAATCAAAGAGAACAAGTAACCCAATAAGGAAAATATCTATTATGTAATTACACCACATCTAAATTAGAACTCTAATTTATTATATTGCAATTGATCACTAAACCAGCTCATTTTCTTAAATTAATATCAACCTATAATTAAAAAAATAATTAAGTTGAATAAGCCACAAAGGTTTGAATATAAGACATCATATGTAACCAATTTATACTTGCTACAATCATGACATTGTTTGGATGCAAGAAGAGTTACATAAATAGGCTCAATAAGACCAACAAACTATTCTATTTATAAAGCAGTCACTAGACTCTCTCACTTAGTGTTCCTAACACAAGAATACACTAAATTCAAATCTTCATCAATCTTTATAAATTCATCAACTAAATATATCTATGTCTATTTAGGTTCCTCCATTAATGATTATTATAAACTATTTAAATATACCTATATTATTAGACTACACTAATTGAACCTCTATATTTTGATCTATACTAAGTCTTTCATTTCTAAATGAAATAAAGTCTATATAAATACATGTATATTGAAATACTGAGTTATGCATTAAAATTCATTATTCATTTACTGATTAAATACAAAGAGTAAACTTAATCATTAATATTTAATCTGAATAAAATAAATTAAATAACCTAATCCCAATATTCTGCCCTCACTTAATATTTTGTTTCCCCAATACACTATTTAACTTAAACATTTATTTTAATTTACGCACTTCTATCCACGCAAGGTAAATGAATTTACTTTAATCACAAACAAGAATGACATTCACAATCCAAACAAAAATCTTTTATAACATTTTATTTCTCACCAAACATTCTCTTGCTAACCACCCAGATATAATATATATATATTATACTATTATCATCAAAAAGCAATTTATAATACAAACTTATCAAACTCATAATATAAACTTTATCATTTCACTAAGTAATTGAAGATTCCTTTAACTCCTCATCAATCCCCAACTCCCGGTTATTTATCAATGAAATATATATCAATTCACTTATTAATTTACTGAAGTCATTTGATATTTACCCTAAATCCTTTAAATTTAAAAACATATCTATTCACTCAATTAATTACCCAATTCTTTTACCCAAACTAATTTAAATGTTCACTCAAATACTAACTATTCAATTTAATTTTTTTTACCACATGACATTTTATTTCTTCATTTAAAATGTATTACTAACATAATGCAAGTTAAATTATAATATCAAATATAATATAACATATACATGTATGTATATACATTATATTATTATTATCATAAGACAAGGAAAAAATTCTTATTAAACCATAAAATAAAATATATGTATATAAATGTAAATATTTACTATGCTTTTTAAAACAACATTTATATATTATTTTTAAGTATGAGTATTCAAAAGGGAAGAAAAGAACTTGCTATTTCTAACTATGAGTATTTAAGAAGGAAAGAAAACAATGGTAAAAGCTATTAAACATTTTTCAACAAAATATATTAAAATTATTGTATTTTAAATTGGGAGAATGATTTTTGAATAAATTATCTTTTAAATAGTAAACAAAATAGTAAGTGAAGCTACAAAAATAGCTATAATTTCAGCATATGCAAATTTGTGGAAAACAAATAAAAGTGTAGTTAAACTAAAGAATAAAATAGATATCTTTTATTGGTTGTGTGAATATGTGTAAAGGGAATAATCAACACATAGCCAATGAAACGTATTATATTAGAGAATTGTGTATACATCTAAAAATGGTCATTGCAAAACTTGTTAATTAATTAAATATGAATTATTTAATTAATATTCTAAAAGTCATCTACATATAAATAAATTTAATTATTTATTTATATCATTCATTTTTCTAATTCTTTAGCTTAATTAAATAAATAAGTTTATTTAATTATTATTATCTTCCTTTCAATTAAATTAAATAAATTTCATAATTTATTTATATTAATTATCATTTTATTCTAAGTTTGAATGTTTAAGTTCAAATAATGGAATATTCTTCTAACTCATCCTTCACTTCACATTTAAATTAAATATTATAAATATTTAATTTAACATCTTTTTCCTTCACCTCTCACATAATTAAATATTGTAAATATTTTATTACACATACCTTTTTTATCTCTCACGTAATTAAATATTAATTATTTAATTATGGAAGCTTCTAAAATCCATGTCACATGTAATTAAATAAATTTATTTATTTAATTAGGAATTTATCCTCAACTTTCAACCAACTTTCATAAATGAAAAGACAAATGGCATATTGTCTCCATTTTTGAATGAGAATGGTTTTGTGGGTTGAAAACATTCTTCCATTATTCTCTCAACCTCCAAAATCTCTCACCGTTCATCTTGACAGGTTCGAATTTGACCGTTGATCTTTGCCAACTAGATTCTTGCCTCCAAAAATCTATAAATACAACCCTTTGGATAGTAGATTTCATCTGAGATTTTATGAATATAGCGCAGTTATTATAGTTGCATTCGAATTAGCGTTTCAAGTTCATAGCATTTTAGTTTCATATCATAGCTTAAATCATTTAGCAATGGACATGCATGTTGCATAAACTCGTTCTCTAAGTTGTCATTTTGCCAAAGCTGTTGCATACACCAACTGAGAGCCAACAACTTACAACAGATCCTTGGAGATAGAGGATAATGGAACACTTTTGAAGGAGATGTTGTTTAGAGTTTGTTTTACTTTTAATTAGTTTCATTTGATTTAATGTTTCATTGGTGTGTTAGTTTAACTTTTTAGTTGTTCCACATATTCTCACACACATTTTTGGCGCCCACCATGGGGCCTTGCCCCATTTTTAATCTTTTTATTGCAGATTTTTTGATAGGTGATAGACTGGAGTTGCGGTTTAGTGCATACGAGCCTTGGTTTAGTGCATACAAGCTGCATTTTAGTGCATACGAGGACTGTTTTAGCGCATTGATGACCTATTTTAGCACATTTTCTTGTTCCTTTAGCGCATTTACTAACTGTTTTAGTGTATCCATGTTTGTTCCTTTAGCGCATTTGTTAACTGTTTTAGCTCATTTACCAATTCTTTTAGCACATACAAGGAGTGTAAAAGGAAATCCTGATTTTGACGCCATCCGCAGACAGATATTTTTCTTTTTTGCATTAAGTAAAAATGAAGCAATCCTAGGATAGACACTTAAATCTAGAATTAATCAATCTTAGGATAGTCACCAAACATTATTTTTATCTTGGTTAAAATGAATCCAATGCTTGTTGTGAAGCAACATCTTCACTTAGTGTAGAAATGTTTCATTTGGATTTAAAACTGAACCATTTGTTTGTTGTGATTGTTGGGTAATACGTTTATGCTCTCCCCTTTACTGGGTGACCAAAACACCAAACTTAACTTTTTCATTTCTTGCATTTCATATTTTATTAAATCCTTTAGAAAGCCTGTCATAGTGGGAAAAAGTACTCACCCTACGGGAACAACCTAAGTGGTAACAACCAAAGCCAGGTTTTCTGACCCACTCTAATCAAAAGTGAATTTTGGGGAAACCCATATTCAATGGAAGTGAGCAAGATAACCATCCCCAAAATATTTGTTCTAAAGAGTGGGAGGTCTCTTGAGGGAGTTTATCTATTGCCACGTCGAACAAATACCTTAACTATGAACCATAGTGTAGAAAGCCAACCATGTCAGTATCCAAACATCATAATAATCATAGTGCAAGGGGAGGGAAGAATCTGCCCCCAAGACACTCACCATCTAATTGCCATGGATTGTTTGCTCAAGGGGTCGATAAATCTAACCTTGAGTACGCACCTGGAAAAGACAAAAACACGGGTGCCCTTTAGGGGGTGACACAACTGTGTGAGTCGATGCAATTTTAAGATTTCGGATGTGGTTGCTATGATGACCTTTTTGACAAATAAGAGTGAGTCTGTCTGAAGTGCTTATTTGGTTCAATACCCGTGAAAATCTCAAGAACATACACTTTTTGTTTAGATTTTTAGGATTTTCAAAGCAACTATTTTCTACTCTATGTCGTGTTCTTCCAAATTTAAATCAAATAAAGATCATCCAAAAAACATCAAACTGTCAAAACATGTCTGTCTTAGTGTAGTAATTGGATAGTTTAGCGCATTCCTGGTTTGTTTTAGCACATCTGTGCTCTATTTCGGCGTATTTATGCTCTATTTTAGCGCATTTTTGTTCTATTTCAGCTCATTCATGCTCTGTTTTAGCACATCTATGCTTTTTTTTAATCCATCCATGCTCTATTTTAGTGCATAACTGCAATAGTCCAGCACATAGATTGGATAGTTTAGTGCATCTGCTAAAAATTTTTGAGTATCTGTGTTTCGAAACTGGGTAATTTTCTGACACCCAGAAAATATGCCATTTAGTCTAGTCTTTTTCTATGCTAAGGGTCTGGAAGTCTGCAAATTTTTCTAAGAAGTCCCTAGAGAAGAAGATTAGGAAGCCAAAGAAGTCTCTCAGTTATAAAAAGCTATTGAAAAGGAGAAAGTTTTTATACCAAAGTCAAAAAGTTTTTCTTGAACACAAAACTTTTATTCATCGATATCATGACTTTGTTAGAGGTTTCATTGACAATTTTGCCTTAGAACCATTATATTCACGAGATTTATTTCAAAGAAGAGCTCTTTCTCAAAGGCATAATCACAGTCAGCCTATTCGGTCCTCTTTTATCCCCCAACCAACAATTTTGTACTCTATTCATCCCAATCAAGTTCTGCAATAGAGAGCTTAGGAGCATTAGGCATTTATCAAAAATTTGTATTCTTACAAAACTACGATCAAACCTCACAAAGTGCAACATCATCTTTATTTTTTATTTTTGGTTTAATTCCCACAATAGGATCATCATCCTTTCAACTGGGGAATCACGAGCTAAAGATTAGGAATTTCACGAGTCATATCAATAGAATCTTCATTCTATTCCGATTTGGATATCCATTAAAATTGCATTATTTCATCTTTTGATCAAGGTTAGTAGAAATTGGGCAAAAGCTTATGCCTGTTGTCACAAGATCTTGAAAGCACATAGAAGAAGATGAAAGGGAAATTACATTAGGAAACATGGGTGATAAAAGCAATAGTGGTGATAAAGAAGAAAATCCTTTTCACAAACTTCACACTGGAATAATCTGAATAATGATGAGATAACATAAGAAATGCTTCAAGAAGTAGAACAGGATCCTCAATTCCATACTCTCATGGATAGAGTTTTGGAATGAAACAAAGAAAGATATTTCCTTTCATTGGCCAATCAAGGAGCTAAGTTACCTACTGATTTTGACACGGAAGGGATTAGAGAGGATCTTGAGGCTCCCCTTAATGATTTTAGTTCTCTTACTCAATATATAAGAGCATTACAATGGAAAATAAAGGAAATACAAGGGGGTACAACAAAGAAATATGTTTTGGAGGATATCTACTCATATCCATTTGACAGGAGTCTTAGCATGATTCCTTTTCCAAAACATTGTGAGATCCCAAAGTTTGATAGGTATAATGGGAAAATAGATCCCATTGATCATGTGAGGGATTTCCAAAATATGCGCTTAGAATTTTCTCATGAAGATACCTATCTAATGCGATTGTTTCCATGAAGTCTGGATGGACAATCCATGGAGTGTCTTTCCAAGATCACTCCCCCCATCAGAAAATTTGAGTTAATAAATAAGTTCATATCACAGTACTCCTATAATATACAACACCAAATAACCATGCTTGATTTATGTAGAGTAAAACAAAATATTGGGGAACCCTTCACCATATTCTTACAAAGGTGGAGAAGATTGTTTGCAAGATATTCTCGTCTTGTTCCTGAAAAGGAAAAGATGGAGATCTTTATCGACAGTTTGAATCAAGAGATGAGTTATAGGCTAAATCTCCATTGTCCTCAATCATTTGAAAAATTGATTGAAAATACAATTACCATTCAAGATGCCTTGGTCAAGCATGGAGTTTTAAATCTTGATAAAGAAAGTCCAAATTCGTACAACAACAAAAACAACAATAGACACAATAATGACAAGTCACGATTTTGGACTCGAAATAAAAATGTTGTGAATGATGGGGTGGTAGATGCTAACAATGTAAATGCGAAGCCTACCATTCTTAATGTATCAGGTATCTAATGCACCAATAATGCTGTAAATTCTAGCAACCAACGAAATAATTCCAACCAAGGAAATGTGACCAATAATTGCGGTAATAATCTTGGCAATAATCAAAATTCAAATACACCGAGATCTCAAATTTTTTCAAATCAATGGAGTTTTACTCCCTTGGGCCAGTCTTTGGAATCAATTCTTAAAGAACTATTGAAACAAAATGCTATTACATTGCCACCACAAAGAGATTATGAGCCTTGAGTTAAACCACCATCATGGAATGACTCATACTATTGTGATTATCATAGATGCAAGGGTCATAAGACAACTAATTGCCAAGGGTTAAAGAATCTCATTCAGGATTTGATTGATAATTGTACCATAATGGTTGAGGGACATAATTCCAATGATGATCATCAGGCATTCAAGGGTCCTCTCCCCAATTATCAAAAAGGGGAATCTTCGGGGGACAAAGGCAAGAATGTGAATCATGTCTATGACACCATCATCAATCATATTTACACCGACGATCAACAAGTCAATGCTATCAAGATCAAAGGAAAGCAAGAATATTGAGAGGTTAATGCTACAACAAGGGGATAGGCCAAGATCATTGTAAAAGGAAGTTCATCTAAGTCAGTGATTCCCTCTCCAAGTCAGTACAATTTTGTCGATCAATTGCGAAAAACATCGGCCCAAATTTCTATCTTGGAGCTGCTCAAAATATCACTAGCACATAAGGAAATTCTAGAAAAGGCACTTGTTGACACAACTGTGTCTCCTAATCTGGATATCAATAAATTTCAAGCCATGGTAGAACACTTGTCCACACCCACATGTTTATCCTTTTCTGAAAAGGATGACTCCTCCATGACCCATCCCCATAATTCATCGCTTTATCTAGAGGTCATGGTTCATAAAGCCTGAATCAGACGTGTTTTAATAGATGGGGGAGCTGGATTAAACATTTGTACTTTAAAATTGGTCCTTGCTTTGGGATATTCAGAGGAATCTATAGATCCATGAAGGAAAATTACAATAAAAGCATACAATGATGAGGAAAGAGCTTCCAAAGGCCTCATCATGCTACCAATCAGAGTGGGACCTATTGTGAAGAATACCTTTTTCCAAGTTCTAGATCGAGATATATCCTATAACATATTCTTGGGTCATTCGTGGATCCATGACATGCAAGCAATTCCATCTACTTATCATCAATGTTTAAAGTTTCCATATGACAGACAAGAAGTAACAATACTAGTAGAACATATTAGTAGTCAGACTTGTTCTAACCTCAGAGCAACTCAGGACACATTTGTCCCGCATAATAGAGAGGCTTTGGAAATTTCTACTTCTAAACACAGTGAACAAGTAAGGGAAATGATATAGAATTTTGGCACCAAGCTAAAATTAAAAGATAATGGGGAGGGATAATACTCTTTACGTCTCTCTAATCTACCTATGTCCCCAAGATCCCATGGTCAACCATTAACATCCATACAACAGGCTACAACAGCTTCAACATCAGGCACGCAAGCTTCGGTTCCCATCACCAAGTTTGATGGAAGATTTATCAAGGTAGATACTCAAGAAAGTGAAATAGAAGACATGGCTATCCTTGATTGGCTCTATAAGGATGAAGATGAATCGGTCCAACATGTCAAGTTACCCACTCAGAAATATGGAAAGGGTTATACAATAATGCAACAAATGGGTTATGAAATAAATGGCCCTATAGGCAAGAGAAAAGAAGGTATTGTTGAACCTATCTGACTAAAACAAATGCACCCTAGAGATAAAACTGGGTTAGGATATGGTGAGAATGCAAAGGAAGAAATAGTACAAAGAAAATAATAATGAGGAGTTAGATGAAACAATTCTTAGAATACAAGAAAACAATTTTGATGCTGACTCCAATGAATATGAATGGGAAACCATTTTCAATGATAAATTTTGAGGGGACAAACAAGTGGATATTGTGCAAAAATATACAACCACACTCATACAAGGGGAAAGCTCAAGGCCTCCACTTGATTACATCCTACAAAGAGACCATGACTCAAGTGATGATGATTTGATTCAAAATGATACAGATAATTGATAGGAGGATACCATCATAGATCTTCCCCATAGCGAAAACGATAATAGTATCATGACCTTCACCGCTAGTGACCTTACCCAACCTAATGATCCATTTACCTTAGTCCATCCCGAACTCATTGATTGGGAATAAATTGCACCAGTTGATATCCCAACTTTTCCCAATGATGAAACCATCGTAAACTTTCTTTGTTCATCCAACTCAGAAACGGGTTCCACTAGCGAATCACAAGATCAAAGTTTCAGATGGGAAAGTGCCAAGTTTCTCAGCTACAAAATTAACAATATAAAAGAAAGATCTAATGGTGAAAACCTAACAAAGGTAGTATTAGATCATGAAAAGAGAAAAATAAAAAGTGTATCCCACAGTGAAAACCTTTCAAAGGCACTAGAGGATGGGAAACTTGACACTCTTCCTGAACACTATTAGGAAAGGTCTTCTATTTTGATAGAACCAACAGAGGCACTCAATATAGGTACTACAGAACAACCCAAAGTCTTGCAACTTGTTGCATCCTTGACAAAGGAGGAAATCCCAAGATTCACAAAATTCCTCAAGAATAATCAAATCAATTTTGCATGGTCATATGCAGATATGCCCGGATTAGATCCAAATCTCATCATGCATCATTTATCCATCAGGCCGGGGGCAAAACCTATGAAGCAGAAACTTAGAAAAATGTTCCCACATGTTGCATTACTGGTCAAAGAGGAGTTAAAGAAATTGTTAGATGTAGGATTCATTTGGTCTATAGACTATGCAAAATGGATCTCCAATATTGTACCTGTATCAAAGCCAGATGGACGAATCATAATTTGTATAGATTTCAGGGATTTAAACAAAGCATGCCCAAAAGATGATTTCCCTCTGCCAAACATAGATATGATTGTAGATTTGACTATTGGACATGCTATGTATTCACTAATGGATGGATTTTATGGTTATAACCAGATAAAGATTGCACCTGAAGATCAAGATAAAACATTGTTCACATGTCCTTGGGGTACATATTGTTGGAATGTAATGTCGTTTGGACTAAAAATACAGGAGCTACATACCAACGGGCAATGACTACAATTTTTCATGACATGATGCACACATTCATGGAGGATTTTGTAGATGATCTCTTATCCAAATCAAACACAAGGGAAGGGCATTTGGCTATCTTATCTAAAAAAATTGTCAGAATGGAAAAATTTAAAGTCAGACTTAATCCTAAGAAATGCATCTTTGGGGTGAAATCTAGAAAGCTGCTAGGTTATATTGTGGTAGAAAAGGGAATTGAGGTGGATCCAGCTAAGGTACAAGCAATCCTTGATATGCCGCCGCCAAGGAACATTAGTCAATTACACTCATTACAAGGATGTTTTCAATCCATCAGGAGATTCATTGTACAACTGGTAGATAAGAGTTTACCATTCACTCATCTCTTACATAAGAATGTTCCATTTAAATGGGAAGATAGGTGTGAAGCAACATTTGATTAGATAAAGAATTATCTAATGAGTCCACCAGTGTTGATTCCACCAGTGCAAGGTGAACCACTCATATTGTATATTTTAGCCACGAAAGTGTCCTCGGGAGCATTATTGGCATAGGAAGACAAAATAGGAAAGGAGCGAGAAATATATTACATTA
This sequence comes from Sequoiadendron giganteum, assembly GCA_007115665.2. Classification (NCBI taxonomy): domain Eukaryota; kingdom Viridiplantae; phylum Streptophyta; class Pinopsida; order Cupressales; family Cupressaceae; genus Sequoiadendron; species Sequoiadendron giganteum. Next base: position 629,539,304 of record CM021101.1, read on the forward strand.
GCAGAACATTAACAAGCCATGAGCTAAATTACACTTTCATTGAAAAATATTGCTTAGCAGTAGTGTTTACTTCTCAAAATTTATGAAACTATATGCTAGCTCATACAATAAAACTTGTGGCTAAGATTGATCCTTTAAAATATCTTCTAAGTAAGGCAACCCTAACAGGTAGATTGGCTAAATGGGTCATGATCCTAAGTGAGTTTGAAATTCATTATGTGGATCGGAAGGCCATCAAAGGATAGGTCATAGCAGATCAGCTGGTAGAGGCACCAATGCAACCAAAACATCCAATACACATTGATTTTCCTAATGTTGATGTTTTCACACTAACCACTAAACAGTCATGGGCACTTTATTTCAATGGCTCCTACACTCAACATGGCTCGGGGGCAGGTATTATTTTCATCACACCTCAAGTACATACAATTCCAAAATTTTATCGATTGATGTTTCCTTGTACAAATAACATAGCTGAGTATGAAGCATTGTTGATTGGAATGAGAATTGCATTAGACTGGAGAATCACAGAACTAGAAGTTTTTGGTGATTCACAACTTGTCATAAATTAGATAAATGATGAATATCAAACTAAAGATGACAAGTTAATGCCTTACAAAAACATGGTGGATGATTTCAAGAAATACTTTGTTGATATCAAGTTCACACAAATTCCACGTACTGATAATAAAGTTGTAGATGTCATGGCTACAATTGCATTACTACTCCAGTTATCAGAGAACCAAGCACAATACGATTTCCTGGTAGAACAATTGTTTTCTCCCACCTATGATAATATAGAAACCAAAATCATTTGTCACCTAACTGGTTCTGATTCTCCCTTGTATGGCCAAATCTATGCTTATCTAAAAGATACCATTTTTCCCCTAGATTTATCTAGGAATCAGAAAGGGAATTTCCTACGCCAATCTTCTCGTTACACCCTAATTGTTGACATATTATACTAACGTGGTCTTGATAGTACCCTCCTTCGATGTCTCAAACACGATGAATCGAAAAAGGCCTTACAAGAGGTTCATGGTGGTATTTGTGGGACTCATTCAAGTGGACTAACCTTGGAAAAGAAGCTTGTTAGAATGGGTTACTATTGGTTGACCATGGAAAAGGAATCATTTATCTTTGTGAATAAATGTTCAAAATGTCAGATTCATGGGAATCTCATTCACGCTCCTGCTTAGGAATTGCAACCCTTCACCACAACATGGCCTTTCACTTAGTGGGGATTGGATCTAGTTGGCAAGATACACCCATCATCATCAAATGGACACAAGTTCATTATCACGACTATTGAGCACTTTCCTAAGTGGATTGAGGATGCTCCTTTGACAACTGTTACTGACAAACAAATTTCATCCTTAATTTTGAACTATATCATATTTCGGTATGGTATTCCCAACTCTATTATCACAGATAATGGAAGACCTTTTAAAAATCAAAATGTTGATGAACTATGTGAAATATTTCACATCCAACATAGGTTCTCTATGCCTTATTTAAATATAGGGAAAAGGCCAAGTAGAGGCTTCAAACAAAACAATTCTGAAGATTCTGAAAAAAATAGTGAATGATGTCGGCCGTGATTGGCATTTGCAATTAAATCCAGCTTTGTGGGCATACAAAACCAGCATTCACATGCCAACAGGTGCTACCCCATATGCTTTGGTTTACAGAGAAAAAACCATTTTTCCATTAGAAGTTGAGATTCCCTCACTTTGAGTATCGCTGAAGGGGCTCATAAATGATGAGGATTACAGAGTATCAAGATTGCAAGAGCTGGAACTACTTGATGAGTGGTGAAAAAGTGCAGCTAATCATTTAAAGGGGTATCAACAAATTATGTCCTGCAGTTACAATCACAAAGTCAAACTATGAGCTTTTCAAGTGGGTGACTTAGTTCTTAAAGAAAACCCTCGTAATCAGCAAGATTGGGAAAAGAAAGGAAAGTTCAAGCCCAATTGGTTGGGTTCATTCATCATCATTGCAACATATGGATCGGGGTCATATTAGTTATCAACACCAGAAGGGGACCTGCTTGAAGATCCGACCAACAACATACACCTGAAGAAGTTTTATGCTTGAAAAATATCAAAAATAGTATAAAAAGTCATGCAAAAATTCATAAAAATTGGAAAATGTTCTGAAGAAAACTATCATCAGGGTGAAAACCTAGAAAACAAGCATCCTTTTGACATACAAAAAACAAGAGGAGAAAAATCAAAAGAAAAAAGATCGTTGCCTTGATGAAAACCTGGCAAACAGGCATCTCGGTGACAACAAAAAAATCATAAAATCAAAAAAATTACAATACAAACAAATGGTGAAAACCTGGCAAACAGGCACTGTTTGTGATCTAGTTGGCTCTCCCATCTATTAAGATACATTTTTCATTTTTCATATCTATTTTTCATCAGCATCGCAAGCATGCCTGGCCATCATATCCACATCATGCACCCAAAATTTCCTTGAAACAACAAGGATTTGATCATGGCTTGATTATTAGTGTTATCCCTAGCATTAGGTTGTGTCTTATCTGGAGTCAGAGTGTGAGGTCATTGGGGGTAGTCAACTCTTGAACCTTTTTGGCAAGAAAAACAACATGTGTCAAGTATCAGAATATCGAAACAACAAAGAAAATGTCCAATTAGACTAGGTCAAAACAACTGTCAAACAAAAGACTGAACAAATTGGATGATCTTAATTTGAATTAAAATGAATGAAAAACTTAAATCATAAGTTGAATTGTTGTTTTGACATTTGATGACATCATATCTCTGGAGTGGTTCAATGATGTACTGAACTAGAATCACAAGGAAGGAATATGATTTTTGTTTGATTTTTGTTTGTAAGCTAATCACTAGTATAGTGCAAGCTTGTCAACAAAAAATAGTGACATTTCAAGATTTGCATAAGAAACTGGTTAACTTTTGTCTATTTATGCAAACAATACTCAATTCATCTGGGTTCAATTATACCTCGATGCTTGTATTAACTTGATATATCAAAAATCATGAAAGTTGTACTCAGTTCATCACCGGTGCTAACATCCCTATTGATGCTTGTACTAAACTTTCAACATATCAAAAGGCTCAATGATGAAAATTAAGTGCAAAATTGGTTTACAGAATGACAACGGTTAAATGGTTCATTTAGGCATTTTAGGATTGCATGATTCATTTGAATTACATTCATTTTTGTTTTTGTGGTTGTATGAAATATTTTTGGAGGTTGGAAATAATACATATCTCTTTTTAAGACATCAATTGAGTACACTTGGAAATTTATTATATTTCATTTTCACTATCATTATCAACATTATCATTATTAGTTACCATTCATTTTCATCATCATTATCATTATTTATATCACATTTGCATCATATCATTTGCACATTAGTATTGACTTTCATATCATTCTTTTATATCATTTTCAGCATCATTTATTCTTGCATATCATTATAATTTATTATTATTTTAAATCATTCATCACATCATTGTTATGTCAAATTTTCACCTCATTTTCAAATCATTTCATGTATAATCTTCATAATCAATTTACATCAAACATCATTTGCATAATCATACATTGAGAAAAAGGAAAGTGCACCCATTGCATTCATTACATACATACTCCATACATCATGTAGAACCATCAAATCATTTACATTGCATCATCATATTAAACTCTATGAAATCATTTCATTTGCAGGATCATCCAACCATAAATCATCATCATAATTTATATCATATATCATCATCCATAAACATGCATAATCATAAATGGCATAACCTATAGAAATAAAATTCATACATAACCATTCATCATAAAATCATCAAGGACACATGCATATCAAAAATAGCCACTGCATATCATAAATCTCATCAAAAATAAATATCCATGGGTACAAGGATATCAAATGTTTGAACAAGATATATAAGTACAATAAAAGGGATGTATACATAATCATCACTAAGGAGTATTTGAATGGGGATCATGACTATTGCTGCCTCCATAGGTGGTAGGTCTCTTTGGATCTCTGCTACATGAAGAACCTATCTCTCATTTGATAGGTTGTGGCACTCCTAGTATGACTGCGTGAGTGGGAACGTGATCAGGTGCTTAACTGTGTATAGGATATCCTCTGCTTAGTGGGTACTGCCTCAAAATATTTCATCCTGTAATACTCCGCCTGGCGGGCAGTCTCTAGTCCCTCTACAACAACCTCTCCAATAGAGGTACTCTCAACTAATCTCAAGAGTCTCTCTTCTACCCCCTCTGCCTATACACATCTCTCTCTGAAACTATCCCGCTCTACAGTAAGTTGGGCTATCTATGGGTCAGGAGGTGGTGGTTGTGCTATCTATATATGTAGCTCTCTGATGGTGGCATGTCCCTGTGCTAGCTGGCTCTGAAGAGCCTAGACCTATGCCTGAAGTGTGTCAATATGTACCTGTGATGGAGCCCTAATAGTAATGTGTGGTGCTGAAGTACTCGTCTACTCCACCAATCTGGTTGTACGAGGCCTAGTCCTAAAGGGTACATCAAAGAAATATCTCTTCCTATCACCTCCACCACCTCCTTCATCATCATCATCATCATCATCATCATCAGAGTTTTCATCATCCTCCTCCTCGTCAACATCCATAGCCACTCCACCTATATCCTCCTCTCCTCCATGTGGCTGCTCTGCATGTGCCCTTGCCTGTACCTATGCATGTGGTTGCCGTCATGCTCACCATAAAACTAGTCCACCTAATAGTGGGGTAGGCTCATCTAGGTTGGTCAATCTAGGAAATAGATGAGTATAAAAACATGCAGCATAATCATCAATCATATGTGCATCTATCACCTCTAGATGGATGGCCCAAAAATCTAGATGTAGCTCAGTGTACTCCACTCTAGCTGCCTCAAATGTGATAAAGGGACCCCACTCTGCAACATCCTCCTGAAGTCTGGCATAGTGAGCCACACCCTATGGCATCATCTGAAATCGTCCATACTGTCTGAGTACCCACATAACCATAAATTGCTCAATGATAAAGGGGGTACAACCAATCAAGTATCTCAATATGCCACAATAGGGCAACTCTATGTCATCCTCATCCCATGCCTCATAGTCAGCATATTGTCTCCAGATGACTGTATCCATGTCATCTAGCATACGTCTCTAGTACTCTAACTTGCCTAGCATAGGCTGTACAAGGGGACCTATATATGCATACACATATGGATGGTTGAGTGGATGATCTCTTCGTACAATAGGGTGTGTAATGGTGATGTGCTCCCATGCCCAGATCTGTAGTAGTGTAACTCCAGAAGATATACTCTTCCCATATGTATATACCACCTGATGAAGATCGTGGTATAGATGGGAAAGCATGTAGGATCCCCATGCATATCTCGTCTGATGAAGGATCATGTCCTCCAATATCTGACCCCAACCTACTGATAGTCCCTTTGACCTGCGATCAGGACAAAGGAAGCCACTAATGAAACCTACCAAAATTGATGGAAGTGGGGCATAACCCTCTACTATATCTCTCCATGCAATCTCATAACCACTAGCATGTGGATACTAGAAGACTCGTCGCAAGGCATCTGTACCTCCAATCTCCTTGTGATCATAAATTACAAGTGTGCCAACCACGGGGATGCCTAAAATCATATACACATCCTTAGGTGTAGCAATGATCTCTCCAGTCGGCAAGTGAAAATTATTATGCTCACTATGCCATCTCTCAACTAATGTAGTCAACAATGCCCTGTTGACCCTATACTGAGGGACCCTGAGGAGGGAACCCAATCCACATCTAACAATGACCCCAATCTCTAGCTAGGTCAATTTGGGAATCATCTCCCATGTGTGAGGGAATCTCTCTTTGATCTGGAGGATTTTAAAATCCTCCTATAAACATCAATTAATCAAATCATCAGCAAGGATTATCAGGAAATCAAGAAAATCATGTCAATCAAGCAAGTGAATCATATCAACATTAGCAGCATATCATTACCATTTTTTCTTCAAGCAGGAAGGATAATTTATCAAACTCTACTATTTGTTTTTCAATCATGAGAAAATTTATCAGAATCATCATCTTACTATTTGTTTTTCAAGCACGAAGACAAATTTATCAGATCATCATCGAAATCAAGTTAATCTATCCTTGGTGTTATTCAAAATCATCAAATCAGTTGTCTAATATAGCAACAATCATCAAGCAACATCAAATCAATCTCAAATTTTCAAATTCTATAAAAATTAATGGATGCGCTAAAATAGTCTTTCAATGCACTACTTTATCCATAGATGCGATAAAACAGAAAACCAAAGCGCTAAACTATAAATGCACTATTCTATCAGGTGTATGTGCTACATTATCTAGCCTATGCGCTATTCTAACCTATTCGCTAATCAAGCATCAAATGCGCACGGTCTTCACCTATGCGCTAATCCATCTATCCTATGTGCTATTCTTGTCTATGCGCTAAATTTCTTATCTATGCGCTAGTCTGTTCATCAATGTGCTAGTTTGCATGTGCTAATTTAGCTAATCTATGCGCTAATCTATGGCTCGTGTGCGCTAAATGAAAATCCAATGTACTAAAACAAAAATTTAAAAAATCAAAAAAGTGAAAAATTCATAAAAAATTCACTAAAAATTAACAAGGAAGGATCATGCAATCTTACCAGAGGTCCATAAGTTGTTGGTCTCTGATGACGGCAGGCTCGTGCGAATCGGTGGCGCGCATAGTGGATCGACATCTCGAAATTCTCTCTCAGAGCTCTGAAAATCACAAAAGGCTACTGTTCAAATGACAATGACTTTTTACCTTTTCCACCTTTTAAGGAGGTAAATAAGGTAGGTTATTTTTACCATGCGAAGAGCTATTTCATGAGATAAATCGACGAATTTCCTTCAAAATTATTTCAAATCTTTGAATCATCGTCAGTATCATCCAAATCACACGATTTATCTCCCGAGGGGGCATATAGCATCATTAGTCAATTTTTCAAAGTCAGGGGCAAATTTTCAAAATTGGAATTTTTCTTTGAAGCAATGCGTAAAACACATCACTTAAAAGAGGGGCAAAATGTATACATCTAAAAATGGTCATTGCAAAACCTGTTAATTAATTAAATGTGAATTATTTAATTAATATTCTAAAAGTCATCTACATATAAATAATTTAATTATTTATTTATATCGTTCATTTTTCTAATTCCTCTAGCTTAATTAAATAAATAAGTTTACTTAATTATTATTATCTTCTTCTTAATTAAATTAAATAAATTTCATAATTTATTTATATTAATTATCATGTTATTCTAAGTTTGAATGTTTAAGTTCAAATAATGGAATATTCTTCTAACTCATCTTTCACTTCATATTTAAATTAAATATCATAAATATTTAATTTAACATATTTTTCCTTCACCTCTCACATAATTAAATATTGTAAATATTTAATTACATATACCTTTTTCATCTCTCACATAATTAAATATTAATTATTTAATTATGGAAGTTTCTAAAATCCATGTCACATGTAATTAAATAAATTTATTTATTTAATTAGGAATTTATCCTCAACTTTCAACCAAATTTCATAAATGAAAAGACAAATGGCATTTTGTCTCCATTTTTGAATGAGGATGGTTTTGTGGTTGAAAACATTATTCCATTATTCTCTCAACCTTCCATCTTTCTCTCAACCTCCAGAATCTCTCACCGCATCTTGACAGGTTTGAATTTGACCATTGATCTTTGCCAACTAGATTCTTGCTTCCAAAAATCTATAAATACAACCCTTTGGAGAGTAGATTTCATCCTAGATTTTGTGAATTTAGCATAGTTATTATAGTTGCATTTGAATCAACATTTCAAGTTCATAGCATTTTAGTTTCATATCATAGCTTAAATCATTTAGCAATGGACATGCATGTTGCATAAACTCGTTCTCTAAGTTGTCATTCTACCAAAGCTGCCACATACACCAACTGAGAGCCAACAACTTACAACAAATCCTTAGATATAGAGGACAATTAACGCTTTTGAAGGAGCTGTTGTTTTATTTTTAATTAGTTTCCTTTGATTTAATGTTTCATTGGTTTGTTAGTTTAACTTATTAGTTGTTCCACATATTCTCACACACAAATTGAAATCACAAATCTAACATAATTGAAACATAGAAATCTCTCTAAAATCATTTCATTGTTTCCTATCTCCAGGGATTCCTTAAATCATGGTGGCTCTCAGATTTTATGTATGCACCATGACTGTTAGAATGACAACCTAGAGAATGGATGTTGTAAAAATGCAAGAATCCTAGTTCCTACATGATTTGATAAACTATGTGATATGTTGTAAATGATGATGGTGATATCATAATGGATATGATGTTAAAGATTATGATGCAAATGTTGTGTAAAACTAAATTGTGATAATGGAAATGCAGCTAATAAACTAAGCCATGATTCTAAATTAATATGCTTCTATTATGCTAAATGGTGAATGCTCTAATGCTCTAAATGCTCAAATGCTCTCAAATGATTTTTGCAGAGTAAGTTTTCTCAAAGGTCTGTTATGAAATGTTGGAGCATGATGTTGTATTTATAGGATTTCCAAGGCATATTGTGATGTGGAAAGATTCAATGGTCAATATTTCAGCTGGAGAGATCAACGGTGGAGGATGAAGAATTTAGAGAAAATCATGAAGATGGTTCCCTGTAAAAGAGCACTTTGCCAAGTGTTTAGAAGAATAAATGAGAGGGAGGAGCCAAGTTTCCAAGGTTGTTTCAATTTTTTTGAGGATAATTCCATTTAAAAATTAGAGTTATTTAAATTCATGAGACACTTGATGATGTGGATGATGAGGTGGAAGGAGGTTAGAGAGTTATGTAGAAATGTGCCAAAATTGAATTTAGAAATTCAAATTTAATGAGAGGGAATTAATCAAATAAAACAAACTAGTTACATATTTGTTTATTTAATTAAATCATGAAGAAAATGATTTGAGATAGGAAGAAATTAGAAAATGAACTATATAAATAATTTTTTAAATTTATTTATAAGTAGACAAATTGAGAGGGTTTATTAATTAAATACTTTGTATTTAATTAATCGATTATCATGACTGATTTTAGGTGCATACTCTTTGAAGTGATGTGTGTACACATTGCTTCAAAGAAAAATTTGTTGGTGATGCTGACAAAAAAAATTGATATGCCCCAGACATTGATTTTGAGTGATGATGGATATATGCCCCCTCGGGAGATAAATCGATGAATTTTTGAATTTTTAAGATTTTTTTGAATTTTTTTGAAATTTTGATGATTTTAAAATTTTCAGCACGTTTCAACAATTTATCTTCTGAAAATAATAGTGAAATCTTCCACTATTGATTAGTTGATGAATTAATACCCCATTTGAAAAAAAAAAAAAAAGTCTCACTTAATTACCCACTTAATCACCCTTTTAAAAGGTAAAAAGAGGTGAAAAAAAGTTCATTTGTGCATTTGGATTTTGAAAAGTTTAGAGTGATTGAGCAACTTAGTGCAAATTAAGAAAGATGGTGATTCCAATTTAGACACATCGGTTCGAGTGCGTGTGATGTCACAACCGTCCGACAGCGTATGGACCTCCGGTACAAATTTCTAAAAACCCCTTTTTGTGAATTTTGAAATGATTTTCCCACCTTTTTTAAAATTTGAATTCTGTGTTTGCGTGTTTGAGCGCATTGATAGTCCAATTTAGCACATAGGTTATCTATTTTATTGAATAAGATTACATTTTTAGTGCATACATAACCTGATGTAGTGCATAGGTTATCTGTTTTAGCACATAGGATTTCTAGGGCATAGTTTGCATGATTTAGTGCATCAGGTTAATGAAGTAGCACATCAGATGAATTAGCGCACACATGAGATTTTTTAGCACATTGATTAGAAGTTTTGGTGCATCCATTAATTTAGCGCATGTGTTCACTGTTCTAGCACATAGAAGAAATTTTCTAGCGCATCTATGTTTTGGTGCATAGAAACACTGTTATGGTGCATCCATGCCGGAATTAAGGAATTTTGAGTTTTCTCCTTGTGTTGGATGTTTTTTGATCGCGCCAACCTTTGATTTGATATTGTTTGATGATGTTGATAGATTAAATAATGATTGATCTCATGATAGGTGAGATTCAATGATTGATTTATGATGATTGACCTCATGATAGGCAAGGTGCATTGATAGATTTATCGAGTGACCTCATGATAGGCGAGGTGCATTGATAGATAGATTGATTGATAGGCTGATTGATGCTTGATTGATTGACAAAATTAGTGATTTTGTGATGTGTGATGATGATAAGAGAGTGATTTAGGAGTCCTCATGTCCTGGGAGTGCTTCCCACAGACCTAGGAGTTGATTCCCCGTTTGAGTCAGGCTGATTGGGATATTATTGAGAGATGTGGGTTATCATCATTGATTCACATGCCTTAGGTTAGGATTAACCAGGGACTCTTGATAGCTTTAGCAGAGAGGTGGCACAATGACCACACCACTTTTCACCTAGCCATTGGTGAGATGATTGTGACACTAGAGGATGTATATCGAATCTTACGGATTTCAGTGGTAGGGAATATAGTTTTTTATGATTAGACTGAGTAGGGAGGCACAAATGATTTACGCAGGATCTTCACTGATGATCAGATCAATGGGTATGAGATACCCTAGCAGGAGATGTACGAGACCTATGCCCCTTTACCTTCTATACTTTTTGGTTTCGTTGCTAGATTCTTATGTCCCGACCATAGGTCAAAGGGACTATCTGTTGGTTGGGGTCAGAAACTGAAGCAGATGATTCTACATGGGACTCGATATGCTTGGGGTTCATGCATGCTCACACATTTATATCATGATCTTCATTAGGTAGTCTATCTTGGAGCTTCTAGATTATTTGCGAGGGTGAAATTGTTATAGACCTGGACATGGGAGCACATAGCAGTGAAACGACTACTGATAGACAGGTTTCAGCTAATTGGCAAGCCATATGTGTATGGATATAGAGGCCCAGTTGTCCAACATAAGCTAGGAAAACTAGATTACTAGAGACGAGTGCTCGATGATCTTGATACTGTGAGAAGTGGGCAGAGGGCCATCTGAAGATGCCTTACATGTGTACAACCAGGTACTTGATTGGGTAGACACGGTTCATGATTGAGAGGTTCCTTCTAGGGAGAGTGCATCGATAGTATGGTAGAGTGTAGGGCATGTGTAGTGACCCTCCTAATGACATTTTTTATTTCAGTTGTTTTGAGATACTTTTAGTAGTTAGATGTTGAGACTATGTTCTTTAATGCATGATGTCATGGTTTACGTGACCAGTTGTGAAAATCAGTTGATGATACACTTTACCTTATGATGAGATGTTTATTTTCATAAGATGAAATTATTATGATGACCTATGTTGCTCCATTATATACATGATGATACTATGATGTGGTTAATGTTAGATGCTATGTTTTACGTCAATTCGGTGAAGGAGACAGTTTAGCATTACTCATCTATGGGTGCCCTGGTACGACGTAATTATTCTTCATGGTGTGTCTTAATTTATATATATACACGTTGATCATTTGACTGTGCAGGGTGATGCAACTTTTAGGTACAAGCATCAACTCCACCTGCTTGTCAGGTCTTAGCATGCCATGGCCCAATGGAATCGTTGAAGGGAGATAGACTTGTCCTCTATCATGAACCATCATTCTAAAAGAGTGAGTATCAGTTTGTCACCCTTATGTATGTTGTTCGTTTGTCGTGTGTTCGTTGTTTTCACGTCATGTTGTATTTACCATGATTTCATAAAGTTGATTTAAATTATTTAATGATTAAATGATAATGTGGTGATTAATGATTAATTGAAATGTTTAAATTTGGAAAAGATATTTTTAGATTATTGATGAATTAAAAGTGAAATATTAAAATATATTGTTTGCAAAAAGTTAATTATTTGTAATTGATTTATTTGTGCAAAATTGATATTTTCAAAAAAAAGTAAAATAGTTAGTTGTTTTTTTTTAATTTCAAAATATCTATCTTGATGATTGTGTTCGAAAAGTTAACTCATGGTTGATATGCATGCATAACGATAAGTTAAAGTATTGTTTTCTTTGTAATTTGAGAAAAAGGATATAACATAGGAAAATCAATGATTATGGATGACAAATGATTTTCGAAAAGGAAAAATATTACTTTCACGGGAAAGATATTGTCTTGGTATTTTTGTTGGGGTTTTGATTGAAAAGTTGGGAAATTGATTATTGAAGGTTGTGTATGCACTGCGAAAGTTTTGTGGACTGAATTTTCGGGGCTTTTGCTTCACCGTTTCTCATTTTCGGAAAGCGTACCAGGTTTTCCTCTTTTAGAATTCAAGTTGTTTGATAAAAGTTTGTCAAATTATTCTAGAAATACTTTGTCTAAACTTTTGAGAAAATCTTTCTTCAAAACCTGCATGCACTAGAAAGAAAACATTAATATCAGTTTTGATTAGAAATCAACACAATAGATGAAACCTGAACTATAGTAAATTAAATACTTTGTAAAGAAGAGTTTTCAAGATTTCAAAGAAGACACAGAAAACTCTGTTAGTTAATTATTTGCAATGCATAAGTTAATGACTTAGACTTTGTCGTCATATGCTTGCGTTTAAATATTTTCTTTCTTTACTATTTAATTTTGTATCATGCATGTAGATGTTGAAGGATTGGTTGTTCTTTTTGTGAATCTGGTCGGTGGTATAGTTTTCTCTCGGGTTGAACTTTTGTATTATTTCCAGACTTTTTCCTTGAGTAAAGCTCATTCTCCTTCTACCTAATTCACTGCTTAGGGTATCTTTTCTTTACCTTAATCCTTATCAAATTCCTTTCTATTCGAGATGCATCTTACCTGGCATCCTATCCAATTCTCTGTGATGTGTATGGTATCAAGTTATGTTTCAGCTGAATGTTGATTGATAAATTCTTGTTTGAGATCATGTCTTTATGTTGTCAAATCCACCTAGTTTTGTTTATGTAGGCATTTATTTGGTGAATAGTGAAACCAGTACCCTATTCTTTTCAAACTGTATATTTGTGTTGCCTGGTAGTCGGTTTTGATACCCCCTGGCATATTTTGAAGGTTTGGTTGTGTTCTTTGTCGAGCAAATTTAGATCTTTTTTACTTTTGTTATTTCCTACAACCATCTTATCTCATCGCCATTGTATCTTCTTGATATTATATCTATCTTCTTTTTCTTTGTACTACGAGTTGATCAATTTTGGGAGATTGTCACTTGAATTGTCTACCTTTTTGGCCTAAACTTGTATCATCTTTAATGTTTTTCAAGCCGCACCTACAAAATACATATACTTCAGTGTTATACCTATTCACTTGGCTACGATTTGACCTATTCCACCCAACATTTCTTTTATTATGTTTCATTTATGTTTGGAGGCTCGAATGCATGCAGTTTGCATGATAGTTCATTGTCTCTGCTCTCTGTCAGTTTTGTCTTTGTATGCATGCGTTCGCATGCGCTACCGCAGTTGACATCTCTAGGTAGCTGTGAGTTAGAAAGATCTATTTGTCCTTGTGAATTACTCTAAATTTTGCGTATCTTAAGTGATGATGGTCATCGATTCCAAGGGTCAGATAGCCATGATATAAATAAATTCTTAATGATTTGAATAAAGGCGAAATCATCGATTAAGTTCTAGTTGAATACATGGTTTAAACCTTCAACTAAGTGAAAGTAGAGGAGTTAGTTAATAACGCTTATGATTACTTTGATATTTCTTGGATATTTTGTGTAATATCCTAATCCATAGATAATTAAGTATAGCGTTTAATTCCCTCTTATAATTAAGTTCAATATTATACAAGATGATATTCTATTTTATTATTGATTTCATTATAAATTATTTGAATTTGTAGTAATGATTATGTGTGGTTAGGTATTTGTTGTCAAATCCTTACCTTAAATTATGAAATGACTTTAATTTTAAATACAAATGTTTTATTAAAAAAAAATTAGAATCTTGAATTAGCATATATTGTTGGAATGAATTTATGTATATTTAATGACGAAAGAGCTTGTAAATGCTTAGGTTAATCTTTTGTATGATAGTGTATATTGAAATATCACCTTATGGGTGTATCTCTTGTTTATTAGTTCAATGAGCTGAATGTATTGGCACAGTCATGCATAATTTGGAATCTAGAATTGAAATTTGTTAATTATATTTAAACGGATTTCCTACTTAAAGATTATTCTTATCTCAGGTATTGGGATATGTTGTCAATGTATCGTCTCCTAGAGGATTGGAATTTTAGGTTGTTGAGATTAAACATAGCTTGGTAATTATGAAGGATATTTTTCTTGATTTAAATGTCGAAACGTGATCCATGCATGTTAAATGTTTTTGTGATGTTATGTTGGATCACTTTGATCTCCTTGGCATAGAAAAGAGTTTGTTCATATAGAAACTTTCCATGCATGTTACATGGTGTTGTTGAATTATTTATTTATTTCATGATGTGATCTGAATATTTATGGATCTTTGAGGATAAATTTTTCTCATGCATGCATGTTGACTTTATAGTCTTGTTATTTTGAGATGTTGTACCTTAGGAGGAGTGGCTTCCATTAGGGGCCGGACCCGGAAGTGGTTGCAAGGGTAACCTATCGGAAGTTGGTAACCAAGTGATAACCTTAATAATTATTAGGGGTTTGGGTAGTTAACTTTAACCATACAGATAATATTGCCTCACCTTGGAATTTAACACTTGTTTAGGTTAAAGCGGGTTGAAAAGGTCTAGAATGGCAACTCGAACACTTTGTCTCCTCAAAAAGTGTTTTGAAGCCACATAAGTTCGCATAGGGGCCAAAAGTCATTAGAGGTTGCCAGGGTAACTCTGGTAGAGGGTCGGTAGCCTAGGAAGGCTATCCAGGGTAACCTATTATGTTTATGTGATGACACTCTTGTCCTAGTACACTTGTTAGTTCACTTGTGATTGTGAGTCGCCTCTGGGAGTATGTCAGTTATTTTGTCATTGTGATGTCATTTATGTTGACCTTGTACTGTTTGATTTTCTTCTTGTTGTCTGTTTTGACTTGAGGACCTGTTCTATATCCTAGCACGGGGGGTGGGCTTTCAAGTCCCACATGGTTGGGAGAAACGTGCCACATCTTCCATTGGGTCCCCTGTAGGTGATATTGTTCGAGAAATTCTTGTTCTTGGAAAGATCCTGGATACGCATCATTCACGAAGTTGTTAATCAGACGAAATCATGGATGTGGTCGTCATCTCTTCTTGATCTTATTCTTCATTATACACACTCATGATGTTGCATTAGGTTTCTTTGTAATGATAGTTGTATTGTTTTGAGATTTTTCACAATCTCGCTTATTGTAATCACACTTGTAATACAAATTTTGATGTAATGTATCGATACATGACTATTCATGTGATTTGATATATATATATATATATTCTTAATGTGTTATGATGTTTATTTCCTATAGTAGCATAGTTTTGGAACCTAATTTTTTTTATGTTAGGTTGTAATCTCATGTTGTTATTAATTCTTTAAAAAAAATATATATTCGGATGTTTAGCATAAATGACGTAACATTTCTTGGGTTCCAGGAGACGAGGTGTTACAACATGCCCCAGGGAGTGGTTACATTTGCATGAAGACACCAGGATGCTACAGTGGGGACCCATCTTGTCATATGATGCAACTTTCCAGGAGTATTATGGATTACAACCGCTGATGTGGGCCTATCATCTAGAAATTGTAAAGGCTACTTTGTTAGAGGATTACGCTTAGTAATTTTTTATACATCCATTTCCTAGGATATCTAGTCCTGATGAGCTAGTGCCATATTTGGATGATGATGAGGATAGGGCACCTAGATGGAGGAGAGGTAGGGGTGACAAGATGAGGAGGAGAGAGATGATGGTGGGGAAGGAGGAGGAGATGACGATGGGGGTGGAGGAGGCGAGATGGTGGTGGTGGTGACATAGCAGTGTTGGATGTGAGATATTTCATGGTACCTCAAGGAGGATATCTTTGGTGGTCACAACACAATAGCATGAGCCATGCATGTTAAATGTTTTTGTGATGTTATGTTGGATCACTTTGATCTCCTTGGCATAGAAAAGAGTTTGTTCATATAGAAACTTTCCATGCATGTTACATGGTGTTGTTGAATTATTTATTTATTTCATGATGTGATCTGAATATTTATGGATCTTTGAGGATAAATTTTTCTCATGCATGCATGTTGACTTTATAGTCTTGTTATTTTGAGATGTTGTACCTTAGGAGGAGTGGCTTCCATTAGGGGCCGGACCCGGAAGTGGTTGCAAGGGTAACCTATCGGAAGTTGGTAACCAAGTGATAACCTTAATAATTATTAGGGGTTTGGGTAGTTAACTTTAACCATACAGATAATATTGCCTCACCTTGGAATTTAACACTTGTTTAGGTTAAAGCGGGTTGAAAAGGTCTAGAATGGCAACTCGAACACTTTGTCTCCTCAAAAAGTGTTTTGAAGCCACATAAGTTCGCATAGGGGCCAAAAGTCATTAGAGGTTGCCAGGGTAACTCTGGTAGAGGGTCGGTAGCCTAGGAAGGCTATCCAGGGTAACCTATTATGTTTATGTGATGACACTCTTGTCCTAGTACACTTGTTAGTTCACTTGTGATTGTGAGTCGCCTCTGGGAGTATGTCAGTTATTTTGTCATTGTGATGTCATTTATGTTGACCTTGTACTGTTTGATTTTCTTCTTGTTGTCTGTTTTGACTTGAGGACCTGTTCTATATCCTAGCACGGGGGGTGGGCTTTCAAGTCCCACATGGTTGGGAGAAACGTGCCACATCTTCCATTGGGTCCCCTGTAGGTGATATTGTTCGAGAAATTCTTGTTCTTGGAAAGATCCTGGATACGCATCATTCACGAAGTTGTTAATCAGACGAAATCATGGATGTGGTCGTCATCTCTTCTTGATCTTATTCTTCATTATACACACTCATGATGTTGCATTAGGTTTCTTTGTAATGATAGTTGTATTGTTTTGAGATTTTTCACAATCTCGCTTATTGTAATCACACTTGTAATACAAATTTTGATGTAATGTATCGATACATGACTATTCATGTGATTTGATATATATATATATAATTCTTAATGTGTTATGATGTTTATTTCCTATAGTAGCATAGTTTTGGAAACCTAATTTTTTTTATGTTAGGTTGTAATCTCATGTTGTTATTAATTCTTTAAAAAAAATATATATTCGGATGTTTAGCATAAATGACGTAACATTTCTTGGGTTCCAAGACGAGGTGTTACAACATGCCCCAGGGAGTGGCTACATATGCATGAAGACACCAGGATGCTACAGAGTGGGGACCCATCTTGTCATATGATGCAACTTTCCAGGAGTATTATGGATTACAACCGCTGATGTGGGCCTATCATCTAGAAATTGTAAAGGCTACTTTGTTAGAGGATTACGCTTAGTAATTTTTTACACATCCATTTCCTAGGATATCTAGTCCTGATGAGCTAGTGCCATATTTGGATGATGATGAAGATAGGGCACCTAGATGGAGGAGAGGTAGGGGTGACAAAGATGAGGAGGAGAGAGATGATGGTGGGGAAGGAGGAGGAGATGACGATGGGGGTGGAGGAGGCGGAGATGGTGGTGGTGGTGACATAGCAGTGTTGGATGTGAGATATTTCATGGTACCTCAAAGGAGGATATCTTTGGTGGTCGCAACACAATAGCGTGTATAAATTGGGGTGACCTCGTAGTAGCAACAAACATAGATAGTTGATTTATAGTCTCAGGTACAAACACTATAGGGTCAGCTAGCACAGGCTCAGGGATAGTTACAGGGATAGGCACAAGCACAGGAATAGGCACAGGCACATGCACAATCTATGTAGGCACATGCTCAGGTTACTGCTTCCATGGCTGAGCGGGATGTAGCTAGACAACAAGGTGAGCAGGGAGTGGCCTTAGTTGATAGATTGCAAAGAGTGGCCGAGGGGACCACCACAAGTTATATGATGAGAGAGGTCACATGGGTCACCAAAGAGTTTGATTATTATAGAGGTCAATATTATGTGGTTATGTATGTAGAGTACAGAGTTAGCTATGCATAGTTTAGATCAACATACAACCACTTTCAAACCACCAGCATGGGTGTGACATAGCCACCACCCAAAGATCGAGGTGCAGACCCAAGTACAGGTGCACCAGGTGCAGGTACATCAGGTGGTGTTGCAGGAGGCTTAGTGAGGCTAGCAAGGTCTAGGGAGAGAACCTCATAGCTTCATGATCATACTTGATGCACTTGAGAAATTTGTATACACGATTTTAGGTGAGACATTATGATATTACCACATTTTTGATGTTGTATCTCTCTACATTGTTGGACATCCTTGTACACTTGACATTATGATTATTTTAAGATTTATATGATATGCAACAATGATGGTTGATCTATATGTGTCTATGTGTGTTTATGATGGATGCCTATGATGGATGCATTGGATTTCTATGTTTTATATGTTATGCGATGTTTATATTCTTATGTCATGAATATGTATTGATGCAATGATGATATGATAATTCATATGGATGATGATATGTTAATGATTATGACATGATTATGTATGGATGCAATGATGATATGATAATCCATAGATGATGATATGATAATGCATAGATGATGATTCTAAATGTTTTATGGATGATTTCTTATGATATGGGATGAATGCAAATGAAATGTGATGCAAATTATTTTTTTATTTTCCTGATGCAAATATTATAATGTTGCTATACTATATGAGATGAATTTAATTATGCAAATATTATGATGCAATGTATGGATGGATGGATGATATGTAGATGATTATGCAGCTACCTAAGAATGATATGTTTTGTTAATGTCAAGTATACTCAATCCAGTGAATGAGAGAGATGACATTGTTTGAAAATTGTTCCAACCTTGGAAAATCCTAAAATACAGATGCAAAACTAATATGGATGTAATCTAATCTACCATGTAAAACTAAAATGCAATGTTGCCATCATATTAGCCGATTTTTCATGCTTTTATCATCATTGAGCCTTTATTATGTTGAAAGTTAGTACAAAAATTGATGGTATAATTAGACCATGATGACCTGAGTACAACTTCCTTACAACTTCCATTGAGTTTTGGTAGTGCAAGATAACACAAGTATCTAGGCATAATTGAATTGAGATGACCTGAGCATCACTTGCGTAAACAAACAAGAGTTAATCATTTTCCCATGCAAATTAGGAATGCCATCAATGATACTTTGTAGAGCATGTCCCATGACAATTTGCACAGTAGTAATGATTGACTCACAGATAGAAAACAAATAAAATTCCATTCTCCTTCCTACCCCCTCTAGTTTAGGACATCATCGAGGTGCTCCAGAGAAATGATAACAACAAACAAGATACAACAATTGAACATATGTGCTAAAGTAATCAAACCATGATTCAGAAGATGATCATCCAATGAGATTTGATTTGTTTGTCTTAATGTTGATTTGGATGGTTGATTGTCTGATTGATTGTGATTGATCTTCAATTTGATGTTTATTGTGATTGTTATTTTTGCTAGGTTGTCTTGTTGTTGTTTGTATATTGTTTTAAGCTCAAAGCAAGTTGCCCCTAGTGAGTTTAGGATTTCCCCCCTAGTGAGAAACAAACCCATTATTACGGATATGTACATTCACAACCAAGCCAAGGTGGGACATGACCACATCATTCAGATATGTACATGAAGCTCATTTTATGATAGGTGTGTATGCGCAATGATAGCAAAAGTGGTTGGCCAACACATTCCAATAGATGGAGAAGCCAATTCATCAAAAATAGCACCTATTTGCTAGGTTTTCACTATTTGCTTTTATTGCATTTCAGATTTTAGGATTTTTTTGTTGTTACCAACATGCCTGTTTGCCAAGTTTTCATCAAGGTAACGATTTTTTTTATTTTTTTTCACTTTTTTTTGTATTTTTCCTTTTTTCCTTTTTTGTATTTTTGATCTTTTTGATTTTTTGTATTTTTGATCTTTTTGATTTTTTTGTATTTTTTCAGGACCTTTTCTGATTTTTTTTGGATTTCTTCAGGACTTTTATACCATGCAATGGGTAAATTATGTGTAGAACTTTTTCAGATGGATTTTGTTCACAGGTTCCTCAAATAGATCCCCTTCAGGCGTGGATAGCTGATATGCTCCTAATCCATAGACTGATACAATGATAAAGGGTCCTAGCCATTTTGGTTCAAACTTTCCCTTCTTTTCTCTATCTTGATGATTGCACAGGTTTTCCTTCAATATAAAATCACCAACCTGAAATGTTCTCAGTTTGACCTTATGATTATAACTTCTTGATATTCTTTGATGATATGCTTTTAGGTGTCCAACTGCAAGCTGACGACATTCATCCAACAGTTCCAACTCTTGTAATCTAGATACTTGGTAGTCTTCATCTAAGATGATTCCTTTCAATGACACTTGGAGTGAAGTTAATTCCACCTCAATAGGAAAAACAACCTCTGGTCTATATACAAGAGTAGATGGTGCGACTCTTGTGGGGGTGTAGATACTGGTACAGTATACCCACAAAGCAAGGTTCAATTGTACATGCTAATCACGTCCAACCTTGTTGATGGTTTTCTTTAGGATCTTCAAGTTGGTTTTGTTTGATGTCTCTACTTGGCCATTTCCTTGAGGTAGTATGGTGTAGAAAACCGATGTTGGATATGAAACCTTTCACAAATTTCTTGGACGTCTTGATTCTTGAAAGGTCTACCATTATCGGTGACGATGGATTGAGGAATGCCATACCTACAGATGATGTAATTTAGAATGAAGGATGTAATCTGCTTACCAGTGATGGTATTTAAAGGAATAGCTTCAACCCACTTCGTGAAGTATTCGGTGGCCGTGATTATGAATTTGTGCCCATTGGAAGAAGATGGATGGATTTTCCCCATAAGGTCAAATCCCTTCTAAAAAAAGGGCTAGGTTGATGTAAATGGTTGGATTTCTTGTGCTGGTGCATGTATGAGGTTACCATGGATCTAACATTTCTTACGTTTCTTGACAAACTGGAAAGACTGTTTCTCCATATTCGGCCAGTAATACCCCAAACGTAGGAGTTTCTTTGCTAGAGTAAGACCACTTGAATGTGTTCCAAAAATTCCCTCATGAACTTCTTGTAGGGTCATTTCAGACTCATCGCGTTCCAGACATCAAAGGAGAGTTCAATCAAGGCCTTGTCGGTAAATACATCTTTGATAAGGGTGTGTCAGGAAACTTGTTGAATGAAGTTTCATTTTTGGTTTCATGATAGGTCAGGTGGAATGGTGTTATCTCTTAGATAGGTGTAGATCTTCCCATAGATTGAGGTATCGATGTCAAGTAAATGGAAAACAACTTGGGACTTGGGATTTTCATAGGAAGGGGTAAACAATTGTTCCACCATGAACTCATAACGGCTTTGTTTATATGGAATTTGTAACAGAGAAGCAATAGTGGTCATAGCGTCAGCAAATTTTTTGTCTATTCTTGGGATTTGTTCAAATTTTATAGTAACATAGTATTTCTTAAAGTCATCAATCATTCTTTTGTAGGGCATCCATTTTCCGTCCTTTGTCTGATAGTCATCATTGACTTGATTTATGACTAGTTGAGAATCTCCATAGACTTGCAAATCTGTGATTTTCCATCCCACAGCTACCTTAATGTCAATGATGAGTGCTTCATACTCTGCCAAGTTGTTGGTGTAGGGGAACATCAATCTGTATGATTTTGGAATGGTATTCCCTTGAGGGGTGACAAATAAAATTCCTGCTCCTCATCCATGTTGAGTGTATGATCCATCAAAGTATAATATCCATTGTTTTGTTGTTATGGTAAGGACATCAACATCTGGAAACTCAATTTTCAAAGGATGATCATCATGTAGTGGTGCTTCAGCTAGTTGATTTATGATGGCTTGACCTTTGATGGCTTTCCTATCAACATATTGGATGTCAAACTCACTCAGTATCATAACCCACTTTCCTAGTCTTCCTGTTAGATTTGCCTTGTTGAGCAGATATTTCAATGGATCAATTTTGGCTATTAACTTGATGGTATGAGTTAGCATATAATATCACAATTGTTGAGTGGTGAACACTACTTCCAAAAAATCCTTTTCACTAGATATTTAATTGATTTCATAGCCATTTAATGTTCTGCTGATATAATAGATTTCTCTTTATTTTCTTGTTGAATCATCTTGTGCTAGAAAATCTCCCAATGATGTCTCAATTGCCACTATGTATAGTAAGAGTGGTTTTCCTTATTTTTGTGGTACTAAGATGGGTGGACTCATTAGAAATTATTTCAATTGGTTGAAAGTGGCTTCACATTTATCATCCCATCTAAAGGAAACATTTTTGTGTAGCAAGTGAGTGAAAGGATGGGTCTTGTCTACTAGTTGTGAGATGAATCTTCAGATAGACTAAAATATTCCTTGGAGTGATCTTAGCTGACTGATGTTCTTGGGAGGAAACATATCTATGATTGCCTTAACTTTCATGGGATCCACCTCGATGCCTTTTTCTAAAACTATATATCCCAAGAGTTTTGGAGATGTCACCCCAAATACATATTTTTTTGGGTTCAGTCGTACATTGATTTTTTTTAGTCTGGTGAAGATTTTATCTAGGATCTCTAGGTTTCCTTCTTTGGTGTATGATTTTTCCAACAGATCATCTACATAGTCTTCCATGAATGTGTGCATCATATCATGGAAGATTTTCATCATGGCTCATTGATAAGTAGCTCCCACATTCTTTGGTCCAAAGGGCATGACGTTCCAACATAATGTGCCCCATGGGTATGTGAAGGTTGTTTTCTCTTGATCCTCAGGCGTAATTTTGATTTGGTTATATCTTTAAAATCCATCCATAAGTGACAACACAACATGTCCTACTGTTAGGTCTACGATGATGTCTATGTTGGGTAGACGAAAATCATCCTTTAGACAAGCTTTATTAAGGTCTCTGAAATATGTGCAAATCTAGATACTATTATCAGGTTTTTAAACTAGTACAATATTGGAGATCCACTCATATTAATCAATTGTTCTGATGAACCCTACATCCACTAGCTTCTTCAGTTTTTCTTTCACCAAGTGGGAAATATGCTGATGCATTTTCCTTAACATTTGCTTCACTAGTTTTACTCCTGGAGGTAAGGATAAATGATGCATAATTAAATATGGATCTTTCCCTGGCATGTCTGCATAAGACCAAGCAAAGTTGATTTTTCGCTCTTCAAAGAATTTGGTGAAGCTTGGTTTTTCTTGTTTTGTCAAGGACGCTGTTAAATTTAGAGTCTTCACTATTTCTATTGTGCCAATGTTGATGGATTGGGTGGGCTCAATCAATACTTTTGATCTCTCTTGAAAGTGTTCGGGGAGAGTGTTAAATCTCTCATCCTTCGATGCCTCAAAGAGGTTTTTACCATTGGATGCACTTTTTATTTTTACTTTTTCCTGATCTAATACTGCCATAGAATGGTTTTCACCATTAGATCTATTTTTTGTATTATTCATTTTGTAGCTAAGAGATTTGACACTCCCCTGACTGGAAGATTCATTTTGAGATTCACTGGTGGAACATTTTTGAGGGTTGTCAGCATAGAGGAAGTTGACAATGGTATCATCATTTGAAAAGACAGGGATGTCAAGAGGCTCGGTTTGGTCCTAGTCCATAAGTTCAGGATGTACTAGAGGTAGGGAATCATTGGATTGGTTTAATTCAAAGGTAGTGAGGGTCCTGATGGTGACATCTTCAAGCAATTTGATAGCAATTTCAAGGTCTATGATGTAACTCTCCTCTGACTGATTTGTATCGTTGGGAGTCTGATCGTCCTCGCTTGAGCCATCGATAGGTTGTGATCCAAATTCAAGTGGTCTTGACCCTGAATTTTGTGCCTCCTCACATATGGCTGGATACTTTTGTATCACATAAATTCCCTTATCATGACAAGACTCTTCAGATAACGAATCCCACTCATATTCATTTGAGTCAGTTTCATAGTTATTACTAGCTTGTAGTTGTAGGATTCATTCAACAACCTTTTGGGTGGCTTCTTCTTTTGTTTCCTCTTTATATCCCAGCTGTGTCTTGTCTTTTAGATTAGTTAAGATGGTTTGGATTGGTTCCATGATGGCTTCTTTTCTCTTGCCCATGGGACCTTTTCCTTTGTATCCCATTTTCTCCAAGATTGAAAACCCTTTGCCATATTGTGTTGTTTTTACATTAGCTATTGTTGCTTGAGATTCAAATTCATCCTTTTAAAGCCAGTTTAGAATATCTTTGTCTTTTGCTTCATTAACTATAGTTCCTACTTTCACAAATCGACCATCAAAAAGTGTGATAGGTTGTGAGGACTGTTGTGTTGAGGTTGAGGGTTGACCATAGGACTTTGGGGAAGATAATTGTGAGAGGCATAAGGATTTCTCAATAGAATATTCACCTATGCCTTTATCTTTGACTTGGACCTTTTTCTCAAATTTTTTGGACAAAGTGTTGAGTTGGGATTCATGATTGGTGGAGGTAGAAGGGGTATCTTCTTCCTTTTTCTCAGACTGTTTACGCAAGGAACTTGGTTGGATTTCTTTATTTGAGGACATGGTAAGCAGTTTTGACAAAGGATTTGATTGGCTTGAATTACTTGGTTTGGCGGATGTGGAAGCAAGAGCTTCTCTATTATGGGGCACAAAGACATCCTGGACTGACTTGAGGGTGTTGCAATACTGAGGACTATTGGAATCAGTCAGAATGGTGATCTCTTTCCCATTACAAGGGAATTTCAAACATTGATGGTAAGTTGAGGGGACTACCTGCATCTCATGGATCCAAGGATGACCCAAGAGTATATTGTATGTCAAGTCTTTGTCTAGAACTTGGAAAATTATGTCTTTTTCAATTAGCCCCACTTGAATTGGCAACACAATTAGTCCCTGTGAATATCTTTCTTCATCATCATAGGTTTTGATGGTGATCTTTTTCCTTGAATCTAAATTGCTTTCTTTGAGAATCCTAGTTCACAGATGAGCTTTAAAGTACATATATTAAGATGAGCTCCTCCATCTATTAGAATGTGCTTGACCTGAATTTTATGTATTAAGACCTCAATGTGAAGTGTTGCATTATGGGGATGAGTGATGGATGCATCATTGTTTTTGGAGAATGATAGGCAATGAGGTGCAATCAAATAACCCACCATGGCTTGGAGTATACAAACTTCCAAATTCATTGGTACTGTTGTGTCCACTAGGGCCTTTTCCAAAATTTCCTTGTGAGCGGGTGAAATCTTGAGGAGTTCCAATATAGATATTTGCACTGAGATCTTTTGTAGTTGATCAAAAATGTTGTATTGATGTGACAAGGCAATGGGTGTTTTGGATGTGCTTCCTTTCAGAATATATTTGGACTGTGCTCTCGTGGTCACATTTATGGGCATGCTATCTTATTTCCCTTTGATTTTAATGACAGTGATTTGGTTGTCCATTGCAGCCATGTCTTGTTTGATGTTATGGACTTGATTGGGTATGATGTTGGTGTCATTGATTTTCTTTTCAACAATGGTGGTGTCTTGTCCATGTTGAATTGAAATGTCATTAATTTGATTTTTGGCTACAACAATGTCTTGTGTGTCATTGTTCTTAGTGCCATTTGTATGATCTTCAATGACCGAAATATGAAGGATGAGAGTATCATGAACATAGTTTAAATTTTTCCCTTTGTTTTTTGTTGTAGAGGATTCCCCTTTGTCATAATTTGGTAAGGGATTCTTGAATGCACCATGATCATAATTTGTTTGGGGTCCTTCTATTTGTATGATATTCTAGTCTATCAAGTCTTGTACCTTGTTCTTTAATTACATATAGTAATTTTTTTTATGGCCTTTGCACCGATGAAATTCACAGTAATGGTCATCATTCCACCATGATGATTTCACTTTTGGCTCAAAACCTCGAGTGTTGGGTAAGGTGATAAGATTTTATGCAAGAAGTTATTTCAATGCAGATTCTAGTGATTGACCTAAAGGTGTGAAATTTCTACAATTTTATGGCATTTGATATGGCGGTGGTCGAGATGGAGCATTATTTTGGTTATTGTTCTGATTGGTGTTTTGATTTGTGTTTTGATTGGTTTTGGTGGTAGTTGTTGTCAAGTTAAATACTGGTTTTGCATTTTGTGTTTCCGCTGAAGCATCATTACCAGTATTCTTGTTTCTTTACCAAAAATTTGGTTTATCATTGTTGTTATAATTACTGGAGGAGTTTGCTAAGTTTTTTTCGTTATAAATTTTCAAGAATCCTCTCTTGGCCAAACCTTCTTCGATTTTGATTCCATTTTCAATCCATTTTTCAAAGGTAGGTGGACATTGCAATTCAAGCCTATAGCTCATATCATCATTTAAATTATCAATGAACACTTCCATCTTTTCCTTTTCGGGTATGGGATGAGGATATCTTGCAAATAATCTCCTCCATCTTTGTAAAAATACGAGAAATGATTCACCCTTTTTTTGTTTTACATTGCAAAGGTCCTTCATTGTAATCTCATGCTGAATGTTATAAGAATATTATGTGATAAATTTGTTGACCAATTATTCAAAGGATCTGATTCTTGGGGGTAATTGCAAAAACCATTGCATACATTGTCCTCCCAAACTTCATGGGAACAATCTCATCAAGTATGTTTCCTCATGTGAAAATTCAAGGCTCATAGTTCAAAATTCCCTTATATGATCTATAGGATCTATTTTACCATTGTATTTATCATACTTAGGGAATTCACAATGCTTAGGGAAGGGTATCATGCTCACAAATTGATCAAAAGGATATGGGAAAATGTCTTGTATCAAGTATCTTTTTGTAGTTCCCCTTTGCATGTCAAGAAGTTGTTGTTGAAGATTTTGCATTTGATTGGTTAAGGCAGCCATTGGATCTGAGTTTGTGGGATTAGTTTCAATATTTTTGGGTTCTCCTTTTAGTTGATTAACATCAAAGTCCTCAGGAAATTTGACACCTTTTTTAGCCAGCATTAACACGTATCTTTCTCCATCTCTTTCCAAAACTTTCTCCATGAACTTATGGAATTTAGGATCTTGTTGTGTAGTTTGGATGTCTTCCTTAGTTATTTCCTCACTTTCAAGTGTATGTAATCTATGAAATGGATTTTCCTCAGCTTCAACCATGGTGTTTTGAGTTTCAAGTTCTTTTTCTTTGTGTTTCTTCCTTTGTAATATTGTTTGAACATGCATACAAGTGATGAAAATTTACTAAGCTTTGATCTTTGTTTAGGAGTGCCAAAAGGACTAAGTTAAATCTGATTATACAACGTTTGTTTCAGGCTGAAGGATGATAAATCTTGATAAAGGGTGATGAATCCTGATGGTGAAACTCAGCTACTAATCAGAGATAGGTGTGATGACGAGGAACTTTTAGATGTTTAATCAAAGCTTAGGTAGAGGATTTTTCACTTGAAAATGCTAGTTTCAATAAGTTAACAAAAATGTTGGGATAAGGAATAAATGTTGGTCAAAAAGAAATCTCTGAATTTGGTTTCAATTGTCAAGTACAAGCTCAAATTTAGCTCTCTGGTTAAATTTTTTTTGGATGCGCTAGAATAGTGTACATATGTGCTAAAAGATAGATGCGCTAAGGAATGGCCTGGATGCATTAAAAAATGGCTGACATGCACCAAAACAATCAATGTATGTGCTAAAATATGGATGGTATGCATTGTAGAATGACACAGATGCACTAAAATAGGTGATGTATGTGCCAAAACAGTCAATGGATGTGCTAAATTATGGAAGGTATGTGCCAGAATAGTCAATGGATGCACTAAACTAGGGAATACCACTATTTTTTGATAGTTTGATTGATTTTTTATGTTCTGTTGGCAAGGAATTGATTGTTGGAATGGATGTTCTTCTGAATCAGTGGTTGTACATTTCTATGTGTGATGTTTTTTTGAATGTTATTTTAAAAAACACATGTAAGACACATCAAACAAGTACAATTCCTAAGGTTGTGTAGGACAATATTCACTGGATTCCCACTTGGATTTTTCTCTAGTTGTGCTTACTGTTAGCAAATGATCAGAATCTTGACCACACTAGCTCCCCTCCATGACAATCCCTTCTTAGGTCAACCAAGATTTAGTTCTCATGAATCTCCCATGACAAACTTTTCATCTCTACTAAAAGCCATGAGAATATGGGAAAGGTTAAACCTCTTGCACCAACAAATAGAAATGGGATTTTGGCTTACTATAACAAAAGGTTCTAGTATAGGCATTTTGTTCGTAGGGGATCATCCATACAACAAGAGACCAATGTTTCTCTTCTTGTTAAAACAATCCTCATGATACTTAAAATTTCCTCAACTACCTACACTTATATACTGAGTGGAAGTCGCTTGGCTTTAGTGTGTTCCCGATTGGGTCGTTCGCTAGGGTGATTACTTTTTCCCACCAGGAGGCCCTCTAAGGATAAAGTTGCAAGAAAATGAAAAGAATGGGTCTGGATTTTTGATCGCCCAATTAAGGGGAGAGCATATGCCTACCACTCTACAAGCACAACAGACATGGTGCTTATTTGCCTCTTAATTAAACTAGCTTCATAATTTAATCAAAAGTAACAATAATAACTCTAACCCCTGCAAAACAACCCTTAGTAGTTTCATATTATTTGTCTTTGACAACGTTCTTATAGTTTCAGCAGAGTCTCTGACAACATTTGAAATACCTGCAAAATAGAGAGATATCGATTAGTTCTCATAATTATGAATTTCTACAAAATAAACCAGATGCACCAAAACATACATTAGATGTGCTAAAAGATAACTCCTATGCTCTATAAAAACTACTATATGCACTAGAAAAATATATGAATGCGCTAAAAGAAATAATGAATGCGCTAAAAGATCCCGTGTATGCGTCGAAAGATAGTCTGAATACGCTGGACGAAAGGTTGGATGCACCAAAATAGGGCCTAGATGCGCCAGAGGATGGTTTGTATGCGCTGAAAGAACTCACGGTCGCACTAAAAATTTTCACATCTGAAACCTGTAAACACACTTTCTAGAAAATGTTAAAAACTGGGGCTATGGCCCATGGTGGGTGCTAGAATGGTGTCGTGTGAATATGTGTAAAGGGAATAATTAATGCACAACCAATGAAACATATTATATTAGAGAATTGAAATCACAAATCTAACAGAATTGAAACATAGCAAACTCCCTAAAATCATTCAATTGTTTCCTATCTCCAAGGATTCCTTAAATCATGGTGGCTCTCAGATTTTATGTATGCACCATGACTGTTAGAATGACAACCTAGAGAATGGATGTTGTAAAAATGCAAGAATCCTAGTTCTTACATGATTTGATAAACTATGTGATATGTTGTAAATGATGATGGTGATATGATAATGGATATGATGTTAAAGATTATGATGCAAATGTTGTGTAAAACTAAATTGTGATAATGGAAATGCAGCTAATAAACTAAGCCATGATTCTAAATTAATATGCTTCTATTATGCTAAATGGTGAATGCTCTAATGCTCTAAATGCTCAAATGCTCTCAAATGATTTTTGCAGAGTAAGTTTTCTCAAAGGTCCGTTATGAAATGTTTCGAGCATGATGTTGTATTTATAGGATTTCCAAGGTATATTGTGATGTGGAAAGATTCAACGGTCAATATTTCAGCTGGAGAGATCGACGGTGGAGGATGAAGAATTTAGAGAGAATCATGAAGATGGTTCGCTGTAAAAGAGCACTTTGCCAAGTGTTTAGAAGAATAAATGAGAGGGAGGAGCCAAGTTTCCAAGGTTGTTTCAATTTTTTTGAGGATAATTCCATTTAAAAATTAGAGTTATTTAAATTCATGAGACACTTGATGATGTGGATGATGAGGTGGAAGGAGGTTAGAGAGTTATGTAGAAATGTGTCAAAATTGAATTTAGAAATTCAAATTTAATGAGAGGGAATTAATCATATAAAACAAATTGGTTAGATTTGTTTATTTAATTAAATCATGAAGAAAATGATTTGAGATAGGAAGAAATAGAAAATGAACTATATAAATAAATTTTTCAATTTATTTATAAGTAGACCAATTAAGAGGGTTTATTAATTAAATACTTTGTATTTAATTAATCGATTATCCTTACCGATTTTAGGTGCATACACTGACGATAGTGAAACAAAAAGGAACCCTATTTAATGTAGTTTATAAACTAATATGCCAAAATATACTATAATATTTATGATCATATACGGAACATAGTGTATAGTTATCAACTACATTCCAAAACTTATCAAAGAAACCCTAATTTTACATTGTAACTTAATATGGAATTAGTATAACAAGTTCCTAATTAATTAAGCTCACATGGTAATTTAACAAATCTTTAAATTATAAACATAGATACTATTTATTTACTAATGCAAAAAAAAAACTAATTCAATTAAATTACAGAAATAACAATTTACTTCACTTAGTAGGTGAGTTACCATGAAAATTTGAGAATAAATTTAATAACGATAATTTTATTTAATTAACTACACAATCATTTTACTAACTATTAAATAATTATGAAGTAATCAATGCTAAAAAAAGATACCCTAAATCAACTAAATAGTTCATTCAACTATTTGTGTGTAAGTAAATTAATTCACCTAATCATTTACCCAATTTATTTTTCTTTTGCAATTTAATTTCTCATTTGTAGTTATCTAATTCAAGAAATTTTCACCTGATGAGTATGAAAGAAATCATTCCTTTTTACTGTAACCAACAAGTAATGTAATATTATATATATATTATCAAATAAAATAAAATCTTAATAAGCAATTCAGAAATAAATATGTATATATTTATTAAATTTTACATGCCTTAAACTTTATAATAAAAAACAAATTAAATTTAAATATAAACTAATCCCTGTTGTGCAAAGCCAGCGCGCGACCGGTAGCCATGGCCCAGTGTATAGGCCAACCAAGGTGTGGTTGTGCCAGCGCGGGGAGAGGAAGGCGGAAGGAAGGCAGTGACTGCCGGAAATGCATAAAATGGTTTGCTGAAAAGGTTTAAGAAAATTTCAAGCAAATGCAATTAACAGTGGAGCTAGAGTTATCTCATGGAAGGCATCGATATAAAATATGCACAAAATGGATTTGATGAGAATTTTTAGAAATCTTTAGGGAAAAATGGTTAATGAAATAAATAAATATTATCTAAAGAAATGTAATAGTTGCAAGATAATCACAAGTTGGTTTGATTGAAACCTTTCAAGAATATAATGTAGCAATTATAGAATATAACTACATTACAATTTCTACAGTTAATTTATTCATCCATCAAAAAATAATATCATTTTCAGAAGAAGCCAACTCACTTGTAAATTCTCTTCCCCAATTGGTATGATTTGAATGCCTTCCTTCGCGTATCCTTTGCCGCTACGCTCCTC
The DNA here is from genome assembly GCA_007115665.2 of Sequoiadendron giganteum. Classification (NCBI taxonomy): domain Eukaryota; kingdom Viridiplantae; phylum Streptophyta; class Pinopsida; order Cupressales; family Cupressaceae; genus Sequoiadendron; species Sequoiadendron giganteum. Next base: position 629,570,961 of record CM021101.1, read on the forward strand.
TCCTCCAAGATTCACTAATAGAATGGAAATTTACAGAAATTTCTTCCCCTAAACCCTGAATCCATTTTCTCTCCAAAAGCCCCGAATTCCTTCCCTCCCCAACGTTTTGCAGGCAAAAATGAATAATTACGTTCACGAGAAGTTCAACCAACTTACAAAAAAAATACCATTATTTTTTAATTAAATCAATAGTTCAAATGATCAAATCATAATTTTAATTAAGTTAATTTTAATTAAGTTAATTTTAATTTACCGACCCTAGTAATTAGGATCAACTCGTTAATTTATAATTTAGGTAATTACAATTTTCTTTCCAATTTCACATGACGATAAAATCATTTACCAATGATTAATTTTATTGCCCAACCTTAATTTACTTTATAATATTATTTATTAATTTTAACTTTGCTTTATAAGTTTATTTTACTATAAATTAACATTATTTATTTTATTATTAACTATAATTATTTATTTGTATATATATATTTAGTTATCAAATATACTTGCAATTAATTTTAATGCATGAATTAACTAGAGATATTTTATCAACCACATTAGATTAATTAAAACCAAAATCCAATCAATTACTTGAACCTGACCACAGAAAAAAATGATAACACTGATAGGGTATCAGACCAGATACTCATCCTCTTCGAGGATGATGGCTAGGGTAGGGGCCAAGTCCTATCTCCGATCAACTGTTCCATTTGGTTTAAGGAATGCTCAAACCCATCAATTTAGGTGGAGTTAATGCCTAGTACTTGTAACCTGCAAAACATAAAATGACCGTGTATATACACATCCATATAAACAAACACACCGTGAAAGGGGAATCACAACGTCACAGGGTACTCACAAGTGAGTAATGTGACACTGTCCCTTTCACCCAAACACATCAGTCAGAAAAAAACCTAGTAATTGAATCAACTCATAAACAATCAGCTACATAGACATCAAAATAAGATTAGTCACATAATGTTGATTAGTCCTCATAATATACAACATCAACTGCTTGACAACATTAAAGCACATACGTTTAAATATCCCTATTATTTTAATTTCATCTCTGAGTTCCAAGGCCGACTACCTGCACATCCATAGTGAGAATGGAGGGGCACTACATTATCCTTTTCATGGGATTATCATGATATGAAGGGGATAGACCCATACTTATGAATGCATAGGATTTACATCAATGATTGTTTCGAACTGGCTATACAACCTCAAAGGAGAATGAACCTTGTAGTCTGAGATATAGTTAAATCAAAATTACAAAAATATTGGATGAAGGATTTATCTATCCTATCTCTCACTATCAGTGGGTGTCTCCACTTATGATTGTGCCTAATAAAGGAGGAAAATGGAGAGTGTGTGTAGACTACCATGAGTTAAATGTTGCAACTAGGAAATACCACTATCCACTTCCATTCATTGACCAAGTACTTGATTCATTAGCAAGCAAGAATTACTTTTTCCTTCTTGGATGGATTTAGTGGCTACAATCAAATTAAGATTGCCCCTGAAGAACAAGACAAGAAAACTTTCACATATCCTTGGGGTAAATATGCTTATTTTGTCTTCTCATTTGGGATATGAAATGTACCAACCACCTTCTTGAGGGAAATATTGAGAATATTCTTAGACTTTGCACATGATTCCATGGAGGTTTACATGGATTATTTCACAACTTATAAGAATACCTATGATGAGGCACTTGGAAATTTGGATAAGATACTAAAGAGATGTCAAAAAATAACCCCTCCCTGAGTCATGAGAAATGCTTCATGATGATGACTAAGGAAATTATTTTGGGACATTTTGTGTCCAATGAAGGAATTCAAGTAGACCCCCAAAAAATTGAGGTGATATCAACACTCCCTGTGCCTCATAAAAATATCTACAAGTTTCTTCTTAAAGTTCTACAATAATTAACTTTTATTTCTCAATGTTCAATTAGTTATTTGTATGATATGATACTTGATTTCTACATTCTTGCTTCATCCATGAAAGAATGGATTATTTGTCAGGGCTATAGATGATACATTATCACAAAATATGGTTGTATCATCTTTTTCTTCTTTTTTCAAATCTACTAGGATTCTTTGTAGCCAATAGCTTAACATGCTATTGCATTTTCTACTATATATTCAGATTCAGTTGTAGAAAAAGAATCAATGGGTTGTTTCTTGGAAGCCCATAAAATAGTCCCTAAACCCAAGTGGAACACACATCCCGATGTTCTCTTTTTATAATTTGCGCTTCTTTCCTAATCACTCAGTATATCCAACCAGCCCAAACTCATTTTTTGCAGTATACAAAATATCATATCCTTTTGTTCCATTAGCATATATCAAGATTCTCTTACATGATTTCCAATGTGTTCCCTTTGGTGTCTCCATAAATCTAAAACTTAGACTTAATGCATGTATTATATCAGGACTAACTTTGTTTTAAAATACATTAAACTTCCAACCAAATTTTTATACACAATTGGATCAACATTTCTAAACATATAATCCTCCTTATTTAATTTTAAACCCGTGGCTATTGGTGTTGGTGCAAGCTTGTTTTGTATTCTAAATATTTTTAAAATCTCTACTACATACTTTTCTTGAGAGATAAAAATTCTATGTTTCATATTCTTTATTTCTATTCCTAGAAAATACTTTAATATACCTAAATCTATTATCTCAAACTAATATTTCATAGCTCTTTAAAATAGCAAATGAGGAAATCATCATTATCATGAAAACTAGGTCATATAGAACCAAGAAATCAATGAAAATATTACTATCACTTTCCTTAATGTAAAAAGTGGGCTTACCATCGCTTTTTCTAAAGCCATTGCTAAAATAAATATGAGCCTATTCTATTATAACATGCCCGCGGTGCTTGTTTAAGAACATAAAGAGATTTCTTCAACCTATAAAATTTGTTTTCTTGCCCTAGAACCGCATAGCCAAGTGGCTATTTTAATTACACTTCCTCTTTTAAGAATCCATTCAAGAAGGTTAAATTTACATCCATTTGATACATATTCCACTTGTATTGGGCTTCTATTGCTAAGATTGCCCGCATGGTTTGCATCCTTGCTACTAGAACATATATGTATCATTACAATATCTTCACTTGACTACTATTTATATCCATTAACAACTAGCTTTGCCTTATTCCTTTCTATTCTTCCTTCGACATCGCTCTTGATCTTAGAGACCCACTTCACCCCAATTACTTACTTACTGGGATGAAAATTAGTTATCTCCAATGTCTTATTTATCTCTATTGCATCTATTTCCTCATCCATGGCCTCACAACATTTCTCTTCTTTCACAACCTCTTCAAGATAAATTAGATCACTATGAGAAAATAATGAATATTTTAAATTTTCATATAATTCATCTTCATACCTTTCATTTTGATAAATCCACCTTAGACTCTTTGTCTTTATTGGAAATATGAAAGAAAGAGTGGGGTTTTAAGTCTCATTACTACTATTACTTGAATGTGTAGAAAGTTTCTGGTGTTGCCAGTTCTCTTAAGCTACAAGTAGTGTGGGTCTCTATAGTTGTCTAGATGGATATGCAACTACTTCTTGTGAACTTTGGAACTATTTTTTAGGTTCCCTATTTATTGTAAGTAATCTTTGGAGTTGACTACTAGGATCCAAATATTTTGTAGACACACCTTGTTTCTCATCATGCCCTTCTTCATCATCAATGGATTTTGAAATTGAAATACTTCAAGAGGTGTCCACTGTTCCAACCCATGACTCATTTTTAATGAACTCAAAATCCCTAATGATCATAATCTACTTAGTGGTAGGTCTATACAACCTATAAACCTTGGAATATTCACTATATCCCACAAGATGTATTTCTCACCTTTTTCATCCAAATTTTGTCTCTTCTCTTTTGACACAAATGCATATTCCACACACCCAAACAATCTAATTTGCTTCATAGTCCTTTTACATTTTATCCATGCTTCATATGGAATCTTGTCACATACAACCTTTGTGATACTTATATTTATGAAATACACTACTATTTCTACTACCTCATCCCAATATTCATTTAGGATTCCATTGGATTTCAACATACTTATTTCCATCTCCACAATCTAGTCCTATTTTTTTCTCGGCTACTCCATTTTGTTGTGGATTATAATTAGTTGTCAACTATTTATCTACCTTGAACTTTATAAAAATTATAAATTCATTGGAGGTATAATCCCCTCCTCCAGATATAACCTGAGGACCTTGATAAATTTTCCACTTTCCTTCTTATCCCAAGCCTTAAAAACTCTAAACTTCTCAAAATCTTCAAACACACTTTCTAGCTTGTTCGGGCACTCCTTGTGAGTTAGGCTTAATGTTACCTTGATTTAGTGTTGTAATGTGGTTGGCACATTTACATTAGGTCTTGGGCCCTTGTGAACTAATGGATTCTAATGGTACCTTGCTAAAGTGTTGTGAAGTGTTGTAACATACTTTCACACTTTTCTATGGTCTTATAAACCTAACAAACCTCTTTTTAATCAAAATAAATCCTAATCTCGCCTTATTTGAAGTGTTGTAAAACACTATCACTCTTCTTTAGGCTTGTCATTAATAATCGAGCTTTCTTATGTTTTAATTGGCCCCATTTTGCATCCACAAGCCTCATTTACTACATCTCCTTGAGGATAATCCCGACACCAATCATTAACCAATCATAATTGAGATGTTTATGGCTTGTGTGGCCCAGATTTAGGGATTTGGGACTCATTCGCCATCTTGGGTGAATGAGCCCCACCTGGATCTTTTGGCCCAAAACCAATTTTCACACATTTATAAGAACTTTTGGTTTTTGGTCCCATACATTATGTCTAATGGGACTCATTCGCCACCTTGGGAGAATGAGTCCCATGTGGTCCAAAATAAAATTTAATTCAAATTTCTAGCAAGATTTAATTCTCCTAGATTTGATGTTAGCTTGTAGTGTTGTAATTTCGGGAATTCTTGCATAATTTAGTATAAATACAAGGTTATTTCACTCATTTTCACCTAATAATTTTGTGAGAGCATTCCTAATATTAAATTGAGTTCACAAGCATTCAAGGGTACATTATCAAGCATTTTAGAGTAGCATTCAAGCAACAATCATCATGTCAAGGATTTCATATGTCATGTTTGTTATTGTGCTAACAATTGTGATGTAAGGTTTATGATTCAAGCAATTGTTTCAATCAAGGTCAACATCATTCAAGCAAGAGTCAAGGACCACATCCATTGCAACCATTTCAAGCATATTTGTAGCACTTTATTGCTAGGGTTTGGTGAGTTGCAACATTTTCTTTTGTTCATTCATCATTCCCTCTTCTTATTTTCTTTCATTTCAAGGATTGATTTCCAAAATGGGGTTTGACCAAGGCTTGGAGAATCTCGAAGAAGACCTATAGGTTGCAAATGAGAGATTCAGATCCGAAAACCAATCAGGAAGGATAGAGAAGACATAGAAGAGAAGGATCAACCTATGATCAGAAAAAATCAACTAGACTGATTTGCCACTTCTGGTGAATGAGTACCAGTTCCAGTCAATTTTTCAAGATTTTGCATATTTAGATACCCTTTTGTTTGAAACCTGTTCCAGCATAGTTTTCCAAAAATTGGACTGATTCGCCCAACTTGGAAAATGAGTCCCAGTAAACAATAAAAGTAGATTTTCAAGTGTTTCAAACCTTCATCCAACCTTCTTTGGATTCCCATGTGCACACATTTTGTTTTGCAATTTTTTGTATTGTTTCATTCACTTTTCTAGGTCACTTAGTTTTAGTTCGCATTGAATTAGGGTTTTTAATTTCATCTAGCATTTCATTATATTTTCCAAGTCTAAACTTGGTGGTGAACCCCTCATTAATCTCTAAACATCCCCTAAGACAACCCTATTGCAAGATCTCTTTCTCTTTTGCATTGAGATCTCTAAGGTTATCCTTGAATGAAATAGCGTGAAAGTGGGTGTGCTCTATGTCCTAAAACATAAGTAGAAAATTTGTTTTCATTGGTTCTATTTTGGTGAACCTGCATTTAGAAGATCATAATTCTAATTTGGATTGCATCTTCATCCTAGATTTGGTTTGCATTAACATTGCATTAGGATTTGCATCGGTTAATTTGCATTCTAGGGTTTCAAATATTGCATTAGTGAAAGCTCATTTAGCTTTAATTTTTGCATCTAATTTCAATAAAAAATATTTAAAATCTACATTTGCATCTCAGATATAGATCATAAAACATAAAAAATCATAAAATTCTTATTTTTTTGAAAAAAATCATTACTCGAACTCATTCGCCACCTTGGGCGAATCAATCCCTTTGCATATTCTACATTTCATTTTTTGGAATTTATAGTTTAGTTTCTGAGTTTCTATTTACTGTTACTACATTTCAGTTTCAGTTTCCAGAATTTCTGTTATAAGCATTTTATTCTTCTTAGCTTACATTTCATTTGCATTCACCTTGCATTTAGTATCCCTTGCATGATTATTGTTAAGTTATTACACTTAATTAATTATATCATATTGGTTAATTAATTAAGTCACTTATTCCTTTAGTTACTTAAGCTAAACTTAGACACATTAATAATTGATTAATTATTAAGTGTGCACACTAGGGTTTCCCTTTTAGGTCAACATTAGGGCTTCATATATTGCTTTTATAAAACAAATCATCTCTTGTAATTTCTAAATTCTGAATATATCAATTTGCACATCTTCATGCAAAGCTCTTGCTTTTTATTGTTTTTCTCTTTTGTGGGAGGTCTTTTGGTTTGTATGTTTGATCTTGGTTTCTAACATGGTATCAGAGCCTTGATATATAGCCCCTTCTCAAATTCTGGAGAAAATCATTGCAGAGTTCGTTCGGGGTTCCTCGAGGATTTCATGCCTTGAGCCTATCTATGCAACATTTTGGATCAGATCGGGCTTCACCATTGGATTCAGAGCGCTGGAAAAAGTCAGGATTGACTTTTATTTTACTGATTTTGGTCATCGTTGAAGAAATCTGTGAGGGTTTCAAGCTTGGTGATTTTTTGCAAGCTCTGGAGGTAGCCAATTTTTCGGAGCATCTTGGAGCAAAATGGACACTTCCATCGCGTTCGCAATGCCCCAAAACCCTAAGATTGCCCTTCATTTCATAGATTTTGGAGAAGTTGGTCCGGAAGCCAAAATTATTTTGTCAGGGAGGCCATGGTCTCCCCAACACGCTTTCTGAGGCATGGATTTCAAAAAAAATAAAATTAAAAAATCATTTTTTTGCAAGTAAGCCTACACCTCCAGAACAAATCTGCTCACCACCGAGCGACCACCAAGTGGCCACCAGTCCACCGTCGCCGCTAATGGCTCCCCATACTAGCATCGTCGACTCGTGCTCAACCCCTATGGGGGACTGGGAGCTCTGTGCCCGACCCTCAGCCAACTCCAGCCCTCACTCAGGTCACATGGGTGACCACAACCCAAATTTTTTTGTAGGGGGCCAATCTTTTGTGGCGATGGCCAGATGGCCATCAAATTTTTCACATGAAGTGTTGACGTCAACATGATGTCATCAGTTGTATGACCCTCTTTGTCCCCTCCTAACCCCAATTTGCCCTAAAGGAGCAGTGTTTTCATTTTGGCATAACTTGGGCATACGGTATCAAAATCGAGAAAATAAGATATCGTTGGAAAGCTAGTTCTAAGAAATTTCTTGTGGTGCAATTTATTTTTCATTATTTTTCTGTTTAGCTAAATTTATTTCTGTTTGAAGTCAGATGTTCATTTATCGCTTTCGAGCTCATAACTTTTTTCCACGATCTCCGATTTTCGCTATCTTTGCGGCGTTGGAAAGGTATTGAGGAGTTCTATGTTTTTGTCCATGCAATATTTTATGTATCTATCCTAGGTTTGTCATTATTCCAGATTTTTCCTAATGGGTGTTTTGGAGATTACTTGGATATTTTGGCAGTTAGGAGGGTGCAACTTGAATCTTTGCACTTCATTTCAGTATCACATCATTCAATAATCAACTGCTGCTTAATAGATTACAGGGTTGTTCCTGTTTGGCATTTTCGAGTGTTCCATGGCATCGAGTCTATTGTTGCATTATTATGATTTTGATATGGTTTCTTGTAAACAAAAGTATCTTTCCTTGCTTGTCGGATTTCGGTTCCAGTGTTACTCCACAGTGTTCTTCCAGTGCTTCTTTGCAACTTGTCATATCATTGTAGGGGGGTTTTGTCCCACTGTGTTTTTCTTCTCTACCTCATTCTTGCATTTGTAAATGGGTACCTGATCAGGCTTAGTTGTCGGGACCCATCTTTGCTTTCATGCATCTTTTTACTAGTGTTTTATCTACTTCCTAAGTTAATCTTAAGGGGGGGTGTTAGAGTAATAATTTATTACACTTAATTAATTATATCATATTGGCTAATTAATTAAGTCACTTATTCCTTTAGTTACTTAAGCTATACTTAGACACATTAATAATTGATTAATTATTAAGTGTGCACACTAGGGTTTCCATTTTAGGTCAACAGTAAGGTTGCATACATTTATTTTATAAAGAAAATCATCTCTTGTAATTTCTAAATTCTAAATATATCAATTTGCACATCTTCATGCAAAGCTCTTGCTTTTTATTGTTTTTCTCTTTTGTGGAAGGTCTTTTGGTTTGCATGTCTGATCTTGGTTTCTAACAAGTATTTGGTGTCCTATTGCTAATACTATAGTGAGATAAAATTCAAGACTTATGTCATCCCATGATAGCACAATCATTATGGATCTTGGGTTTTCTAACTCTTTAACTCCTAGTATTGACACTAGTACACTAGGTATGGAAAATACCCTTAACAACTATTTTCCTTCAAGTAGTATGCAAGTTGAAACAAGGAATGATAGTGTCTTGCAAAAAAACATAATTCAAATCCTTGAGGACTTAGAAAACTTACAACAACAAGTGCAAAATTACAACATTTCAACTACTGCTATTTGTACTATAAATATCATTCACCACATGCTTGAAAGTGAAGATGGGCTTGACCTTGTCAAAAAAATAGTTCAAATATTTGGAAAACACCTCCCCCAACTACTAGTGGTCCCTTATCAACAAACAATGTCACAAGCCAATGAGGAACTCAAATTCCTCCTACCACAACAATTGCCTCAATACCTACTTATGCCAATCCTCAAGTCACAACAACAATGCAACAAACTAGTAATGTGATTCCTTCCTTGGGTATTCCCACTAGCATCCCTAGTTCCTATGTGACATCACACGTTATATCTCCTACCACCTTACTGACTATAATCATTCCATTCACTTTTCCTTCAAACACATACACTCCACCAATTTCACTTCCATCTCATAATATAAACAATGACCCTCTAATAACTCAATTCTTCAAAACTATTTCATCCCTTCAAAAATAGATTTCCACCATCAATCAAAATCAAAATGGCCCACCTACATATTATATTAGAAGCAGTCTATTATCCATGGAGATATTACGAACATCGATGCCACAAGGTGTAGAGGTGCCTATATTTGAGAAATATAGAGGGAAGGGAGATCCTTCTTACCATGTTAATGCATATATTTCATTGTGTAGTGACTTTTTCCTTGACGATAAACTTTTGGCAAAACATTTTCCTAGGTCCTTAAAAGATAATGCCTTGAAATGGTTCTCCTCTTTACCGAACAACTCAATTAGTTCATTCAATGAACTTGATGATGCATTTGTAAATAATTTCCAAGTGCACATGACTCCTAAGATGATCCTGGCCGATTTGATGAGATGTAAGAAAAAAGAAGAAGAAAATATAATTGAATTTATCTCACAATATCAATTTCTTTATTCGTCAAGGTGCCCGACCCTCACCTTCAAAATATGTTCATAGAAAATTTGCAAAGAAAAATTTACGACAAGCTCACCATGATGAAATTTCCATCCTTCATGCACTTGTGTACTGCCCTCTGTGATTACCAAAATTTGGCTAGTAATCGAGATACAAAGTCCACTCCTAGCCATTTTGAGAAATTTGAGACCACAAACCAAAACAATTCCCAACCTTTTAGAAAATAAAATAAAGGGTTCCCTCAATTTAATCCCCCTCAACAAACAACTCACAATTCCAATAACCAAGTAGTTTTTGTTAAAGCCGCAATACCCTTTAGCTATGGGGACCCGAAAAGACAATTCACTCCCTTACTCGATACCCTTCATAACACAATGTCCCAACTTATAGAACAACAAATGATTACCTTACCTCCTATCAATACACCCAATCATAATAATCCTTTACCTCCAAGATTTAGATCAAATTCTTGTTGCCACTATCACCGACAAAATGGACATGACACAGAATAGTGCAAGCATCTTAAACATCTTGTGCAAGACCTCATTGATTTCAGTCATCTTTCCGTTAGAGGTGTTATTGATCAAAGAAATAAGTTTGTGACCCCTCCTAACCAAAATTTGCAAATATTCACCAACTCCATGCCAAAACATAATATTTCATTTGTCAAAGCTAGTGAAACAACAAAGAATGATGTGATGAATGTTGACACGGATGATGATAACAATGATTCTATTCAACATGATCCTATAGATAATGATCCTATGGATGAAATGGTAAGAGAGATAGACATCATTCCTCATAAGGGCCAAACTAAAAATCCTCTTGACATTCCTTTCTCCTGTAAGGATATACTTAAACATGCACCAGATGGTTCTCTTTACATAGTTGGATGTATCTATGACAAGCCCACTAATGGGATACTAATAGATCCCGCCTATGGAGAGAATGTGATCACTGAGGAATTCTTACTTTTGCATGAGCTCTATCAAGATATATACGATAAACCAAAAGCATGGATCAAGAAACACAATGGTTTTTCTTGCCCTAGGTTGGGATCGATCACCTTACCATTGCAAATAGGACTGAAATATTAGACATCTCATTCTTCATCATCCCACAGTCAAAACAATTTCATGTGAAGCTAGGCTACCCATTTCTTCGCTCCATGAAATTTGTCCCTTCGATTGTGCATAAATGCTTAAAGTTTCTCTTTGACAATGAAATATCCACTTTCCATCACAGTGGATTTAACCCTTTGTCCTCCAAAGGAAACTTTTCATTGGATTCCTTTTGGCCCGAGCCTATGAAACCTATAAAACCAAGAGAAGAATTTTTTTTTTGTCCTATCAAAAGTTCAAAGAAAAGAAGATAGCAAAACTATCCCTCTAAAACATGTCCCCACCCACCACTGAGCCTATGATCCTTGACGAAACCATGATTGAACCTAAAGAAACTCCAAAGCACCAAGACCAACCTAAGATCAAACCTTCACCTCCATCCTACAAATGACTAAGAGATAATGAAAACAACCTCGTCATGCCTCCTATAATAAAACAAGAAAGTCAAAGAGAAAGTGGTCAAACAACCTCATGTGGTTCCTTCCATTCCTCCCATTGGGGAAGAAGAGAAACCTATGGTTGATCAACCCACTCCTACACAAATCCAACTTGAAAATAAAATTAAAAGGAATAGAGGTGCTAGAGAGTTCAGGTGTAGATGTTGTACCCTTTCTCGCAAGTTATATGAAGAATTAAAAAAATAAAATCAAGATGCAAACTTGACTGTGGAGTCACCGAAAAAGTAGCCCTTCTACTTCTTCGGACTTGTCCGAGCCCTCCTTGTGATTTTGGCTTAATGTTGCCTTGATTTTATGTTGTAATGTGGATAACACATTCATGTTAGGTCTTGGGCCCTTGTGAACTAATGGATTTTAGTGGTGCCTTGCAAAAGTGTTGTGAAGTTTTGTAACACACTTTCACACTTTTCTAGGGTTTTATCAAATAGATGAGCATAATCATAAACACAACCAACTTTAATCTTTCCTTATTTGGAGTGTTGTAAAGTGTTGTAACACACCTTCACATTTCTCTAGGCTTGTCATTAATAAGTGGGCTTTCTTATGCTTTAATTGGCCCTATTTTTCATCCACAAGCCTCATTTATTGCACCTTTTTGAGAATAATCCCGACACCAATCATTGACCAATCATTATTCAAGTGTTCTTGGCTTGTGTGGCCCAGATTTAGTGTCTGGGACTCATTCACCACATTGGGAGAATGAGTCACACCTAGGTATTTTTGGCCCTGATCCAGGTTTCACACATTTCTAAGCACTTTTTAATTTTTGGTCCCATACATTAGGCCTGGGTGGACTCATTCGCCACCTTGGGTGAATGAGTCTTGTGTGACCAAAATTCAAATTTAATTCAAATTTCTAATGGGATTTTATTCTCCTAGATCTAATGTCAGCTTGTAGTGTTGTAATTTTGGGAATTCTTGCATAATTGAGTATAAATATAAGGTTCTTTCTCTCATTTTCAGCCCCAAGCATTCAAGTATTCATGCATATAGAAAATTAGAGGTCACAAGAGAATTCAAGGAATTTCAAGGGTGGATTATCAAGCATTATAGAGCATTCTTCAAGTGTCAATCATCATGTCAAAGATTGTTTGCATCATGTTGTTTTAGAGCTAACAATTGTGATGTAGGGTTTGTGATTCAAGCAAATGTTTCATTCAAATATCTATCAACATCAAGCAAGATTCCAAGTCTACATCCATTGGATCCATTACTTACATGTTTACAACACCTTATTGCTAGAGTTTGGCTAGTTGTAACATTTCTATTTGTTCATTCATCATTCTCCATTCATTTTTTCTTTCATTTCAAGCTTTAAATACCAAAAAGGGGTTTGACCAAGGTAAACCCCTATTCTCTAACCCCACAAAAATTTTCCCTCTTCTTGTGTGTGATTTGCAAGGCTAGCTTGTAGATTTTTCAACAAGGAAAGTTGGAGAAAAATTTTCAAATCTCTAAAGTTGTCAAAGTTGTCATCAAGCCTAGGCGAAGCTTGGAGAAGACCTACAGGTGGAAATTTGCAGTTTCAGATCCGGAAACTAGTCAAAAAGAGTAGAGTAGACAGAGATAAATGGAATCAGGTCTCAAAATTTCAAAAAAGAATAAGTGGACTAATTCACCACAAGTGGAAAATGAGTCCCACTATACATGCCTGACAAAGATTTTTATAGCTTTGGATACCCTTTTGGTTGAAACCTGTTTCTACACATTTTCTCAAAAAATGGACTAATTCGCCCAGCTTGGTGAATAAGTCCTAGCCAACATCAACAATATATTCTTTAGTGATCCAGACCTCCATCCTACCTTCTTCAGTCTCCTAGCTATACACTTCCAGTTTCATAGCTTTCTATTATAATTTGTTTATCATTTTGAGTCATTTAGTGTTAGTTTGCATACATTTAGGGTTTTTTTTTACAACTTGCATTGCATTGTCTTTTTCTATGTCTAAACTTGGTGGTGAACCCCTCATTCTTTATCATTTAACCCCTAGGACAACCTTATTGCAATATTTCAATCTCCTTTGCATTGAGATCTATAGGGTTTTCCTTGTGTGGAATCTCTTTGTTGGTGGGTGTGAATACATATCATTCCCTCAGTTACATTTTTTGAAGGTTCCATTTTGGTGAACCTGCATTTAGGACATCATTATTCTGATTTGGAGTGGATTTCCATCCTAGATTTATCTTGCATTAACATTACATTGGGTTTTACATTAGTTAATTTACATTCTAGGGTTTCAAAATTGGCATTAGTGAGAAGCTCATTTAGGTTGCATTATTACATCTAATTTCATTAAAAATCAATCAAATTCTACATTTGCATCTCATACACATATCAGAAAACATAAAAAGCATAAAATTAAATTCAAAAATTAAAAAACAAATCAAAAAAATTGGTACCTGGACTCATTTGCCACCTTTGGTGAATCAGTCCCTTTGCATATTTTTCACTGAATTTTCTGGCATTTACAATTCATTTTTTGAGTTTATGTTTTTTATTTCTAAATTTATGTTTCACTTTCCAACATTTAAGTTATAAGAATTTCATTGTTCTTAGCTTACATTGCATTTGCATTCATCCCACATTTAGTAGCCTTTATATGAGTGTTTGGTGTCCTATTGCTAATACCATAGTGAAAATAAGTTTGAGACTCATTTCATCCCTCGATAGCACAATTGTTGTGGATCTTGGGTTATCTAGAGCTTCCACTGCTAGTATTGACATGAGTACACTAGGCATGGATAACACCCTTAACAACCCTTTTCCTTCAAGTAGTGTGATGCAAGTTGAAACAAGGAATGATAGTATCCCGCAAGAAAAAATAGTTCAAATTCATAAAGATTTAGTAAAATTACAACATCAAATAAGCCTTGAAAAAATTTCAACTACTACAATTCCTCCCATAAAAAACATTCACCGCATACTTGAAAGTGAAGATGGCCTTGACCTTTTGAAAAACATAGTGCAAATCTTTGGAAAACATCTTCCCTCAACCACTAGTTTTCCTTTACCAACAAGAAATGTTACAAGTCAAGGATGAAATCCAATTCATCATTCCACAACAATAGACTCAATACCTACCTACACCAATCCTCAAGCCACAACAACAATGCAATAAGTAAGAAATGTTATTCCTTCCCTAGGTATTCCTGCTAGAATCCCTAGTTCCTATGTGGAATCACAAGTTATATCTCCTACCTTACCACCTATTAGTATTCCATTCACTTTTCATACAAACACATACACTCCATCACCACTTTCACTTCCATCTCATAACTCAACTTTTCCAAGTTCAATGCCATCCCTTCAAAAACAAATTTCCACCATAAACCAAAATCAAAATGGCCCACCTACATATTATGTCAAAAGCAGTCCATTGTCCTTGGAGATATTGTGAACACCAATGCCATAAGGTGTAGAGGTGCCTAGATTTGAGAAATATTTACGGAAGGGAGATCCTTCTAACCATGTTAATGCCTACACTGCCTTATATAGTGACTTTTTCCTTGATGATAAACTTTTGGCAAAGCTTTTTCCTAGGTCCTTAAAAGATACCGCCTTGGAGTGGTTCTCTTCTTTACTGAACAACTCAATTCATTCATTCAATGAACTTGTTGAGTCATTTGTAAACCATTTCCAAGTGCATATGACTCCCAAGATGACCTTGGCCAATTTGATGAGATGCAAGCAAAAGGAGGAAGAAAAGATAACTGATTTTATCTCGCGATATCAATTGCTTTATTCCCAAATAGATGTCAAGGTCCCCGACCCACACCTTCAAAATATGTTCATAGAAAAATTGCAAAGTAAGATTCAAGACAAGCTTACCATGATGAAGTTCCCATCCTTCATGCACTTGTGTACTCCCCTTCATGATTATCAAAATTTGGTTAGTAGTCGAGATACAATGTCCACTTCTAGCCAAATCGAGAGATTCGAGCCCACACACCAAAATAATTCCCAACCTTATAGAAAACAAAATAAAGGGTTCCTTCAATTTAACCCCCCTCAACAAACAACTCAAAATGTCAATAACCAAGTAGATGCTATTAAAGCCATAATTCCCTTTAGTTATGGAGATCCAAAAAGACAATTCACTCCCTTACCCGATACCCTTCATAATACCATGTCCCAGCTTATAAACCAACAAATGATTACCTTACCTCCCATCAGAACACCCAACCCTAATAATCCTTTACCTTCAAGCTTTAAATCAAATGCTTATTGCCACTATCATTGACAAAATGGACATGACACAGAACATTACAAGTGCCTTAAACATCTTGTGCAAGACCTCATTGTTTCTAACCGTTTATCTATTGCAGTTGTTAGTGATCAAGGAAACAAGTCTATTGCCCCTCTAAACAAAAACTTGCAGATTTTCACCAATCCCATGCCCAAACATAATATTTCATTTGTCAAAGCTACTGAATCTACAAACAATGATGTGATGAATGTTGACACAAATGATGAAAACAATAATCCTATTCTAAATAATACTATCAATACCAATCCTATAGATGAAATGGTAGGGGCAATAAATGTCATCCCTCATAAGGTTCGATATAAAATTTCTCTTGAAATTGCTTTCTCCTCTAAGGATATACTTAAAAATTTACCCGATGGTCCTCTCTACATAGTCGGTCATATCTATGATAAGCCTACTAATGCGATATTAATAGATCTTTTTTGTGGAGAGAATGTGATCACCAAGGAATTATTACTTTTACATGAACTCTATCAAGATATATATGACACATAAAAAGAATGGATCAAGACACACACTGATTTTTCTTTCCCTACATTGGGATCGATCATGCTTCCATTGAAAGTAGGACCAAAAACATTAGATGTCACATTCTCCATCGTCTTGTAGTTGGACCAGTTTTGTGTGAGGCTAGGCCACCAATGGCTTCACTCCATGAAATTTGTCCCTTCGGTTGTGTATAAATTCTTAAAGTTTCCCTTTGAAAATGATATATTCACTATTCACCATAATGGCTTTAACCCCTTGTCTTCTAAAGGAAACATTTCCTTAGAAGCCTTTTGGCCTGAGCCAATCGAACCTATAAAACCTCGCGAAGACTTCTTTTTCTTATCCTATCAAAAGTTCAAGGAAAAGAAGATAGCATAACTCTCCCTCTAAAACATGTCCCCATTCACCTCCAAACCTTTCATCCTTGACAAAACCATGCTTGAACCCAAACACAACCCAAATAACTAAGACCAACCTAAAACAAAAACTTCACCTACATCCTACAAACGACCAAGAAACAATGAAACCAACCTAGGAACACCTCCTAGGATAAAAAAAGTTTACAAATTCAAAGAGAATATCGTTGAACAATCCCCCGTGGATTATTTCATTCTTCCCCCACAATAAGAAAATAATCCCATGGTTGATCAACTTGCTCCTACACAATTGTGAATTGAAAAAAAAACCAAAATAAATAGAGGTGCTAAGGAGCATAGACGTAGACGTCATGCCCTTGCTCGCAAGTTACATGAAGAATTAAACAAATAAAATCAAGATCCAAACTTGATTGAAGCAATGTATGATGACTCTACCTTTACCTCGAAACAATACAACTCAATGCAACCTCCACAAAAAAAGGTGAAATCTTCCATGGACATTATCCTTCGACCTCTTGTTGTGATTAACTTAGATGATGGCAACGAGGTTGCTAAAATTGACAAAGAGGTGCATAATGAACTGAATACATTGTTTTCCTCTTCCATGAGCTTAAAAGACAAACCTGATGTGAAGAGTGTTGAACTTGGTGCTTCTCCTAGTTCAACACTTTCTCTTGTCCCTTTGGCTAGTTGCCCACCCTCGATATACAACGAACATGATTAGGAGGCGGATGACTTGCTCATAGGTTCACTCGCATTTACCTTACTAGTCTTTTGCATAATTTATTTTTCATTTATTTTGTGTGATTGCATGTGCATAATGTGATCCCCCATGATGTTATGTTTGATGTTATCTCTCTCTTTGTGCATTCCTCTATTTGTACCTTCATTCTTCTCTAGATGTCATGAATCATTTTCACTTTTTATCTTTTGCTCCATTTCATTTTTTTTTTTGTTTTCCTTTTGGGGATGACACAAGGCATTGAGAAATTCATGTCTCTTCCATGTTGACCCAAAAGCTTTTCTTTCATCTTTATCTTTTTCATTTTGTCTTGTGTTTTCCTTCTGGGGATGATGCAAGGCGTCGAGACATTCATGTCTCTCCCATGTTGACCCAAGAGGTTTTCCTTTGTTTTCACTCTCTTCATGTCATTCTTCCAATTCTATGTGTATTTGGGGGATGATGGCAGTTCCAAGATCTCTAAAAATATTGTAGCAAAGAACATATTGACCCCAATCCATAGATCCAGTATGTGTTTTGTGTTTTTATTTTGGGGGAAACCCCTCTCTTTTCTTTTTCTCCCACATGGCGTAGCCTTACTTGGAAACATATGACTTGGCATAGGGCTTTCAAAGTTAGCTCTCATGTCTTTTTGTTTGCATTTATCATTTTCTACTTTAAAGTAATTTCTCACAGTATGGTGTTTAGCAATTCCTTTAAAGTGGGGGCATACATTGGCATTATTCTTTTGCATTTTCCCTTTTCATGGTTCTTGGTGCAGCCTTCTTACTTAATACGATGCATTTTTCACTTTATGGATGACATTGGGTGTAATTTCCCCACATGAACTAAGCAAGACTCCTTTGAACATTTCCTATTTTTTCATTTTGCATTTATTGTTATATGGCCACCTTACATAACACAGCTTGCATGCCTATGGAGCCATCCTGTTTGTTCATGAGCTCCAAGCATACGAAGTTTTTCTTGTTTCATGAAGCTCAAAAATCATTTTTGTGTGGTGCCTTATTAAAGTTATTAGGAGGTATAACTTTGGTATGTTTTTTAGCAAGAAGCCCAATCTGAGGCATGATTTTCCCCATATCCACTTGCGTATGTGTGAGTACATACCGTCCATGAGTGTATGTGTCTCACCTTTTACGACTTATCACTTGACAGACATCCAGGAGTTCCTTCGCCCCATAGTGAGTATGCATTTTTTGGACAAACAACCTAGATATGATCCACATCGTGATGGAAAAATAGTCAAATCTTGTTCTGATTCTTTTATTTTACCCTTTTTCTCTTTTTCATCTTTGGCAGTGTATGTTTGCGCTTTGTTGTTTCTCTTTATATCATTCTCATGTGTGTTCCTTTTTGCTCATGTTAGTTTGTCATGGGATCTTGATCCTGGGGGCTTGATCACCCCTCTTGATCATTGTCATCTCATCTTGCTAGCATTGGTACATTGGAACCCCTCTTGGTGCTTATTTGTCTACTTTATTGGAGGAATTTGAAGCAAGTTCATCCTCTCACTAAAGTGGGGGCTAAATGGACTCACCAAAAAGGTAACCCTTATACTTTTTCTGACTTGTTTGAGCCCTCCTTGTGATTTTGGCTTAACATTTCTTTGATTTGATGTTTTAATGTGGATAACACATTCACATTAGGTCTTGGGCCCTTGTGAACTAATAGATTTTAGTGGTGGCTTGCAAAAGTGTTGTGAAGTGTTGTAACACAGTTTCACACTTTTTTAGGGTTTTATCAAATAGCTAAGAATAATCATAAACATAATCAACTTTAATCAAGTTCCTTATTTGGAGTGTTGTAAAGTTTTGTAACACACTTTCACATTTCTCTAGGCTTGTCATTAATAATTAGGCTTTCTTGTGCTTTAATTGGCCCTATTTTACATCCACAAGCCCCATTTATTGCATCTTTTTGAGAATAATCCCAACACCAATCATTGACCAATAATAATTCAAGCATTCCTATCTTATGTGGCCCAAATTTAGTGTCTGGGACTCATTCACCATCTTGGGCGAATGAGTCCCACCTAGGTCTTTTTGGCCCTGAAGCAGGTTTCACAAATTCTAAGCATTTTTTATTTTTGGTCCCATACATTAGGCTTGGGTGGACTCATTCACCACCTTGGGAAAATGAGTCCCATGTGAACAAAATTCAAATTCAATTTAAATCTTCAATGGGATTTTATTCTCCTAGATCTGATGTCGGATTCTAGTGTTGTAATTTCGAGAATTCTTGCATAATTGAGTATAAATACAAGGTTCTTTCTCTCATTTTCAGCCCCAAGCATTCAAGTATTCATGCATATAGACAATTAGAGGTCACAAGAGCATTCAAGGAATTTCAAGGGCAGATTATCAGGAATTATAGAGCATTCTTCAAGTGTCAATTTTTTGGATGTTGTGGTTGTGTTGCTGATATGTGGTTTTCATTGATGTCAACACTATTATCATTGGTGATTCTGAAGGTTGTATATGTCGAGGATATTGAGAAAATTAGAATAAATATGTTGTAGGCAGTCTGTGAAGTTGTGAAGCTTTGAATGGTGAAAAGTTGTGTATGTTGATAATCAAAGGTCACACATTAAAGGGTTTCTTGTTGAGCCTATCTAGTATGTTGTCTGAAAGTTTCAGTGGTACGCATCAAGATTGGAGTGAGTTATGAGTTTCTAAGTTCCTACAGTTATTATGTTACTGTAGCAGGTGTTTTTGGAAGAAGATAATGTAATTATGGTAAATTGAATTGTTGTGTATGCTACTGCGATGTTCAGTGATGTTTCTAGATCATGCTCTATCATTATGGTACATCTGCATTGATCAATGTGTTTGTGATCAAAGATTTTTCCTTGTGTGTTCGAGTTTTCATGTTCTTGGTTGACATGATGGTGGTAGCATGTTGCGGATCCTTATGGATTAATTTTTTATTGCTTGGCATATTCAAGGATGTTGATTTAGGTCCTCATTATGTTGTGACTAACCTACATTGGTGTGCATTGAGATTTGTTCATGAATTGGGCTGACAATTGTAATTCATTTATTCTTTATTTGTGGCCAACAAAGTTGATGATGTAAATTCATGTAGCGGATATATAAGAGCGATTGTTTCTTCATTTTGAAGTGTGCTAGGTATGATCAATGAAGGTATATGAAGAGTGAATGTGAAATAAAGATCAGATCATTCGATTTCAGAGCAGAGTGTGAAGAAGATTGAGCAAAGTGTGAAGAAGTGTTTTTGTGCCTAGCCAAAACTGTCATCGGGATTTTGTAGAAGCTAATTTCTCAGTTCAACCTCATCAAATGGATTTAATTTGATTGTTTTATGTAAGGAAGTGATCCTTCCCTTTGGGTAGTGAGCTCTAGGCAGTGTGCCTGAATGCATGTGCATTCCTTATTCATTTTTCATTATACTTCTAATAAGGTATAATCTTGTGGAATAACATCCATCGTGGTTTTTCCCCTAACAGGGTTCCCACGTATAAAATCTTCGTGTTCATGTGTTTCTGATGCATTTTTGATTCATGCTTTCACTATTAATTATCAGATTTGAGATTAAAGGTTGATTAAGGTTAAATAAGTTTGAATTTTGTAACAACTGATTCACCCCCTCGCTCTCAGTTGTTTGTCCTTGTTTTTCCAACAATTGGTATCAATGCAAGTTCCTCTGAAGAAGTTTAATAGCTTGAGGTGATCCAAGATGGCATCATACAAGAAGGATAGTCCTAGATTCGATGGTACAAATTAGTCTCTGTGGAAGATTAGAATGGAGTGTCATTTGAAGTGCATTGGTGAACTCTTTTGGAAGATTACAAAGAACAACTATAATATTCCTCAGAATGGTCCTACTACTCTTGATGAGATCAAAGAAGCTGAAAATAATATTAGGGCTATAGAAGCATTGTTGAGTGCTTTGAAAAATTCAGAGATGACAAATGTGATAGGTCTAAAGACAACACATATGAGATCTGGAAGAAATTGGAAACATTGTATGAAGGAGATGCACAAGTGAAGATTGCTAAGCTAACAAGTCTGAAAGGAAAGTGGGATAATTTGAAGATGAGTGAAGATGAAAACATTGTTTCTTTCATGCAGAAGGTAAATGAACTAGTGATAGGTATTAGATGTGTCGGTGGAGTTATGGAAGAAGATGAGATTGTGGCTAAAGTGCTCAGATCAGTGTTTGCTTCTTACAAAATGAAAGCTCATGCTATTGAAGAGCCCAGGACAGTAACAAATGTGACAAGAGACATGCTGATTAGTAAACTTGTTGCCTTTGAGTTGAGATTTGGTGAGTCTACTCCTAAAATAAAATCTGCATTCAAAGCTATTGTATTCAGAAAATGCCAACAGAGATGTGATCCTGGAGAAAGTTCTAGAAAGACATTCAAGTATGAATATGAGATGAAACAAACTAAAGATAAAGAAAGAGAGCTAGAAGAGTTGGAAGCATTAATTATGAAAAGAGAATCCAGAGGACATGGTAAGTATAAAGGAAATCTTCCTATTAAATGTTTCTCTTGCAGTAAGATATGTCATTTTGCATCAAGGTGTCCTGAAAGAGTTTCTAAGTACAAACCTAACAAGTCTAAATTTCAAAAGAAATGTTATTATGTTAAAGAAGGTGTTACTAATGATGAATCTAAATAAAATAACTAGAAATGAAGATGGATGGGTATTCATTGCTATCAAGGGAAATGGTACGGTCTCCACTAAATATGCTAACAATCAGAATATTGAGAAAGCTCTTCCAACCAAAATTGATGAAAAGGATGAATGGGTGATTGACAGCAGATGCTCACATCATATGACTGGTGATAAAAGCAAGTTTATAAGCTTGGATAAATATGACCGTTTTGTTGTAAGGCTTGGAGATAACAATGTTGGTGTGATTTCTGGCAGAGGCACTATTTCTCTTGGTGGTAAATACAATATTGATGATGTCATTTATGTTGAAGGATTTAAACATAACTTGTTGAGTGTTGGACATATGGTAGATAAGGGATAAAATCTTCAGTTCAAAGATGGAAAGTGCAGGATATTGGGAAGCTCTGGAAATGTAATTGCTTCAGGTACAAAGATAAGAGGTAACATTTTTCACTTAAGTGCTACTAGTGAAAGTTGTTTAATTGCTCAAGTTGATGTAAGCTAGTTATGGCATAGGAGGCTGTGCCATGTGAATTTTGATAACATTGTCAAAGTAAGCTCCCCTCAAGCAATCAGAGATCTACCTAAGTTAGTAAAGCCTACTAACAAGTTGCAAGGAATGTCAAATGGGAAAGAAAACAATAATTTATTTTAGGAGAAAACAACATCATTCAAATGGAGTGTTGGAGTTGGTTCATGCTGATCTATGTGGTCGTTCCAGAATCATAAGTCTACAAGGAGAAAGGAAATTTATGTTTCTTATTCATGATTACTCTAGGATGATATGGGTTGCTTTCTTGAGAGAAAAACATGAAGCACTAGAAAAGTTCAAATGTTTCAAAGTTGTGGCAGAAAATAAGATAGGATTCAAGGTTAAATGCTTAAGATCAGACAGAGGTGGTGAATTCACTTCCCAGGAGTTCAATTCATTTTGTGAAGAGAATGGAATCAAAAGATAGTTATCTAATCCCCAGACCCCTCAACAGAATGGAGTTGTTGAAAGAAAGAACAAAACAATTCTAGATGTTGCTAGAACTATGATGTTGGAAGGTAATGTTCCTCATATCTACTGGAGAAAATTTGTAAGCATTGTTGTATACACTATCAACCGGGTAAATGTTAATGAAAATTCTGGTAAGACTCATTTTGATTTGTGGTTTGGCTATAAGCCTACTATTAAATATTTCAAAATCTTTGGAAGTAGATGTTATATCAAGAGAGATGAAGATATTGGAAAGTTTGATGCTAGAAGTGATGAAGGAATCTTTCTAGGTTACTCTACTAAGAGAAAAGCCTACTAGTGCTACAATAGAAGATTGAAGAAAATGGTTGAAAGTGAAAATGTCAGAGTTGATGAAGACATTTTTAGATCATCCAAATACTATGGATATGATTCAGATGACCAACAAGATATTACTAACAATGGAAAGAATGCATAGACACAAAATCAAGTTCAAATTATTTTGGTGAATCAAGAGAATCATGAAGAAGAAGCTAGTGGAAGTGCATAAGAGAGAATAGAAGAACCAAAAGTCAGAGAGAATCCCAAATTCCCAAGGTATGTAAAGCTAAATCATTCTGAAAATCAGATTATAGGAGACAAGAATAAAGGTGTGCAGACTAGAAGAAGAATTACAGAAGAATATTGCCTGATTTCCAAAACTGAGCCTAGTAATGTCAATGAAGCATGTAAAGATGAATATTGGATGGAAGCAATGAAGGAAGAATTGATGCAGGTAGAGAAAAATGATACATGGATTCTTGTTCCCAGACCTCAGGATAAAAATGTGATTGGAACCAAATGGGTCTTTTAGAATAAGCTAAATGAACAAGGTGAAGTTGTCAGAAATAAAGCAAGACTGGTATGTAAAGGATACTCATAGATGGAAGGTATTTATTTTGAAGAAAGGTCTTTGCCCCTGTTTCCAGAATTGAAGCTGTAAGGTTATTTCTTGCTTATGCTACTTTCAAAAACTACAAAGTCTATCAAATGGATGTGAAGTCAGCATTTCTGAATGGAAAATTAGAAGAAGAAGTTTATGTTGAGAAATCGGATGGATTTTAACTGATTGATGAAAAACACATGGTTTTTCGATTGAAGAAAACATTGTATGGAATCAAACAAGACCCTAGAACCTGGTATGCTAGATTGGATAAATACTTGTTGAAGCTTGGATTCAATAAATGTACTATTGACAACAATATGTATTTCAAGATGGATCAGGATAAAGAGTTGATTATTGAAGTTTTTGTTGATGACATTATTTTTGAAGGTGATGATGACTTATGCATGAAGTTTGCTGATGAAATGAAAAATGAATTTGAGATGTCAATGATAGGAGAGCTGAAATTATTTTTAGGATTGCAAATAACTCAGTTAGATAATGGAATTTTCATATCTCAGTCCAAATATGTAAGTGAGTTACTAAAAAAGTTTGGCATGGAAGACTCAAAACCAGTTGGTACACCCATGGTAACCGGATGCAAGTTTACACAAA
Source organism: Sequoiadendron giganteum (assembly GCA_007115665.2). Lineage (NCBI taxonomy): Eukaryota > Viridiplantae > Streptophyta > Pinopsida > Cupressales > Cupressaceae > Sequoiadendron > Sequoiadendron giganteum. The sequence continues at coordinate 629,595,426 of CM021101.1, forward strand.
ATGATGATTCTCCTAAAGCTAATCAAACAAGGTATAGGTCAATGATTGGTGGATTTCTATATTTGACTCAGACCAGACCAAACATTATGAATGTTCTTTGTATGGTTGCTAGATATCAAGCTGATCCAAAGGAATCACATCTTACTGCAATAAAGAGAATTTTTAAACACTTGAAAGGAATAGTTGATTTTGGTCTTTGGTATGCTAAGGATGATGATCTTACTATGAATGCCTTTACAGATGCAGATTGGGCAAGAGATGTAGATGAAAAGAAAAGTAAAAGTGGTGGTACATTCTTCTTAGGGAAGAAGTTGGTGTCTTGGCTAAGTAAAAAGAAGAATTCCATTTCCTTATCTACTACTGAGGAAGAATATATTGTTGCTGCAAACAACTATACTCAATTAATGTGGAAGAAGTAGATGTTGAGAGATATCAGAATTGAGTATGATGAGCCTATTGCTATATTTTGTGATAACTCAAGTGCCATAAACATTTCCAAGAATTCGATGTTACATTCAAAGACAAAACATATATCTATCAAGTATCACTTTTTGAGAGACAAGGTGAGTGATAAATAAGTTAGATTGGAATATGTGCCCACTAAGGAATAAATTGTAGATATCTTTACTAAACCATTGCCTAAGGATTATTTTGAGTATCTCAGAGGCAAGTTAGGGGTGATTTCCCCTCCTAATCTAAACTAAGATGCAAGTCTTTACATCAATCTATGCATTCATAGTCATATCTTGTTTCAGATTGATGTTGTGGTGGCTACTACTCAGGAGGAGTAGTCAGATGATTCAAATGATATGTGGTTCAGAGCTTGTGTACCATTTCCATTGATGTCAAAGGGGGAGAAGTGTATTGTGAAAAACCTTGTAAAATCTAAAGGGGAGAAGTGTAGAACAAAGGAGGAGAAAAGTAATGTGTGAAGAGTTAGTTATGTTGATGGTATTTTTCACATCATGTGTTGTCATCAATGCCAAAGGGGGAGATTGTTGGATGTTGTGGTTGTGTTTTTGATATGTGGTTGTGATTGATGTCAATGCTATTAGTATTGGTGATTCTAAAGGCTGTATATGTCGAGGATATTGAGAAAATTAGAAAAAAGATGTTACAAGAAGTCTGTGAAGCTGTGAAGCTCCGAATGGTGGAAAGTTGTGTACATTGATAATCAGAGGTCACGCATTAAAGGGTTTCTTTCTGAGCCTATCTAGTATGTTGTTCAGAATTTTCAGTGGTACGCATCAAGATTGGAGTGAGTTATGAGTTTCTAAGTTCCTACAGTTATTTTGTTACTATAGCAGGTGTTTTTGGAAGAAGAGAACGCAATTCTGGAAAATTGAATTGTTTCGTATGCTACTGTGATGTTCAATGATGTTTCTAGATTGTGCTCTATCATTGTGGTATGTCTGTGTTGATCGGTGTGTTCGTGATCAAATATTTTTCCTTCTGTGTTTGAGTTTTCATGTTTTTGGACGACATGATGGTGGTAGCGTGTTGCGGATCCTTATGGATTAATTTTTATTCCTTGGCATATTCAAAGATGTTGATTTAGTTCCTCATTATGTTTTGACTGAGCTACATTGTTGCGCATTGAGATTTGTTCATGAATTAGGCTGACAGTTGTAATTCATTTATTCTTTATTTGTGGCCGACAAAGTTGTTGATGTAAATTCATGTAGAGGATATATAAGAGTGATTTTTTCTTCATTTTAAAGTGTGTGAGGTATGATCAATGAAGGTATATGAAGAGTGAATGCAAAATAAATATCAAATCATTTGATTTCAGAGAAGAGTGTGAATAAGATTGAGTGAAGTGTGAAGAAGTGTTTTTATGCCTAACCAGAACTGTCATTAGGCTTTTGTAGAAGCTAGTTTCTCAGTTCAATCTCATCAAATGGATTTAATTTGATTGTTTTATGTAAGGTAGTGAGCCTTCCCTTTGAGCAGTGAGCTCTAGGCAGTGTGCCTGAATGCATGTACATTCCTTATTCATTTTTCATTATACTTCTAATAGGGTATAATCTTGTGGACTAACATCCACCGTGGTTTTTCCCCTAACAAGGTTTCCAAATATAAAACCTTGGTGTTCATGTGTTTTTGATGCATTGTGTATTCATGCTTTCACTGTTAATTATTAGATATGAGATTAAAGGTTGATTAAGGTTAAATAAGTTTGAATTCTGTAGGAACTGATTCACCCCCCTCCCCCTCTCAGTTTTTTATTGTTGCTTTTCCAACACAATCATCATGTCAAATATTTATTGCATAATGTTGTTTTAGAGCTAAAAATTGTGATGTAGGGTTTGTGATTCAAGCAATTGTTTCATTCAAAGATCTATCAACATCAAGAAATATTCCAAGTCTATATCCATTGGAACCATTACTTGCATGTTTGCAACACCTTATTGCTAGGGTTTGGTGAGTTGCAACATTGCTATTTTTTCATTCATCATTCTCCATTCATGTTTTATTTCATTTCAAGTTTTTATTACCAAAAAGGGGTTTGACCAAGAAAAACCCATATTCTCTAACCCCACAACATTTTTCCCTCTTCTTTTGTGTGATTTACATGGCTAGCTTGCATATTTTTCAAGAAGAAAAGTTGGAGAAAAGTTGTCAAATCTCTAAAGTTGTCAAATTTGTCATCAAGCCTAGGAGAAGCTTGGAGAAGATCTACAAGTGGCAATTTGTAGTTTCAGATCCGAAAACTGGTAAAAAAGAGCAGAGCAGACCGAGAGACAAAGAACCAGGTCCCAAACTTTTGAAAAATTAGAAGTGGACTAATTCACCACAAGTGGTGAATGAGTCCCTATGTATAGGCCTAACATAGATTTTTTATAGATTTGGATACCCTTTTGGCTATAACCCATATCTACACATTTTCCTAGAAACTGGACTGATTCGTGCAGCTTGGAAAATAAGTCCCATCCAACATCAACAAAAGATTCTTTAGTGATCTATACCTCCATCTTTCCTTCTTCAATATCCCAAGTGCACACTTCCAGTTTTATAGCTTTTTGTTTATCATTTTGAGTCATTTAGAGTTAGTTTGCATACATTTAGGTTTTTTTTTTAAAATCTGCATTGCATTGTCTTTTTCCAAGTCTGAACTTGGTGGTGAACCCCTCATTACATATCATTCAACCCTTAGGATAGCCTTATTGCAAGATTTCAATCTCCTTTTAATTGAGATCTCTAGGGTTTTCCTTGAGTGGAATCTCTTTCTTGGTGGATGTGAATACATATCATTCCCCTGATAACATTTTCAAAGGTTCTAGACTAAAGCAATGCATGATGACTCTACCCCCGCCCCGCCCCAAAACAATCCAATACAATAACCACAACAAGAGTTGAAATATTCCATGAAAATTATCCTTTGAACTCATGTTGTGATTAGCTTGGATGGTGATGATGAGGTTGCTAAAATTGACAAAGAGGTGCATAATGATTCGAATACATTATTTTCATCTTCCATGAACTTAGATGACAAACCTCCTATAAAGAATGTTGAACCTAGTGCTTCTCCTAGTTTGGCACTTGCTCTTATCCCTCTAGCTAGTTTTTTGCCCTTGATATACAATGAACATGATTGGGATGTAGACAAATTGCTCATAGGTTGACTCACATGTGCCTTACTAGTCTTTTGCATTATTTATTTTTCATTTTATTTTGTGTGATTACATGTGTGATGTGATCCCCCATTATGCTTTGTTTGATGTTCTCTTTCTCTTTGTGACATTCCTCTATTTGTATCTTCATTCTTCTTTATTCCATGCATATTTTCACATCTTTTTCGTTTCTCTTGTGTTTTCCTTTTTGGAATGATGCAAGGCGTTGATAAATTTATGTCTCTTCCATGTTGACCCAAAAGATTTTCCCTTTTATCTTTTTCATTTGTCTTGTGTTTTCCTTTTGGGGATGACGCAAGGTGTCGAGACATTCATGTCTCTTCCATGTTGATCCAAAAGGATTTTTCTTTGTTTTCACTCTGTTTCATTCTTCTAGTTCTATGTGTATTTGGGGGATGATAATAGTTCTGAGCTCTCTAAAAAACATTGCAGCAAGAACATACTAGCCCCAAATCCATAGATCCCTTATGTGTTTGGTGTTTTCATTTTGGGGGAAACCGCTCCCTTTTTCTTTTCTTTTACATGATGCAGCCTCATTTGAAAACATATGACTTGGCATAGGGCTTTCCAAGTTAGCTCTCATTTCTTCTTTATTGTTAGCATTTATCATTTGCTACTTTAAAGTAATTTCTCATAGTGTAGTTTTTAGCAATTCCAGTAAAGTGGGGACATACATTGGCATTATTCTTTTGCATTTTCCATTTTCATGGTTCATGGTGTAGTCTTTTTATTTCATATGATGTGTTTTTTTCTTTGTGGATGACATTGGGTGTGATTTCCTTTAAGAGTGTGATCTCTCTTAGCATATTACATTCCTCTTAGTGGCTTGATGTGATGCACTACATCCCCTAAGTTTTGAATCTTCTATTCTTTGATTGGTCCTCCTTTAGAGACATTAGGAACAATGTTCCCTAAGTTAAAGACCCCACATGAACTAAGAAAGACTCCTTTGAGCGTTACTTATTTTACATTTGTTGTCATATGGCCACCTTGCATAACACAACTTGTGTGCCTGTGGAGCCATCTTGTTGGTTCATGAGTTTCAAGCATACAAAGTTTTTCCTGTCTCATGAAGCTCAAAGATAATTTTGTGTGGCACCTTATTAAGGTTATCAGGAGGTATAACTTTGGTATGGTTTTAGTGAGAAGTCTGATCGAGGTATGAATTTCCCCATAGCCACTTGTGTGTGTGTCTGAGTGCATACCAACCATGAGTGTATGTTTCTCACCTTTTTGGACTTCTCACTTGTTGATGATTAAAATGACACAAACAACATTAAAACAGAATATTTCTACTCTATTTCTCCTGAAAGAGAAAGACAACATGTAGTAGCCTAACCCCCAAGGTCTTGGTAGTTGGTTCTCAACTATCTAATGTCACTCAATTGGTTCATGCAACTGTAATATTCAAGGGGCCTATGCTGGTAACAAAGGATTCAAGCTATGACTCTCTTTATCGAAATAGTTCCTGTAAATCAATGGATTTTTAAATAAAAGAAAAAGATAGAACAAAGGGGTAAACCAGTAAGTATGAACCGAACTTATCTAGCATCTGGACATATACTTTCAACGATGAATGTTTCCTAATAGATCATAAAAACCATAAGATGATACAGTCTGTAGCATAATCTATACCACTGCATACATTTTAGGTGCTTAATTAACTTCGCAATTACTCTTCACAAATATTTCAAGGATTTCAAAACAACACCCATTCATTCATCATCAAAATTATAGATCAACAGATCTTTTAATAACTTCAACTCAATGAAAATCTAATAAGATAATCCTTAAATCTGATTCCTTCAAATGACTTTCATCATTCAAAAAACTCTTATGTTCAGCACAATCACTGCATACAGATAGATAATAACTTATCAGCCTTATCAAACAAACAATTCAATTCCAAACACCATCTTTCGATTAAACCTATAATTCTATTAACTATAAAAGATTAAGTATAATGTATCTCTACAAAAACTCTACAAAATTCTATCTCTTAGCATTAGGTAAGCCAATCTATTTCTCAATTAGCCAAACTTTACAATATGATACCCATCTGGTATTTATAGATATACAAAAAGTTCGAAACTCACTTCTATTTTAGGCTTTCCACCTTTTTAGGAATTTAGACTCTCTTGGAAACTCAGATCAACTTGATCTTGAATTCTTACATTAGACTTTTAGTCTTAACTAAAAATAGAAAATAGAATAGAAGAGGAAGTCATGAGCTCAAAAAGCCATAAGTGTTGTATGCATGCAACATGCAAAGAAGGAGAACATCATGCATGTAAGGATTCATGCATGCAAAGTTGGATCTACTAGGAACTCATCGTAACTAGTGAACACTTGCTATAAAGTCTCCATCTTTGGCCCATCAATCTAGTCATCTTCAAATTTAATCCGATCCAGCTCAGCTGCAACAAACTCCTTCATACTTTTCACTTTTATTAATTCTTTCCCTGCAGTTTTTATCTCTTCTTTGACCTCTACAAGTCGATCTAACATCAACTCTCCGCCATCATCTCCCTTTTGCATAAGTCCCTAGAATCTTTCATCCCACTTTTCCTTTATTTGATTAAAAGGCATGCCTTCTTTTGTAAATGCATTTATATCTACAATAATTGCAATAGCTTCTTCTAATTCTTCCAATTGCTCAGTTAAATTATTTACAACTTCCTGAATCTCATCCTTATGCTTACTCAAAAAGTCAGTCCTAAACTTAAGTATGCGAGAAGTCTTCTCCACAAAGTCTTTATTGTCTTCCTCAAGTATAGACTGTTCCAGAAGAGTTGTTAGAGACAATGTATTTATCTTTTCTAACTTTTCACCATACCCCTTATACTCTTCTTCTTGTTTTTCTGATGCCTCAATATATTGATACATCTCTTTGATCACCCCTTCAGTATCCTTGTAAGCTTCAAATCCTTTCACTAAAATCTCTCCTACCTCTTGGTTCAATTTATCTATCCATTTGTCTACCATCTCCGCCTTTCCTCTAACCTGCACCAAATCATCAACCTCCTTTTTGCTTAGCAAAGTAGGAGTCTCAATAACTGCAACTTGTTGTGACCTTGGAGAGGAGACACTCTTCAAGAATGAATTTAATTGATCCAATTGAGCCTTAAGCTCATCTTTCTTTTGTTTGTCCTTAATCATTCTTGATTTAGTTGTTGAGGCCACCACATCAATCAAATTCATTTGTTGATTCCTAGTGGGTCTTCCCAAATTAACCGTACTCAATTGATAGTTTGTTAGCTACATATCCCCTACCTCCTTTTCTGTCATAGGCATGGCACATTCAGCAACTATCTCTCCTTTATCTGTGAGTCTAGTAGAGTGTAAGATTCTAGCCTTCTTCTTAGGCCTTTCCTGTTCAATTCCCTTTATCATGTCCTCCCAATTAAGAGGTTGAGGAGGTGTTCTGGCTCTCTTCTACAGGTTTAACTTCAACCATATAGGAGCACTAGGAGCAGTCGTCATCATGGAAGAGGAAGCGGCAATTGTAGAGGGTGGCTGAACATTTACCTCAGGTTGAGAATCAACCTTTGCTTTCTCTTGTTGTTCCTGCAGCACATGCATCTGCACCAACTTCTCAGCCTCTTCTCTATCTCTTTGTTCTTGCATTTTCTTGTCTTCTTCTTCTTTCCTCATTCTCTCTTCTTCCAACTGATCCTTCTCCATTTTTTCCTTCTCTAACCTTTCTTTTTCCAATTTCTCTTTTTCTATTCTTTCTGCCTCCAAAACCTTTTGTTTCTTAGCTTCTGCTTCTTCTTCCTGCTGCTTCCTAATTAACTCTTCGGCCTCTTTTTCCTTTAGAGCTTTATCTTCTTCTTCTTTCTGTTGAGCTTCCTCTGCAGGTTTTAGTTTAGCAACCAGGATTTCCTTTTCCCTTCGATTTCTTGCTTTCTCCTCCTCAAGATCATGGATCTTCTGTATCAATTCCAACTTGTCATTTTCTGCTTTGACCTTGAGCTCATGCTATCGTTGCCTCATTTGCTCCTCTATTTTATCAGTTGTTGTCCTTGATTTAATTTTTTTTGCCTTTAATTGCTGTTGTTGAAGTAGAGCATCAACTTGCACCTTAGCATCTATTTCCTTTTGCTTCTCCACTGCAGCCCTTGCATCAGACTCTTTTGTAGCATCTTCTTGTGTCAGAATCTGCTCTTCTTGTGTCGGAATCTGCTCAATAGTATGCCCTAAAGGCATGTTTTCTTGCAAATCCATTTCTGACAGAGTCTCATCTGAATCTGTCTCAACTTCCACAAATTCTTCCTCCACTTCTTTTCCTTTTGTACCTTCAACCATGGCATGAAGTACTCCTTCTTGAACTTCTTTTCTTTTCTTTCTTGTGAGTGGGGCTTGTGTAGATGACTCACCCAATGTGGGCATAGAAACAATAGATCCAATTGGAACATCTCCCTCTGGTGTCTCTTCTTCTTCATCAACTACCTCAAGCTCTATTTCTTCAACATCTAGAGGAAAGAATTCTAATGGATCCTTGGAAGGTGTCTTTCTTTTAATTCTCTTGTATCCTTTACCCTTCTTAAGGACTGGTCCTTGAGGAGCTCGATCTTTCATCATCAACCATTGCACACTTCTATCCAAAACTGCTCTTCCAATTTTCTTAATATCAATTGTTTCTTCCTCATTCCAATCTATTAGATCTAAGCTTTTGGTGCCAATGTTTAAGGCTTCATATGAGGGATCCAATACAATTCCATCATCCACTAATGTGTCAGGAATATTTTCTTTTACACCCAACCCTACCATAAGTGCAACCGATAATCTTTCATAGTTCTTCTTCCTTAAGTCATAATCATCCTGCCTATCACACCAAAAATCTTCTAACAAATTAAAGTGTCTAGTAAACACTGAAGGTAATAAAGCATGCATTTTCTTTCTTGGATCAAAATACTTACGAGCTATATACAATCCCAATTTCAATTGTATCAACTCATTACAAACTACCTTTGCTCCCTTCAAGTGTTGACAATTATAATCACCCAATGTCATGGGAAATTTATGGCATCCTGTCTTGTGCTTGATCCCAAACCTATCATTAACTCCAATGGCCTGATACACAAACTCCATAAGCACTATTCTATTACTGCAGCATCTTGGAAGTAAATGTGGATGGCCTTCAAAACTAAATAACCTAAAGTATGTAAATTTGGGGTATTGGATATACCAACTTCCCCATTCAGCAATAAAAGCCATAGCTTCTTGACTTAACCTGTATCCTGCATCTCCACTCAACTGGTTGATAACCACATATAAAAATGCATCATTGACTCTTATAAAATGAGGCTCAGCAACCTGAAGAGATAATTGATTGTAGTGTTCCCATAATTTCTTTTGTCCATCCAAGACTCCAATTATACCTACTCTATTTAATCCTGGGAAAATCCCCAATCTTGCTACAACATAAACCACATAAGAAGTCATGAAGAAAGACTTAGTGTGTCTAACCCTTGTGAGCTGATCATGTATGGCATCAGAAACAATCATTGACCAATCAAACTGGTAATCACCCTGAAAGATTACTTGAATGAAATGAAACATCCATTCCTTGAAGTGGAAGGTATCCCTCTTCCCAAACACCCTGGACAAAATTAATATCAAGTCAAATACCTCCTTCTTGAAATCTGCCCTCTTTGGCTAGTCTGTAAGCTTGCTTAAAGATTTCTTCTCTGTGGTTAACCATTTTTTGTTTAAGTGAGACTTATTGGAGTCTTTATGCTTGCTATATTTCTCCAATGCCTCTGATTCAGTTAGCTGCACCAAGTTCTTGGGATCAGGAACATTAAATATACTTTGGAACATTTGCGGAGTAAGATCTATAATCACATTATCTTGTGAATCTATGCATAATCTTGTAGCAGGATTGTAAGTACTAGCTACTGTCACTATCAACTCTGAACACTGGACTGATAAAGGAAACACAGTAATATGTGCAAGACCGGAGTCAACAATCCTTTGTGTTCTCCCTGTCAAGTTTGCTCTTTCTGCAAAAGTCTCTTCATGTAATTCTTCAAACCTATACTAACCCAGATTAGCATCCGTGATATCTGACCAGTCTGATTCCACCTTGCTCATTTTCACCACCAGATTCTGATGATCATACCTCAATGTATAAGGCAGTTGTTCTAGTTTCACCTTCTTTATTTTTGGTGCTGTCTTTGATGTTCCAGCCGGTTGATTCCTTCGAGCAGCCTCTCCTAACATTCTTGACATCTTTCAATTTTCCTACAAGCAAACCTCTAATTATATTTTTAGATATCATCATAAAACATGCTTTTAAAACATACCTATTACACATACATCGAAGTCGGAACCAGACAGAAGCTCAAAACAATCTCTTTTACAAAACTGGCAGACTCGGAGCAAAAACCGATATAGAAACTTCATCTAATAACAAATGGGCTCGGAGTCGGAGTCGTAGAAGTTATCGGAACTGGGATCGGAATGGAAAAGGGATTTGGTTTTCTTTGAATTCTCATTTTTTCCATATTCTATTTCCATTCCGCCTCCACCTCTGATTTGGTCATCGTTACTTTGAAGAAAGACTTTCCTATTATACGCAGAGCCGGAAACGGGATGAAAACGGAATCAATAACCTTCGCAAACAAAATTCTTAAGTTCAAGATCGATTCTGATCCCGCCTCCGCTAGTTATCATATACTTCAAGGCAACCTTTTAGAACTCAGAATCGAAAACAGGATAGAAATGGAATTGATGACTTTTGTAAAACAAAACTCTTAGGTCCATAATCTATTCCGATCCTGCCTCCGCCTATGTTATCATGACATCATCAAATACTTTATTCATTTTCAGCACAACTTCATGATTAAAACCTAGGTCGCTATAAAACGAAAAGGGGCTTTAAAAACACTACACTCATATGACCGTGAGGAACAATTGCACTTTAGGATATCATTTTTTAATCATTTAAAGTAATTGCAGAGACCAACGAAACCCTAATCTAATAAACCCGATAAAAACTAGGGCACGGATTTAAACCTTGCCATTTTACCAGACGACGAAACCCTAATTAAACAATAAATGTAATCTACCCTAACCTCACTGCAAAATCTCTAATCTACCTCACTGTAGATTTCTAATTTAACAAACGCCATTAAACCCTTAATCTAATCTAAACAAACATGATGCAATCACGATTAAGACGTGAAAGCGACGGTGCCCTAGAAATAGAAAGAAACGACCATAAAAACAAATAGAAACAAAGAAAACACTCAACCAACAATATAAAAGACCGATTCAAACCAGCATGCCAAGAAATTACGAACTATTTAAAATGAAATAACGACAACTCGATTCAAACCATGGGAAAGCATATATACAAAACACACAACAAAAAAAAAATGAAGAACAACAAAGATAAGAAACCTACCTCAAATGCAACAATGAAGTTAACCTTCTGAACTGATCCGTTCGCAACAATCCTCTGCTCTTTCAATCTTTTCGCTCGAATGAACTCTGCTACTGCTCTTTCGTGCTCTTAATTTCTACCTACACTAGCAAACTGTCATTAATGCATTAAAGCACAATAAAGGCGGAGTCAGAACTGAGAGTGAACCAACACTTCACAACAATGCAACTTCAGTCAAAAATTCATCGACAAAAAGTGGCGGGGGCAGAACTAAAATGGAATCGGAATCTCAAATTTATAAAATTTCCAAATCCCATTCCCATTCTGGCTCCACGTCCGACAACTAAAAACAAAACAAAAGTTAAAAAAAACCAAAAAGTAAAGTAAAAGACCGACCTAATAAAATAAAACACAAAGATCGAGACTAAGCAAAAATAAAAATAGCGGAGGCGGGATTGGAACTGATTATGATTTTGCAAATTTTGATAACAACCATCCTAATTCCCACTCCAGCTCCGCTTCCGCTAAAGATCAAAACAAAGGCAAAGAAAAGACTGTCGGGATAGAACCAAAAACAAGCCTCAAAAGAACCTTCAGAACCCGATTCTGTTCCGGTTCCGATTCTGACAAAGAAACAAAAGAAAAACAAAGTATTGGAAAAACTAGACTCCTAAACTTTGTTTCAAAAACAACTAAGTACAAAAATAACAAAGGGGGACCCATTTTGACCAAGGCAAAAGATGGGGTGGTTATGCAAGGCATAACAAATGGCGACTCAGCTAGGAAAATGGTTTACCCATTTTCAAAATACCCAAAGAAAATTTTAGTCACCCAAAAACTACTTGGCTTACAAACACCCTACCTTGAATGAGATCAGATATTTGTAGGATAATCTTGAGTTTGAATCTCATATGTTATGTGCTCATGAGTTATTTCTGAATCTGAGTGTGTGCTTATATTGTGCATCATTCTTTGTAGATACTTTCTCTACTTGTGAACAATTATACCTAAGTTTCAAGCTACATAAGTTGAGTCCTTTAACTATCGTGCAGTAAAATCCTGGGTATTGCTCCGCTGCCAAACAAGCGTCCATAGCCCCGACGGAGATACCTCTAGTCCTCTCAAAGCATTTCTCTACTACCAGACAAGCGTCCATAGCCCCGATAGAGATACTTGGTTACCCACTTGATATTGAGCTTGCTTTTCTTTCTTTCTTTCTCTTTTTTTTATAGAAACTCTTTTATGCATCTCTCAATACTCAGATTCAATGAATCTAAAATGTGGGTTCAAATATACAATGGATTTCATGATAGTCTTGGAATCTGATTTTTCACTTGAAACAAAGGTAGAGTCATTCTAAAACAAATAGGTAATTACTCATGCAGATGTTTTTCTAATTTGGTGATAGATCTTTGATCACAATTCATGAGATATTCACATTTACATCTTCTATCCTTAATAACTTTTCCAACCCAAACTAGAATGATCATAAAACATAAGTTTTAGAATGAAATCCTTTTCAATGATTATAATGAGAATACCTAAACCAATTTCTCTCCTAGTACCATAGTATACTTTGAATAACAACCCCCTAACTTGAGATGAGCAAAATAAGAATCCCCAACAAAACAAGACAAAACAAAACAAAATAAACAAAACAAAGAAAGAAAACAAAATAAACAAAACAAAAGCTAAAAACTAAAAAAAAAACTAAAAACTAAAAAAAATAAAAATGCTTAATTACATATGATACAATATAGTACATTTCTTTTCAAAACATCAGAATTTCTATGCACCAAAATAGTGCTTGAGAAACTGACCATTAACTGGTAATGGAACAGGCTCTCCTGTTAAGGTACTCAAACGAAAAGCATTCTCGCCTAAGATTTCAGCTATTTGATAGGGACCTAACCAAAGTCTATCAAACTTCTGGTGATCTCCCTTCCTTTCTCTAGCCTTATCCCATAATAACACAAGGTCTGATATTCTAAAGGCTTTTACTTTGGCTCTCTTGTCAAACCAATGCTTGACAATAGCCTGATGTTTAGAGAATTGTTGCAAAGCAGCATCTCTTTGTTCTTCCATGTTCAATAAGTTAAGCAGTCTAACCTCAATCCTATCATCCTTATTATAAAACTCCTGCATAAACTTCAGAACATGTATTTGTAAATGAATGGGGAAGATTGGATCTTGGCCATAAACTAACTTAAAAGATGAATTACCTAGGGCTACTTTAATTCTAGTTCGATCTGCCCATAAGGCAAATCTCAGCTGGGTATGCCAATCCCTAGGGTTACTTTCTAACAACTTTTTTATTACTTCCAATAAATTCTTATTTGTGGACTCAGCCACTCCATTCCCTTGAGGGTAATAATTGGAAGAATATTTTAACACAATCTTATGCTCATAGGCCCATGAAATAAATTCAGCTGAAGAAAAAGTAGGGCCGTTATCACATACCAGAGCAAATGGAACTCCAAACCTGGCTGTGATGTTTTCTGTCAGAAACTTGATGACCACTTCTGTGGTACTATTCTTGCAAGGCAAGGCCTCTGTCCAACTTGTGCAATAATCCATTGTAGTCAAGATGAATTTGTGACCTGCAGAAGAATTTGGATTAATCACACCTACAAAATCAAGTGCCCAAATGGCCTTACCTCATGAACCGGTTGTAGGGGCATCGTAGGATTTCTTTCTCTAGATGTAGAAGTTTGTCATACATGACAAGTCCTGCAATGTTGATGCACATCCCTAAACACATAAGGCCAATAGTAACCTGACCTTAAAATTTGATGAGCCAAAGCATCAGCATATCCATGTCCTGTCCCATGTCTTCCATGAAATTCACTTATGGCATGTTTAGCTTCTTGCTGATCCAAGCAACGCAGGTAGATCCCTTGGAAATTATTCCTGTAGATTGATCCTCCTTTAAGCATATAACGAGCGCTTTTCATCCTCAGTACTCTTCTTTGAGTAGCATTCATCCCTTCTGGACACTTGTTATTGAGCAGGAAAAAGACTAAATCTGTATACCAGGGATCTTTTGTGAATGATTGAACAGTGTACTATTGGCAAGTTATACTTCTATCCACCTCAGCCATCACCTTTGACAAACCTTGACCTCTTACAAGCTTCATTGGGTGAATCTCCAAGTCAAATTCTTGTAAAATGGCCATCCATTTCCCTCTTCTTTCCTCTAATTCACTTTGCATTAGGAGGGACTTTACAGCTAGATCTGGGACTATAGCCATCACTTGACTTCAGATTATGTAGTGTCTAAACTTCTTCACTGCTCGCACCAATGCAAAAGCCTTTTTTTCTATTGATGAATATCTTACCTCTGCATTCTTAAATGGAGAGCTCATAAAAGCAATAGGCCTATCCTCATTCTCTTCTTTTCTCTGTGTCAAAACTGTTGCACATGAATGTTTAGAAGCAAAAGAATAAATGTAAAAGGGTTTTAGATGATCCGGGCTTGTTAAAACAGGTGCCTCAGATATAGATTGTTTAATCTACATGAAAGCAGATTTAGCCTCTTCACTCCATTCAATTTTTGCATCCTTCTTCATCATTTCATTAAGTGGTTTGACAATCTCTGCAAACCCTGTTATAAATTTCCTGACACAATTAATCCTTCCAAAGAAAGTTCTCATCTCCTTCTTACTTCCTGGCCTTTTCAACTTCAAAATGGCTTCTACTCGATCAGGATCTATGGAAATTCCCTCCTCTGATATAATGTGACCTAAAAGCTTCCCTTCAGAAACTCCAAATACACATTTCTTTGGGTGAGAGAGACACCATAACAGATACATTTCTTTAGTACTTTCTCTAAATCAGCAGCATGATCTTCCCTACTTTTAGAGAAGATGGTCAGATCATCAACATAGATGATTATACATTTTCCTATCAGATCTTTCAAAGCTACATCCATCGCTCTTTGAAAAGTAGCACCAACATTGATTAGACCAAATGGCATCCTCCTATAGGCAAATGTGCCCCACTTTGTAGTGAAAGCATTCTTCATCCTATCCTCATGACTTACCAATACTTGATTGTATCCTGAATATCCATCCAAGAAAGACATCATTTGAGATCCATTAACTTTTTGCAATACTTCATCAAGAGAAGGTAATGGATAGTTGTCCTTCTCAGAGGCTTTGTTTAAATTTCTGAAATCCACACATAACCTAATTTCCCCATTCTTCGTCCTCATAGGAACTAGATTAGCCACCCAGGTAGAGTGTCTAACTGGAAAAATTATTCTTGCAGCCAAAATCTTTTGTACTTCTTTCTGGATCAGAGGCTCGATTAATGCATTGACTGGGCATTTCTTTGTGGATGACATTGGGTGTGATTTCCTTCAAGAGTGTGATCTCTCTTAGCATATTACATTCCTCTTAGTGGCTTGATGTGATGCACTACATCCCCTAAGTTTTGAATCTTCTATTCTTTGATTGGTCCTCCTTTACAGACATTAGGAACAATGTTCCCTAAGTTAAAGACCCCACATGAACTAACAAAGACTCCTTTGAGCGTTCCTTATTTTACATTTGTTGTCATATGGCCACCTTGCATAACACAGCTTGTGTGCCTGTGGAGCCATCTTGTTGGTTCATGAGTTTCAAGCATACAAAGTTTTTCCTGTCTCATGAAGCTCAAAGATAATTTTGTGTGGCACCTTATTAAGGTTATCAGGAGGTATAACTTTGGTATGGTTTTAGTGAGAAGCTCGATCGAGGCATGAATTTCCCCATAGCCACTTGTGTGTGTGTCTGAGTGCATACCAACCATGAGTGTATGTTTCTCACCTTTTTGGACTTCTCACCCACCAGAAAACTAAGAGTTCTATTTCCATAGAGTGAGTATGCATTTTTTGGACAAATAGCCTAGATCTGATCCACATCGGGATGGGAAAATGGTCGAAGCCTGATCCATCTCTCTTCTATCTTTTACCTTTTCTATCTTTCATCTTTGAGAGTGCATGCTTGTGCTTTGTTGTTTCTCTTATATCATTTCCACATGTGTTCTTTGTGCCTATGTTGGTTTGCAATGGGATCTTGATCCTGGGGGCTTGATCACCCCTCTTGATCATTTTCATCCTATGTTACGGACATTGGTACACTTGGACCCCTCTTGATGCAGGTTGGTATACTTTAGTGTGATTTTGAAGCAAGTTCATCCTCTCACTAAAGTGGGGGATAAATGGAGTCATTGAAAAAATAACCCTTCTACTTTTTATGGCTTGTTTGGGCCATCCTTGTGAGTTAGGATTATTGTTTCCTTGATTTAGTTTTGTAATGTGGTTGACACATTCACATTACCTAGGTCTTGGGCCCTTGTGAACTAATGGATTCTAATGGTACCTTGCTAAAGTGTTGTGAAGTGTTGTAACACAATTTCACCCTTTTCTAAGGTCTTATCAACCTAACAAACCTCTTCTTAATCAAAATAAATATTAATCTTTCCTTATTTGGAGTGTTGTAAATTTTTGTAACACACTTTCACACTTCTTTAGGATTTTCATTAATAATCGAGCTTTCTTATGCTTTAATTGGCCCCATTTTGCATCCACAAGCCTTATTTACTACATCTCCTCGAGGATAATCCAGACACCAATCATTAACCAGTCATAATTCAGATGTTTATGGCTTGTGTGGCCCAGATTTAGGGATCTGGGACTCATTCGCCACCTTGGGAAAATGAGTCCCACCTGGATCTTTTGGCCTTGAACCATTTTTCACATATTGCTAAGGACTTTTGGTTTTTGGTCCCATATATTATGTTTGATGGGACTCATTCGCCACCTTGGGCGAATGAGTCTTGTGTGGCCCAAAATAAAATAAAATTTAAATTTTTGTTAAGATTTTATTCTCCAAGATTTGATATCGTCTTGTAGTGTTGTAATTTTGGGAACTATTGCATAATTGAGTATAAATACAAGGTTTTTTCACTCATTTTCACCTAAGAATTTTTTGAGAGCATTCCTAATAGAAAATTGAGTTCACAAGAATTCACAAGAGAATTCAAGAGCATTCAAGGGCAGATTATCAAGCATTTTAGAGTAGAATTCAAGCATCAATCATCATGTCAAGGATTTTATATGTCATTTTTTTTATTTTTCTAACAATTGTGATGTAGGATTTATGATTCAATCAAGTGTTTCAATCAAGATCAAAATCATTCAAGCAAGAGTCAAGGACCACATCCATTGTAGCCATTTCAATCATATTTATAACACTTTATTACTAGGGTTTTGTGAGTTGCAACATTGTCTTTTGTTCATTCATCATTCTCCCTTCTTATTTTATTTCATTTCAAGGATTGATTTCAAAAATGGGGTTTGACAAAGGAAAACCCCTATCCACTAACCCAACAACATTTCTCCCTCTCCTTTGTGTGTGATTTCCAGGTCTAGGTTTCATATTTTCTAAGGAGCATGATTGGAGAAAAGTTGTCAAGAGCTCAAAGTTGTCAAAGTTTCCATCATGCCTTGGAGAATCTTGGAGAAGACCTACAGGCTGCAAATCAGAGATTCGGATCTGAAAACCAATCATGAAGGATAGAGCAAACAAAGAAGATAAGATCAGCCTTTTAAGTTTCATAAAATCCCAAATGGAGGGATTCGACACTTATGGAAAATGAGTCCTAGTTCCAATTAATTTTCAGGATTTTTCAGATTCAAATACCCTTTTGTCTAAAACCTATTCTCGCACAATTTTCTAGAAATTGGACTGATTTTCCCAGCTTGGCAAATGAGTCCCAATCAACAGTAAAAGCAAATTTTCCAATGTTTCAAATCTCCATCCAGCCTTCTCCAAATTCCTAGATGCACACATTCTGTTTTGTAGCTTTCTATCTTGTTTCATTCACTTTTCTAGGTCATTTAGTCTTAGTTCACATTGAATTAGGGTTTTACATTTCATCTAGCATTTCATTATTTTTTCCAAGTCTAAACTTGGTGGTGAACCCATCATTAATCTCTAAACATGCCCTAAGACAACCCTATTGCAAGATCTCTTTCTCTTTTGCATTGAGATCTCTAGGGTTATCCTTAAATGGAATAGCTTGAAAATGGGTGTGCTCTATGTCCTAAACCATAAGTAGAAAATCCATTTTCATTGGTTCCACTTGTCTAAAATTCAAGCTTCAAATCTACCATTCGACTCTACTATTTTTGGTAAACTGTTAACCACACCCTTCTTGGATAAAAAAATCAATCCAAAATAAATTAAATTTCCATACCTTAGATGCTAAATCCTTGAGGGGTCTTAAATGACCATCTTGAAAAATGGTTTTTGCTACATTTTTGTACATTTTTCATGCTTGGGAGAAGAAACTACAAAATGGTTTGGTAAAATAGTTTGTATTCATAAAGGGAACATTCAGTTCCTTATTATTTAGATTGTTTCTACCATGTTCCTACTCCCATTATTTTCTCCATCAACACTTTGTAACTAACCTCTTTGAATTAGTTGTACAACACTAAAGAGGTTACTTTATACTTGGGAAAAAATAAACATTCTCTATTTCTTTTTTGTTACCATTCTTGGTGTAGATAATAGACCCTTTGCTCACTACTAGAATAGTTTCATTGTTCCCCATTTTGATCTAAAATTTGGCATTCTTGTTAATGAGTTCAAATAAAATCTCATTACCACTCATGTGGTTGTTGCATCTATTGTCCAAATAAAATGTTGAACCTCAACACTACCTTGCTCACCAATGTTACACATGATGAAGGAATTTGATTCATCAGTTTCAACTACCTTTTCATCAACCACATTTACACTTTTTTTTTATTGGTCATAGTGTTTTTTCTAACATTCACTAGAATAATGACCATATTTGTTGCAATATTAACATTGACCATTATTTTTTTCATACCTTTGTCTTGAGCTAATATTTTTAACTTTCCTCTAAAGATGGACTTGGAGCTACTTGCTCCCTCTTGGCTATTCATTCATTATGATTTGTATACTCTAGAGCTTTCCCTTCTATATTTTCTCCTACCTTTGCCTCCCAAGCTTCATTTGAAGTGTTTCTACATCCCCCCCTATCTCTTGCATTAGCTTGAGCTTTAAATGTCTACTTTTTGGAAGGTGTAGAATTGTTCATGCACTATCATGAGTTTGAAGTGAACCCATCAACTCATCGATTACCAATTGTGAGAGGTATTTTTCTTCTTCTATGATAATAACTATTGCATAAAAAATTGATGAAAGACTTCTAAGGATTCTTTAAACAATCCTCTACTCTTCCATGGTCTCACCATTTTTCCTCAACTAGTTTATCAAACTAGATAATGTTGTGTAAAATTATAAAATAGATTCACTCTCATTTATTTGGAGAGTTTAAAAATCTCTCTAGAGCATCTGGAGCTTCACCAATCTCACTTTATCAATCCCTTTATAACTTTTTTGGAGTATTTTTGAAGCCACATTTTCATAATTAGTTGTTTCTATTCTAGGGAATATTGCCTCTATTAAGGCTACATCTATCAACCTTAAGGCTTTTACATCTTTCCTTCTTGTCTCCTTTAACTTGGTCTTTTGGTTATTTGTAAGGGCTACATACATTGATGGGTCTACTACATCAGTGAATCCACTAACCAAAATCTCACATAGATCATTTGATACCATTATTGTCTTTATATTCTTTTCCCACACACCATAGTTTTTCCCATTAAAAAATGGTGGTCATTTTAAATTCTTGTGATCTTCTCTTTCCATGTTTGAAACTCAAAAAATCTCTAAAACCTAGGGATTTGATACCAAATTGATGAGAATAAAACCAAAATAGACACAAGAAATAGAGGTTTTTTGTCTGATAAAACAAAACACAAAATACAAAGACCAACTAGAGGAGACAAAACTCATGTAAAAAATAGAAGACATATTTTCATTTATCCCAAAATACATTTACAAAACTTTCAAATTCAAATTACAATATATGTTACAAATAGTTTTACTACTACCATATATGACTAGTTTTTCTACAACTATCTGTGTAGACCTATCTCTCTACCTCTCTATCCCTCACTCATTCCCTCTCTACTTATCTATCTCACCTCTCTCTTTTCATATCCCTCTATATATCTCTTTATGTATATCTCTCCCTATCTAGACCTATCTCTCTACCTCTCCCTCCCTCCCTCATATATATATATATATATATATCTTTCACATTCTCCCCCTCTCTTTCTCTTGGAATTATCAAATTAGGTTATAATGTGCTCATTTTATAATGTAATCACATGTTTTTAGAATCCCAAAAATGGTAAATTTTAATCTCCATTGGGTGATCCCACAATGCTGGTTTACAATTTCTGGGAGATTCTGATTTTTGTTGAAATCACATATTTTTAGAAAATATAATGATTTAAGCCTTAAAAAGTTCCATTTTAAGGATTCCAATTGAAGAGGGTTTGATCAAACCACCTTATATCAAATCCCCTTGGATAAAACCCCGCTAGTTTAAAACCATACCTATAACGGAGTCTCCTTTACACCTATCAAAATGCTGATAAAAAACTACTTTTGATTTACCTTTTGGGGGATCAAATGAATTCATTTAAATTTTTATTTTTTGTAAGTATGTATTCCTTATTATAAGCTTCCCAAAAAGTATAATTTTTAATAAATTTAATTTAATTATTATATTTATTTTTTATTTTTTGTGAATGTAGGTTTTTCATTGAAAAATCAAGCTCTTTGTTATGCACATGTGAAAAAATAGAAGATTATCAAAAAATATTTTGAAAAATATGAGTGCACCAGATATTGAAGTCCTTGATCCAACAAAATAAAATAAAATTGAATTTTGATATGTATACAAAAAAAATTGTGTTATGTGTTCTGCCTATGTCTAAATTGTAATTGGTTTCACTTCGAAACTTGATTAAGGAAAAAATATTCAATAAAATACTATGAAACCAATTGGAAGCACTATATATCATAGTTACAAATATAAATTCAAATTTTTTATAATTTAATCCTTCATGGAAATACTTTATGTGTTATATGGTGAGCGTCACTCCTTAAAAATGGTGTTTACTAAAAAAAACTAGTTTTTGAAGGAGATGGAAAAAGAAGTACAATATGATTTCAATTTTTTTGAAAAAAATATATTTAGAATCTACAGAAAAAATGTCACAAATCACTAGTTTGTATCATCTTCAAATTCCTCACGGTTTAGCCACTATGGGTCTCTGAAAGTGAAGATTTAGTTAGAAAAACTTAGTTCAGTGTCTAGTTTGGCCAAAAATTGTAAACCAATATTGTGGGATCACCCCATCCCATGATTTAGGACCCATGTATGCTCTATTTTTCTCTACAATATATGTTTTACCATGAGTTGTCTATAATAATCATATTTTTTGTTGTGGTTTGATGATCTATCATACCATGACTCAACTAATCTCCATGTTTTATTAATGATAGGTATAAAATTTATCGTCATGCCAAGAAAATGACTAGAGACTCTAACATCAAACAAGTGAGAAGGAATGAAGATACTTCATGAAAGTAATAAATTGAATACCATAGAAGAATACATATATCATCATTTCCAATTGAAGATGAACATGAAGCATCTGCTCAAGGAATGAGGGAGAAGACTTTGGAAAAACAAAATAAAAATGAAAAGTATTTGTGCAATGAGGAAATTAGATCTTGAAGTTTAAGATATGTCCTCTTTCCCATATCAAGTTGAAGGTACATCATCTTTCCCATCTCAATTTGAAGGTATGTCATCTTTCCCATCTCAAGTTGAAGGTATGCCATCTTTCCCAACTCAAGTTTTAGGTATTCCATATTTCCCATATCAAGTTGAAGGTACACCATATTTCCCATATCGAGATGATAATATTGAATAAATTCCAAATGTTAAGGTAAGTTTACCATTGAGAACACCTCCTAGAATTTTGCATAGAAAGCATATTTTATATTGATATTGATGAGAGTGTTTTAAAACTGATGGTTCATAAGATTCATGAGGCTTATTTTTATATTTTTAAAATTAGGATCCTCAAAACATGAAAAATAAGGAAAATTAAAAGGAAAAGGAGGGTTATAATGCAATTTTTCAGCCTCCTAGACTTGAAAGAAAATAACAAGAAGCACCAAATTCTTCATTTCCTATGCATTGTGGGTCCAAACCAATTACTGAAAAACATTTGGATGGGTGGGTGGATGAAATATAGAGGAGGCATTTGTTTATTCCCTATGTCACCCAATCCTTTTGGGCTACATTATTCCAACTCAATCTCTTAAGAGTAAAAAGTTGTCAAACTATGACAAAGTAGTTCTCAGAGCTCACGACACCTAGTATTGTTTTGTTTGGACCTACATGTGGATATGGGGTCGAGATCCATATTAACCTATCTTATTTTTTAAAATCTAAAATATTTGATCAAACCAACAACAAATCCAACACATTCCTACAAAAAGTGTTAGTCAAGAGCAATACAAACATGGAAACAAGAATATATTATGTTCTAAATGCATTGTGGGGCTAAACTAACTATGGCAATATATATAAGTAGGTGGTTGAATGCTAAGGGAGGAATTCATTCATTACCCAAGTGACTTGATCCTTCCAAGCTACACTATTCTAGCATTGTCTCTTAAGGCCCCTAAGAGAAAAAACTACCAAATCATGACATAGTAGTTCTAGGAGCTTGTGGTATGTAGGAATATTTTTTTCTAGATCTACAGGTGGATATGGGGTCCCTCCACATTATCCTCACTTATTCTAGGTTAATTCCGCACTATTAGACCAAGCCAAAAAAAATGTATTCTTGCAAAAAATATCATTTGAGAGCAATACAAATGTGGAAACATGCATATCTTGTGTTCCATGCATTATGGGGCCAAACTGACTATTCCAACATTTTTAAGTGTGTCGCTGAATGTTATTGAAGGCCTTTGTTTTTTCTCTACATCACTTGATCCTTCTACACTACACTATTTTGATGTAGTCTCTTAAGGGCCTTGAGAGAAAAAAATACCAAAATATGATAGAGTATTTATCAAATCTTGTGGAAAATAGGAATATTTTATCTAAACCTGTAGATGAATAGGGGTCCCTCCATATAAACCTCTCCCTATTTTGGTCAAATCCACATCATTTGACCAAGCCAATAAAAAATACATTCAAGTTACAAAAAGCATCCTTTGAGAGTAGTGCAAATGTGGATGCATACACATCTTGTGATTTGTGCATTGTGGGGAAAAATTGATTTCACTAAACAATTTAGGTGGATGAGTGAATGCTATAAGAGGTTTCTATTTGTTCCCTAAGTCACCCGATCCTTTTAGGATACACTATTTTGACATAACCTATTAAGAGAACTAAGATTTTTATTCCAAACTAGCATTGAGTAGTTCTTAGAGATCATGGCACATAATAGTGTTTTGTCTAGACCTATAGATGGATATGGGGTCCCTCCACAATAAACTTTCTTATTTTTCTTATCTCCAAACTGTTTGACCATGGTGATGATGGATGCAATGTTATATTCAACACACCCTTGCTAGGAGTCATATTTTGTGTTCTTTGTGTTGTGGGGCCCAAATGATTGTGTGAACATGTTAGAGTGGGTGGAAAAATTATATGGGAGGCCCATTATCACACCCCAAATATCTCAATCCTTTCAAACTATAGGCTTTTGATAATGTCTCTTAAGAGACTTCAGTGAAAAAATTTCCAAACTATAGGGTGAACCCACAAAAGTGGTTTACAATTCGAGTGAGGAAGGAAAACTTCCAAAAACCTCACCCATGCAAAAAAATTCATTTTGAGGGGTTCGAGTGAACTCAATGTTCGAACGAACCCAAAAGGGGTTCAGTCGAACTTGGGTTCAAGCGAACCACTTTTCATGTGGGAAACTGCGTTCCCCATTGTGGAAAGGGGGTTCGATCGAACCTTGGTTCGACCGAACCCCGGTTCGACTGAACAAGGGTTCGACCGAACCCATTAGGTTCGCTTGAACCCCCCTTTTCCCACCTTCCCACCCTCTGACACAAAAAGACTCCAAATTTTTTCCCTTCGAAGCTTAGGTTGAGGATAAAAATGGAGGAGACTTCACAGACCCAACTGGAATATGGTAGTCCTCGGAACGGGCTACCAAATGAATATAATTTTAACATGTTTTGGTTTTATTATGTATGTGTTTTTTTAGTTTTATTAAACATAGGTTTTTCACCGAAAATCAAGCTCTCTATTTTGCACATGTGAAAAAATAGAAAATTATCAAAATAAAATTTTAAAAAATATGTTTGTGCCGGGTATTGATGTCCTTGATCCATTAAAAATAAATAAATTGAATTTCGATACATACAAAAAAATTTATGTTGTATACAGTCTGCCTATGTCTGAATTGCAATTGGTTTGACTTTGAAACTTAATTAAGGAAAAAATATTCAATAAAAAAATATGAGACCAAATGAAAGTGCTAGATATCGTAGTTACAAATCTAAATTCGAAAAAAATAGAATTTTATCCTTCATACAAAAAAAGTTATGTTGTATATGGTGAGCGTCACTTTTTAAAAATGTTGTTTTATAAAAAAAACCAGCTTTCATGGGAGATGGAAAAAAAAGTGCAATCTAATTCCAAAAATTTTGAAAAAAATATTTTTAGAATCTACAGACAAAATTTGATGAGACTCTAGTTTGCATCATCTTCAAATTCCTCACGGTTTAGCCGCTATAGGTGCCTGAATATAAAGATTTAGTTAAAAATAATAATTGCAGTGTCCAGTTTGACCAAAAATTGTAAACCACTATTGTGGGATCACCCTATAACAGATTGGTTTTTGAAATTCATGACACCTAAAAATGTTAAATTGTCTAAACCTACAGATGCAAAAAAAGTCCCTCCATAATAAAATATCTTAATTTTTATTATCTCCAAATTGTTTGACTATGGCGATGATGGATGCCATGTTGTAAAAAGTGACATTTGTGTTAAATACAACCTTGCCAAGAGCCATATTTTGTGTTCTTTATCTTGTGGGGCACAACTAATTGCATTTTTTTTAGGGTGGGAATTTGAATACTATGAAAGGCCCCATCTTTCGCTCCAATTTTTTTGATCATTTTTAACTATAGTATAGGCTTCCAACAAAGTCTCTTAAGAGACATAAGTGTAAAATAATTCCATACTATGACAAACTAGGTCTCATAATTTGTAGCACATATTGTTTTTGTCTGAACTTACAAATACATGTAGGGTTCCTACACAATAACCTCTCTTATTTTTTATTATCTCCAAACCATTTGATTGTGGCGAAGATGGATGCAATGTTGCGAAAAATCATTTATGTTCAACACAACCATGTCGAGAGGTATAATTTACATTATTTGTCTTTAGGGGACTAACCAACTATGATAAATGTATCTTGGGTTGATAAACTCGACACCATTTGACCATTTCAATAATGAATGAATTCTTGCAAAAAAAATTTAGTTAAGAATAGTGTAAACATGGAAACAATTTTTTTTTGCAAATTTTATGTGTCATAGGGCCCAACTGACTATGCCAACACATCAAGGTGGGTGGTTCATTGCTAAAAATTGAATTTTTACATATAATGTTGGTATGATAGCCTTAGACATATTTTATTCTATAACTCAAGGAATTTAATAAGACATATTCCTTATAAACATGATTACCCTTCATTACATTGCATAAAAAAGACTTAATATGCAAGTATAAGACTCTAATGGTGTGACATCCCTAAGGATAGAAAGGTGGAATTTTTTAGTGACTTGCATATACCTTATTTCTTGTACCACAAGATTAAGATAAGTGTGGATGTCATGACAACCTTTAGGAATGCTATTATGAAATCACTGTATATTTTGTATGTCTATCAAATTGTGAATATCAACCTTAAATATTTCATGATAATTCTCTTCATGATTTTAGTAATCTTCCTACACAATGTAAAATCAATTTTAAATAATCGTGATAATGAAAATGAATGAAAAGATCCTAGATATTGATCTAACATTCATGTAGAAACATTTGATAATTTTATGGATTAAATCATGTGGCGTAACTAATATGCCCTTTTGATCAAAACCATCCTCTAGGGTTTGATGGGTTTCCATGGGAAGCAAAGTTGTAAATATTCATCTCATTGAGTATCCTAATCACAATCTATTGCAAACAATATAATCATTATATTTTAAAATATGTATATGTCAACAAAACTCGGTTAATCTAATATTTATATTAGAAGAAAAACTTGTCATGAAACCTAAAATTTCATTAACATTCACTACAAAATGATATAAATATGGTATTTTTGTCTCCATGAAAAGGAAAACTAAAGATATGCATGCCCAAGGTTAACAAAATCCTCCAAAAATACCCTTTCCCTATATCAATAAAATCAATCATAAATTAGACATAGAATGGTAAAATAAGTGTCATAAAAATCTTGTATATACAAGCACATGTATAATAGTTCTTCGGTGAAATGTTACGAACCTAAGATATGATAAAAAAATATTAAAAAATACCAAAAATATTCATGAAAAATTGGTAGTTCCTAGGGAAACCAAACAAGGGTTTGGTATTTAGAATTAGGTCATCAATTTTAAAACCAAAATTAATTTTAAAATAGGTTCAATTTTATTTTCCATTATGACTTCAAGTTTGATGCCAAAGTTGCTTCTTAGGATTTTTAAGTTATTAAAGGAATTAGTATTGTTTAAAGGTGGAAAAAGATAAGTTAAACTCTTAAAATTCTAAACACTTATATTTTAACCTTGAATAAGTATCCTTTACATGATATACACACTCACAATGCCTCTAGAAATGCTAAATGACATTGATACAACTTAAAATATTCACTATTACAAAGTAATATAACCCTTTATTATTTTTATGGAATGAGATACATGATCCTAAACATGAAGCATACTTCATCATGTGAAAACATAATATCAATATATACATCCATGTTCCCACATCAAAATTCAATCTACCAAGCTAAACCCAAAGAAGTATGATTACCATCAAACTAGAAGCCTTATGATCATTCGTAATTCAATGAGAAAGATGATACTATAAACAACTTGGTTCTAATTTGATCATGAAGGATAAAAATTCTCTTGATAAACTGGTGGCCTAAACTCTTCATCAAGATACAACTAGAATCAATCCCATTCTCATCTAGTCAAAGCCATAAAAAAATAGAGACAAGTCAATAAATTAACCAAAATCACTCCATAGTATATATTAGGACAAAAAATATCTAAGCCATGATGTCATCCAATCAAGCCTCTACATGACCAAGCCAATGTGACCGACGAAGACCCGAACAAGATTAAAGACTAAAAGAATTACAAATTTATTTAACTACACAAATCAAAATATCTTTGGATTTCACTCGTGTAATTATTCATTTATTCAATTAATAATTTATAGAAAATATGGACAACATTGGAAAAACAAATTTGTATTAACTAAAAATATATATAGGCATACAATGTTATGTTGGTAAAAGTATTTATAATATATATATGTACAAGAAATACATATAGGTGTATCATGTCACATATCTATATTACAATAATATATGTACAAAATTTCTATATAGACAAACAATAAAGTCCTAATGTAATCACTTCCATCTAGGGGAAGGGAAAAGATCAAGAGCCACATTTGATTATCGAGTGAATGGAGAGGCAAGCAGTGATGGTTGCTTTCAAATTCACTGAATTGACCTCCTTTCATAACTTTTTTGTAGCTCTATCTAATATAATAAAAAATATACACAAATTAAAAAGTTAAAATTAAATTATAAAAAATATAATTAAATAATCATGTATCGCTAATTGATAATGTCTCTCAAGCAATCATTGTCTCTCTTCATCTATTTGAAGGGAATGGACTGGAGTTGTGACCTCTTGTGAGAAGCATCAAGAATCAAATTAAACTACAAATAAATATGATTCAAATTTACACTAATAGATGGATAAAATAACAAATAAAATATGAATTTTACTAATATGGCTTGTACCTCTGTCAAATGCATCAAAGATATTACTTCTACACTACCACCCCTCCATTATACACAACAAATACCAAGAGGAGTCTGATTTGATGTCATTAACTGAAAATGAAACATTATTAAATTACCAAAAATTACCTAACGTTATTTTACAAACATAATGATTAAAAATAGTCAAGCTTACCTTAGTGAAATATGTATGGCCACTCTGACTGACAGGTCTTGATGTCGAAGGTCCAACATCCACCTATTCAACATCCAATTTGAATTTTAATATTACCATTCATATAAGATAAAAATATTTACATGTATTATATTTACTATGTGTTTACTAATCACATACATGTGGAATCAACAATTCATCAAGTAAATGGGAGTTGAAGGGCCACCAAACATAAGGTAAGCACTCTAACCTTGAAATTTTATTACAATAAATTTAGTAATTTAAATTTAATATTGCATTTCAAAATGAAATATAGTAAATTGAATTTAAGCTTGTTCAAATTTACCTATTTATCAATGTCAAATATCTCATTTAGCATCTCTTATATGAACACCATTTGATCTAATATGGGTGTGCCCTACTATTGGCCACATGCATCATGATCATCCTCAAACCCATAGTTTTGATATATGTGAGGTGAATGTCAAGACCTAGAAGCCTCACTCTCATCACCCTATGCTAAAGGCCTAGTGTGTTGTAAAAGGGTCTGAGTGAGCAAGCTACTGGACTGTAGGGTCTCGACATCAACACTCTCCTTTACAATAGAAGGGATTGTGACATGCTCAATGTTTCTCCAATAAAGGGGTCTTCATTCTTGGTCTTGGGTATGATGTGCCCCATCTCTATCATGTGTAGATCCCCCACCTCTACCCTAGAACTCCCTATGTTGAAGTAGTTTGAGATCTCATTGAGGACAAACTTGCAATAGAGTTTTCTCAAAAAGTACTACAAGATCTCATTGTTGTTGCATGGAGGATGGTAAGAAAACATCCATCACCTATGGACCAAAAATTATTTTTTATCCCTTGGTGTTGACACCAATGGATAGGGAACCTCTTGAAATTGTTGTGTAGCGGTGCATTAGTTCACGAGTCAATGAAAATACACACAAGTTGGATTTCAAGATTTTTTGTTTTACTTATTCATAGGATAACTTACAAACGTAAAATTGTCTTGTGTCTTCCGTCTTGGTTGAACAAGTTTTGATTTTGACCACTCACATAATCTATGTGAGAGAGGATAGATTTTAGCGAAGTGGCAAGGGTAGATCGATGGGAGGTTGTTCCACTTGGATCTCTCAAATTTTGAATTAATATTTCAAGTTCTTTCTTGTTGTTTTTTATTTTCCCTAGGATGTTTCTTATGTCCCAAGAGGATGTGAAGGCATTGGTGGAGGGGTTTTTGTAATTGTTCGTCACCAAGGTTTTTGTGAACTAGAGGGGGATTTTCAATTCTTAAAAACTCAAAAAAACTCAAAAAATTAATAATTTGATTAAAATTATACAACATGCACACTTAGTGATGGCATTTTAAAGATACATCCACTTAAAAAGATTATAAAAAAAAGAATAAAAAATATTAAAAATGTATAATTTGGAGTGCTCACTCTTATCTTTATTTCTACTAATTAGTTTTGAAAACACTTAATGCAACAAAAAAATGAGAGCTCACATGAGATGTATGTTATATTTTAGTAATAAAAACATAATCATTTTGGTGTGTACTCAACATTTTACCTTGTCAATCTTAATATGTATTAACTTTAAAAAAAAACCTTAGTAGTTTAGAAACTAGATTAGTACTACAATTCTATTTTTATCACATCTTCAAATTTTGAGCATAGATATATTGAATTACTCATCGAGATTTTAGTTTAATTTTTAACCCTTTTTTCCCCCTCATTTCTATGCACTTATCTTATACATTATTTTTTATTTGTTCTTAAATAATGTAATCTCCAAATCTTTATATTTTTTTCAAATTTTATAAACATATATTTTTAAAAATTAATAACGCATTTAACCACTATTATTATTTTTTTTAAATTAAAAAAAAAAAATTAGAAAAAAAATACACTACATATAAAATAATATATTGTTACCATTTTATTATTAGGCTACATATAGTGTGAGATTTGAGCCTCAAACAAGTCTCACGCCTGCAAACCACTGTTGAGTCATCGGAAAACAAGTTTTAGCTAGTGTTTAATGGTAAACTGGCTGTCATTTAATGATAAAAGCCTCCAAAACATTAGGTGAAAACCTCCAAAATCTCACTTATCATGTAAAAGCCAGATAAATATTCGTTTTCCAACTGGATGGTAACATTCTATTTCTATTGCAATATTTTTTGTCAATTTGATGGCAACTTTCTTTTTTTATTTGCATTGCTTTATGTTTTAAATCTGTATGCAAATATTTCAAAATTAGATAATATTTAATCTGTTTAAGGAAAAAATCTAGATTTGTCTAAGTTTATTTCATTCCATTATTTATCATGTATTATTAATTGTTTAATCTAGCCACATACAACTAGAATTTGCAACACATGACACCCATGCACACCCATACACAAACACATAATCTCTAACATATTAACATACATATAGTTATCTATCCACTTAATCCTTGAACCTCCTTTAAATGCAAACCTAATATAATATATTGTTACCATTTTATACTGCTTGCTACCAGCATATAATTGACTTATGAATGTAATAGATCATTTAGAGACTTCAAAAGTACCCTAATAATTTTTCGTAGACAGGAAGCTACAAATTTGAACTAAACTGTAAGGAAACTTGTTCCCATTATGTATACTGCTAAACTGACACGACACAATTTCGACGTATGACTGGAAGTCCCATGGACAAACTAAACATATATTTGCAACTGTAAACCAGTCCCTGGTTTCAAAAGCTGCAGGAATCCATTAATGGCCGAATTGTGACGTCAAACTTGAGAACAGAAAGTGAACCAACAATAGCTTCTGTGGTGATGATCGCATACCCACTGGCAAATCTAAATTTCCCAGTGCCTCCGACTACTGATACTTCGCGTTGTGATCCATATAAGTCCTCAACTCCCTGCAACAGCAATGTGTCATAGCTGTCATTGTTGTTCTTATCATTCTGAAAGAGAATAGTTATTAGCATTGCGGTACAAGGTCGAACTCTGCTTGCATTTGCAAATACATATATTCCTTTAGCTTTACCAAGCACATTTGAGTCATTTTGAGGTGCTTGAGTGACCAAAACATCCATTATGACACTGGTGCCAAACTTTCTAAAATCTGAAGAAGACCCATTATTTCTGTGGCAATGTTTCCTTGCACGTAGAAAACCATATTGGTCTCGCCAATTTCATTTCCATTTCCAATGCTGCCAAGCACAAATAAAAGCAACAAAGAAAAAATCTTGTTGTAAGCCATTCTAGTTCCTATCACAAGCAGCGTGGAATGATTGGGTAAAGCCCAAATCATCTTTTTATACTAGATTTTATCATTGATTTGAATTTAGAAATGGGAGATGATGGAAATGAAAACGACTCTGATTCATAGGGCGATGACACTTAACCAAATTTACCCCACCTAATAATGCAGTATTAATCAAGACTCAATTTCGTCTCCTCCCTTTCTTATTCGATATGCTTTTTTTAATCTTCTCTATCTCAAAAATTGGAGATATATCATGATTTATTGATAAGAAATTTTAGAAATAAAGTTATAGAATGTAGGTAGAGGTAGGTGTGTTTTGAATTTTTTTTTCTATGTTTAATTTTGTCTCTTCTTTATCTATCTCAAACATTAGTGATTAGATCATTATTTATTGATTAGAAATATGGTCACTCAAAGATCACGAGAAGTGTGAGAAGATCAAGGTCATGTTTTCTTCACGTTATGATATGTGAATAGGCATGTTTGAAATTTTGTCTCCTCCCTTTCATATTTCATATGCTTATTTTTGTCTCTTCTTTATCTACCTCAAACATTAGAGATTAGGTCATGATTTATTGATAATATATCTTAGTCATGATTTATTGATTATAAATAAAGTCAGTCAAAGATCACAAGAACTGTGAGTAGATCAAGGTCATTCTCTCACCATGTTATGGTACATGGGTAGGTGTGTTTGAAATTTTATCTCCTCCCTTTCATATTCCATATACTTATTTTTGTCTCTTCTTTATCTATCTCAAAAATTGGAGATTGGGTCATGATTTATTGATAAGAGATAAGATCACTCAAAGATCACAAGAAGTGTGAGTGGATCAAGACCATGCTCTCACCATGTTATGGTATGCGGGTGATTGTGTTTATTTTTGTATAATTAGGTTTCTTATTATTTAGCTTAAGTCTTTTCATGAAATGATTTAATATAATTATATATTGATAAATGTCATCTTTATATAAAGTTAACTTTACAGTCTTCTTTATCATTTTTTTTCATTTATGTTCATTTAAATATATTTGATTCTTATTTTATATTTATCTATATTTATGTTTGTGTACTTACTATTTATCATATTTATGCATATATTTATACACATATATAACTTAAGCACTCACTCAAGTAGCTTTATTCCTACTAATTGGTTTTCAAAATACTTAATGCAAAAAAATTAAAATGGAGCACAAATGAAACACTTGTTATATTTTCGTAATTAAAATGTGGGAATTTATATATGTACTTAACATTTCACCTTCTCAAGATCTTAACATTTTTTAAGTCTTAATGATTTAGAAATTATATTAGTACTGCAGCTATATTTTTATCACATCAAAATTTTGTTAGGACTTGCAACAAAGGATGTGTGTGATGATAGCAATAATAAAACCAATATACAGCAGTGGAAATATTCACCAGAAACATTAGCCAGAGGAACAAGGAAAAACAGAGTGCATAAGACCTTCCAACAAAAATTATAAAAATCACTATGAGCACATCAATAAATAACAAAAGAAATCAAAAACATCATTCTACTGTTGCTCAACAAACAAAGCTTTTTCTTCTTTTTGCTTGCTACAAAATCAATTAAATATGCCTCTATAAATAGAGGTCTTGGAATTCTCCAGAAATACATTGCAATTAAAAACATGCTAAAAACATGGATGAGGGATTAGACTGTCGGCAAAATAGACTGGCAGTGAGAAGCTTCTATCTTAAATGTTTTTGTTGACCTCACAATGTTGTTTGGTGGTGTTCGGTGGTAGAAACTTCTAAATTAAATTTTGTTTGATGAAGGTGATCTTATTTCATTCGGCACCCTTCATTTTCTTTATGTCACGTTTTCAACATTCTCCCACTTAAAGCAAATGAAGGGTTATGAATAAGCTATAATCATCAAGTCACCCCCAGTCCTACCATGTCTCTACATAGTTCATGTTTTTGTCTTGGAAGAATTTTAGTGAGCATATCTGCAAGGTTCTTATCTATATGGATCTTTTCCAAGGATAATTGACCTTCATCAGATACATGTCGAATCCAATGATATCTCAAGTCAATATGTTTGGTTCATGAGTGAAAAGCTGGATTTTTCACCAAGTGAATGGCGCTTTGACTATCACAATATAGCACATACTTGTCCTATTTTATTCCTTTCTCTCCTAGGAATCATTGCATCCACAAAATATCTTTGCAAGCTTCTATCATAGCTATATACTTTGCCTCTATTGTGGAGAGAGCTACTATTCGTTGTATCCTGGATATCCAAGATGCAGTAGCACCTACAAATGTATACAAATAACCAGTGGTGGACTTTCTAGTGTCCAGGTCTCCAGCCATATCTACATCTATAAATCCTTCAAGCACCATATCAGTATTGCTAAAACATAAACAGTAATGACTAGTACCCTTGAGATACCTGAAAATCCACTTTACAACTTGCCAATGTTGTTTGCCTGGATTTGTAAGGAACCTACTCACAACTCCCACTGAATGTGCAATATCCAAATGAGTGGATACCATGGCATACATCAAGCTACCAACTACTGAAGCATAAGGAATATTTTTCATTTCCTTCTTTTCCTTGTCATCACAAGGGCATAAATTGACACTCAATTTGAAATGAGAAGCAAGAGGTGTACCAACTGGCTTGGCATCCTTCATATTAAACCTGTCTAGCACCTTTTCAATATATTTTTCTTGTGACAACCACAATTTTATCTTATTTTTGTCACGAATGATCTCCATTCCTAATATTTGTCAAGTGTTGGACCCAAATCCTTCATTGCAAACCGACTGCCCAAATCCTTCTTTAACCTCTTAATCATATTTTTATCTTGTCCAACAACTAACATATCATCCACATATAATAGTAATATAATAAAATTTCCCTAATCATATCTCTTGATGTAAACACAATGATCAGCCTCTAGTCTATTAAAACCATGCTCCAACATAAATGAATCAAATTTCTTATACCACTGGTGAGGTGCCTATTTCAACCCATAGAGACTCTTCTTCAACCCGCAAACCAAGTTCTCTTTACCTTTTATTTTGAACCCTTCTGGCTGCTCCATGTAAATATCCTCTTCCAAATCTCCATGAAGGAAGGTTGTCTTTACATCGAATTGTTCACACTCCAAGTCTAAAGAAACAATAAGACCAAGAATGACTCTAATGGATGACATTTTAACAACAGGTGAAAATATTTCAGGGAAGTCACTACCTTCTTTCTGAGAAAATCCCTTCACTACCAACCTTTATTTGTATCTTTCCTTCTTCTTGTCACCCACATGCTTTATCTTGTACACCCATTTGTTTTGTAGGGATTTTCTTCCTTTTGGAAGCTTTACCAACTCCCAAGTTCTATTTTCCAGCAAGAATTTCATTTCTTCCTCCATCGCTTTCTTCCATTCTTTACTATGCTCATCTTTACAAGCTTCCTAAAAACCATCAGGTTCACCTTCATTAGTTAATAGAATATAGTCTGAGACTGTATACCTTTGTGAAGGCTTATGAGGCCTAGTGGATCTATGAACCAACTGTGGTGTGTTTTCAGGTTGAATCTCTTGTAAAGGCTCCTGCAAGGTTTCTTGTTGTTGTTGTTCCACATTCTTCTCTTGTTCTTCATCATACTCTTGATCTTGCTGCCCATTTTCTTACATTGGTGGTATATTTTCTTGTTGTTCATCGAACTTGTCAACAATTTTATTAACCTCCAAACTACATGTAGTCTTCTTAAACATCTCTAACTCATTAAATATAACATCCCTGCTTCTAATAATCTTATGTTTAATTGGATCCCATAAACGATAACCAAATTCACCATCCACATATCCCAAGAAAATGCATTTCATATATTTATCATCTAGCTTAGTTCTATTCTCTTTGGGAATATGCACAAATGCTTCACATCCAAAGATTTTCAAGTGAGAATAGTTCACCTTCTTACCAGTCCAAACTTCTTTAGGAATGTCGTTGTCCAAGGCTATAGTAGGAGATCGATTTATGAGATAATAGGTTGTCCTCATTACTTCTATCCAAAAATTCTTTTCTAAACTAGAATTTGACAACATACTCCTCACCTTCTCCATGATAGTGTGATTCATCCTCTCTACAACACCATTATGTTGAGGAGTACCAGGGACAGTCTTCTCATTCTTAATTCCAAACTTGTTACAATATTCCTTGAATGCATTTGAGCAATATTCTCCACCATTATTTGTCCTCAAGCACTTGAGTAATTTGTTAGTTTCTCTTTCAACAACAACATGAAAACTTTTGAAATATCTCAAATACGTCATCTTTGTTTTTCATGGGATAGGCCCAAACCTTTCTAGATGCATCATCTATGAATGTTACAAAGTATGATGCTCCTCCTAATGATTTAATATTAATAGGCCCAAATACATCTGAGTAAATCAATTCTAACAGAATTTTCTTCCATTCATGATCACCTCTAAGAAATGAAACTCTTCATTGTCTACCATAAATACAATGCTCACAAAGATTAAGATTATAATATTTCAAACCTGGTAGAAATTTTTTCCCCATGAAGATTTTTAGGCCCTTCTCACTCATATGACCTAAGCGCCTATGCCATAGATCTGTTGAGTTTCCTTCTTTTGCAATAGAAATTGTATCTATTATTTCTATCATTTTCATCAATGTATAGAAATTCCTGGTCTTGGGTCCTTTGGCCATGACCAATGCTCCTTTGTTGATTTTCCAACCACCTTTTTCGAAGCTTACAAAATAGCCTTCATCATCCAATCGTTCCACAAAGATCAGGCTCATGCGCATTTCTGGTACATGCCTAACCTCTTTCAATAGGATATCTTGTCCTTCCTTCATCTTGATCTTGACATCTCCCACTCCAACAATGTTGCAAAAATGATTATTTCCCAAATGCACTCTATGATAATCACCAGAATTATATGTAACAAAGTTCTCTTTGCATGGATTTACATGGTGAGATGCCCCAGAATGAAGGATCCAATCAAAGCTACTGCTAGAGGTATTCAAGCATACATCTTCTACTAAAAAAATTAGTAAAACATCTCCATATGTAGCTATAGCAGTGGTCTCACCTTCATTTATGCTAGTTGGCTTCTGATTTTGATCTTTCTAGCTTCACTTCTAGACTCAACACTCTCTCTTAATGTGCCCCGGCTTTCCACAATGATAACAAGTGATCCTGCCCCTTTTTATTTGGATCAGCCTCTTGATTTTGAGCGTCCTTGATAGCCTCGATCAATCCTCCTACCACGATCAGCTAGAGGTAGAGCTTCTCCTCCCTAGTTTTCCATAATTGACTTTCGTCACAACTCATTCATTACACTGCTGCTAACATCATCAAACTTCAAGGTTCCTATAGGCACTGAAGTGCTCATAGTGACAATCAAATTTTCCCAGTTGTCTCGCATAGAACACATTAGTAAAATACCTCTAATTTCATCATCCAAAACAATTTTAACTGAGGCAAGCTGACTAGTAATGATATTAAAATCATTTAAATGTTTTGCAACCAAAGCACCCTCCTTCATCTTAAGATTATATAATTTTTTCATCAAAAAGACTTTATTTAACATGTTCTTCTCATATAGATCGTGAAGAATTTTCCATAGTTTTGTTGCTGTCTTCTCTCCAGCCACATTAAAATACACATTTTTAGCCAGATATTGATGGATGGTTGCAATAGTCTTTCTATCCAGCTTGTTTCAATCTTCATCTGCCATCGTTGTGGGTTTCTTTGCTCTTCCCTCTATTGGAAAATATTGACCCTTCAGAATCAGTATATCTTCCATTTGGGATTTCCATAGGGAAAAATTAGCCCCGTTTAATTTCTCCATATCGCTCACTATTGTTGCCTCCATGCTTGCTCAACGAAGCCCTACACACACCAAAAATTCCAATAGACTAGCTCTGATACCAATTGTCAGGACTTGCAACAAAGTATGTGTGTGATGACAACAATAATAAAAACAATATACAACAGTGGAAATATTCACCAGTAAAATTAGCTAGAGGAACAAAGAAAAACAGAGTGCATAAGACCTTCCAACAAAAATTATAAAAATCACTATGAGCACACACAACAATATATAACAGAAGAACTCAAAAACATCATTCTGTTGTTGCTCAAAAAATGGAGCTTTTTCTTCTTTCTGCTTGCTACAAAATCAATTGCATATGCCTCTATAAATACAGGTCTTGGAATTCTCTAGAAATACATTGCAATTAAAAACATGCTAAAAATGTGGATGAGGGATTAGATTGTCAACATAATAGACTGGTGGTGAGAAGCTTTTATCTTAAATGTTTTTGTTGACCTAACAATATTGTTTGGTGGTGTTCGGTGGTAGAGACTTCTAAATTAAATGTTGTTTGATGCAAGTGATCTTATTTCATTCAACACCCTTCATTTTCTTTACGTCACGTTTTCAACAATTTTAAACTTAGATATCTTGAATTACCAATGGAAATTCTAGATTAACATTAAACCCCTTTTTATCCCTCATTTCTATGCATTTATCTTATCCTTTACTTTTATTTATTCTAATATAATATAACCTCCAAATCTCAATAGTTTTTCAAATTTTATAAAACATATATTTTTAAAAATTTGCTCACAAAGATAAAAAATATTTGTTTTTGATTAAGTAAGCAACATTTATAGGGAATTGTACCCTTCACACGGAAAGCCCTCAGGGCCAAGAAGAAGCTAGTTCAAACTAGGACATGAACTAGGAGAAAAATCTTATATGAGCCACTAGGGCCTAACAGAATAGGCCATATAGGCCACACACAAAGACAGCTGGCAGACAGTTGTCAAACAATAGACTAGGACTAGACAACCCTAGAACCTGAGGGGACTAATTTGACTCCCTTAACCAAAATAAAATAACAATTCACCACATATAATATTATATTATATTGTTGACATACTTTCCATCAACCTATATTTGACTTTTTAATGTACTAGATCACTCACAAACTTCAAAAGTACTTTGATAATTGTTCCTCATATAGGTATCTATGAATTTGAAATATAAAGTAAGGAAAATTGTTCCCATGAAACAATCTCATCCTATAACTGAAAGTCCCGTCTAATATTCAGTGGTGGAAAAACTAAACATGTATCAGGAATCCATTAATGGTTGAATTGCGACATCAAATTTGAGAATATGAAGTAAACTATCAAAAACAATTGTCCTGATGATCGCGTAACCACCAAAAAATCTAAATCTCCCAGTGCCTCCAACTATTGATACTTCGTGTTGTAATTTATAAAAGTCGTCAACTCCTTGCAACTACAATGTGTTCCAGTTGTCACTGTTGTTATTATCATTCTGAAAGAAAATGGTAATTAAAAATAGGCTAGAAGCTTGAACTCCGCTCACATTTGCATATAAATATAATCCTTTTGCTTTACCAACCATATTTGAGTCTATTATGAAATAGAAACGTAAACTTAAAACTCACAAACTTAAAAAATATTGTAGCATAATTGAGTTGCAAAGAAATAATAGGAAATATTAAATAGAATAATAAAATAACAAACAAGACACATATTTACATGGTAAAACATTGCAAATATGTCAAGGAAACATCCATGAGGAAAAATATTTGTATTATTATTGCCTAGAAAAATTGATTACAATCTTCACATAATTGAACTGCTATTCAATTACAATTCATTAATTTTCCTTCAAGGAAAAAAATATATGAAATATCTTCAAGATAACAACCATTGTCTAATCTTAGAAAAAACTAGCTTTGTTTTATTGCTTTAATTGTTTTGTTCTTGTTTTTTTTTTATTGCTTTATCTTTTTAAAAGATAATATATTTTTTATTTTCTTCATTTGTTGTCATTATCCAATAATCTCCACCTTGAAATTTTTTTACCTAATACTTTCCCATGCCTATTTATCACTTTGTTTCAAGCCAAGAGAAGCCAAACTCCACGTTAGCTTCTCTAACTATAGTGGTTTTGTAAACATGTCTACACAATTTTCTAGTGTATGAACTTTCTTAAGAGCTACTCCTCCATCAATAACCCATATTACAAAATGGTATTTAATCACAATATGCTTAGCCCAACCATGATAAGATGGATATTTAATCAAATGTATAACACTTTGAGTATCACAAAAAACAATCACCTTGTCCTGAACTTTTCCAAACATACCCAAAAGACCCTTCAACCAAATTGCCTCTTTGCATGTATGTGAGGCAGCTATACACTCTACCTCAATAATGGGTTAAAAAATTATTTATTGAAGCTTTGACATCCAAAAAATAGGTCCTCCTACAAGAGTAAAGAGATAACCTAATGTAGATCTCCTTTTTTCCAATGCTCTTTACCTAGATTTTTCATGTATCTACTAGCAATGCAAACTACATGTGAAATATTCGGTCATGTACATACCATCACATATATTAAACTTCATATTGCATTAACATATAGTACATGAGACATATAATAATTTTTTTCTTTATAGCTACCTAACATAAACTTGAAGAAAGCTTAAAATGAGAAGCTAAAGGGATATTTACTATTTTCACATTCTTCATACGAATCTTATGAAGATCTTCTCCACATACTTCTATTGTGATAACTAAAGCTTAAATCATGTTCTTTGTTGAGTTGTGTATTTCCATGCCAAAAATTTGTTTTGTTGCTCCTAAATCCTTCATAACAAAAGTATTAGCCATATGAGCCTTTAACCCCTTGATCTCAACTATGCTTTTGCTTGTTGCAAGCATATCATCAACATATAATACCAAGATAATTAATAAACCATTTTTCAAAATATTAAAGTAAACACAACAGTTATACTCATTATTTATAAAATTTTGGCTCACCATGAAGGAATCAAACTTCATGTATCATTGTATGGGAGACTACTTCAGGCCATAGAATGACTTTTTGAGTTTGCAAACAATTTTTTTGTTGCAATTTTGAACAAAACCTTCTAGCTATTCCATATATATCTCCTCAACCAAATCTCCATGTAAAAACATTGTTTTAACATCTAATTTCTCTAACTCAAAATTAATTAAAGCAACAAGTGCTAAAAGAACCCGCATAGAAACAAGCTTAACAATTGGTGAAAAAATTCATGAAAAGTAATACCTTTATTTTGAGAATACCCTTTCTCTGCCAATATTTTTTTGTACCTTTCAACTTTATCATCAACGCCCTTCTCCAGTTTGAAGACCCATTTACAACCAAAAAATTTCCTATCCTTGGGAGTCCTACTAGGTCTCATGTTTTATTCTTCTCTAGGGCATCTATTTAATTTTTCATTGCCATTTTCCATTTAGAATTTTCAATACCATCCACTACTTCCTGATAACAACTAGGTTCCCCATCATTAAAAATAAAATTTCAACAAATGAAACATAATCATCATACCTTTTAGGTAGATTTTTGACCCATGTAGATCTCCTTAGATCTAGTTGTGGAAATTCCACATTTTCTTATAAATTTTATGCATCCTCATCTTCTTCTTTGGAAGCTTCTTATGTCTCCCTATTTTATGTATATGGATGAGTTTCCAATTGAATTTTTTGATGTTGTGGTACTTGTTCCTAGATTTCATTTCAACTTATGCTATATCTGATTTTATGAGAGGAGATTCATAAAATACTACATCTCTACTAATGATGAATTGATGGGTACTAGGATCCCACAATATGTACCCCTTTATTTCATCACCATAACCAACAAAGATATATTTCTCATATTTTGGTTCCAATTTAGAATGTTGATCTTTAGAAATAAGAGCATATGCATCATAACCAAAAAAAAAAGGATTTGAATAATCACAAAAATTACATGTTCATACCTCTTCAGGAATCTTACAATCTATTACAATTGATGGTGACCAATTTACCAAATATAAAGTTGTAGAGACTACCTTTTCCCACAACTCTTATTGCAACTTGACATTACTTTAAGCATGCTCCTTACTCTCTCTAGAAGAGCCATTTTCATGTGTTCAACAACACCATTCTACTAAGGAGTGTAAACTGTGGTTTCATTCCTTTTTCATTTATAGACTTCATTTTCTCAATCATTAAGTCAATTTCATAATAAAACCTCTCCCAAACATGATTAATCCATGTGAGAAAGGAAAAAATTACTCATTATGGGCTTGGTGAATTTAAGAAGATATTCTACTCTACACTACCAAGTCTCATCAATGATTGGATCATTTGTTTACATTTGTTATCTCTCATTTTTGGTCTACCTTCATAAGGACTAATATTGGTTGATGATCATGCCAAAAGTGCCTCTCACACCTTCACAAGCTATCTCAAGACAATGATTTTGATGCAAATATTATCTCATTAATCTATTTGATAAAAAAAATGAAAACAAAGAAGACCGCATAACTTAGTCAAAACTTTAAAAATAAGTTAGTAAAATACATAAAATTTTAAGATCACATTGCTTCATTTACTTTCAACAATTTTGATTGTGAAAATGATCTAAAAATGGTTTGTGATATGTGGTGGTTTGTGATGAACATCTGTATTTGTTTGGCCTTAGCATAGACTTGTTTGATATAATTCTATTTTTTTACTTAACTTTTATAGTATGAGATTGAGTGAGTGGAAAACACAAGGTTTCCAAAACATGTAATAATTATCTCAACCAACATACTAGTCACTCTCCAATTCTTTGTGTTGTTTTTTATGACTTGGAACAATATTTTAAGGCCTCACTTCTAGAATACATTGTATAAGGATATTAGCAATAAATTGTGCATCCTTCACTTGACCCTTTCAATTTATGACTTTTCTAGACATTTCCCCTTTCAATTTACGACTTTAAAAAGCATTGCCCCTTTAGGGCAGTTACAATCAAATTGATTAAATTCTTATTTATTGCATCCTTTTATTCATTGGAAATGATGGACATCCTTGTTTCTTTCAATGAGGCCTTAATGGGAGCTAATGAAGTTTTTGAATGTTTGATCTCTTTTGATGATAAGGTGTTGTACACCTTCTCATAAAAATTTTACCCTTTTGGAGCTTAGTTTGCATTCTCATCATGTCTTGCGAATATCGTGGTTGAACAACATTGAAGGAAAAACCATTTGTATAGAGACATCTTGCAACAATTTGATAAAAAATCTCTTTAACATAATTTTTAAATACTCTCTCTAATGGTCCCTTTTCTCTCTTAATGTTAAAGTGAGCTCTTCTTCACTCCTACAAAAATGGGTGTCTCTATGTAACGCCATTTAGAACAAAACTATTGTATGAAGTAGGTTGCCTTTATGACTCCATTTCTCTCATCAAAGGGTGCCTTGTTTTGATGATAACAATTTCATTTAATTCCACCTACTCTTTAATCAAATGGATATTTTATGAGGTGGTATAGGTGCACCCTTCTTTCCTATATAGGATTTTATTCCATTCTCAAAATGACACACAAATGGACCTACACTTGATAGTATGCATTTTTATAGTCACATCTACTAAATTTCTT
The DNA here is from genome assembly GCA_007115665.2 of Sequoiadendron giganteum. NCBI lineage: Eukaryota > Viridiplantae > Streptophyta > Pinopsida > Cupressales > Cupressaceae > Sequoiadendron > Sequoiadendron giganteum. Next base: position 629,638,433 of record CM021101.1, read on the forward strand.
CCCTTTTTGGACAATATTTCACAAACCATCATCCTAAAAAGGCTCAGAATGAGGGGAAAGAGGAGGGCTAGCCTCAAAAAAAGGCACACATAGTGTCCTTATAGGAGCTAGAAGAGGGAATGAAGACAACATGGAAGCTTCCATCACAATATGATCTATAGGTTCTAAAGGTAGGGTATCCAAAATTGGGCCTTGAGAAGGTGATTAGTAGGAGAAATCTCTAAAGTCTCAAGACCCTAGGAGCAAGGTCCTCACTTGACTCATTATCCTCAAAATCAAAATCACCAACTATCAAATGTTTGTGAAGATCATTTCTCCACTAGATCACCTCACACCTCTTGCAATGAGAGCTCGGGAAATAGAAGAAAGAGGTCTAATAATGAAGCATCTCCTATAGTGAAAAGGAACACCCTCATAGTCATGTGTTTCAAGCCATGGTCTATCCTCGACAAGTAAGATTATATCCCCAGGGAAACCCTTAATTTAGTGTCAATATCCACAAGAATGTGAGAAAAAGTAGAATGGCCGAAGTTTTTTGATGAAACATCCTCCCATAGAAAATGACCAAGAGCATTGTTGATAGATTCAAAAATAAAAACTTCCCCAAATTGAAAAGAAAGATTGGGTATTCTAATCAAAATAGACATAGTACTTAAAATTTAGTTAAAAGGTTGAAGAAAGGAAACCACAGTTTGAGTGAGATGAAGTGTTATCCTCACAACCAAACCCCACATTCTAACACCCACAATCAATCATATTTTGATTGGAGGTGTAGTGTAGAAAAATGTATCCCTTTACATTTTCACACTTGCTTGGGCCCCCCTGTTAAAATTAGGCTTCTTTATGCCTTATTTGGTCCTATTTTGCATCCACAAGCCTTATTTAAAGCATCTTTCTCAGGATAATCCTGACACATTACAATTGACAAATCATGATTCAGTGTTTGAGGTTGTGTTTTCTAGATCTAGTGATCTAGGACTCATGCACCACCTTGGGCGTATGGGCCCCACCTAGGTCTCGGGGCCTAATTTCAAATATTTCATTGAACTTAACATTTCTTGGAGTTTGTGTCCCGTGTTTAAGACACTGGGACTCATACACCCGAAGTGGCGTATGAGTCCCGTTTTAACCAAGACATATTTCAAATCAAATTCTTGGTGGGATTTTATTATCATAATCTGATGTCATCTTATAGTGTTGTAATTTTGAGAAATTTGGCATATTTAACAAGTATAAATACAAAGTTATTTCACATAATTTCTCCTAACTAACAAGCTATATTTTCAGAAAAAATCAAGAGTACTTTCACAAGAGCATTCAAGAGAATTTTTGAGGCATTGAAGGGCAGATTTATAGAAGATTATTGCAGCAATCAAGAGTCATTTCATCATGTCAAAGATTAAGTGCATCATGCATATGGTTTTGAGCTAATGTTGTGATGTATTGTTCAAGATCAATTCAAGTATTCAAAGGCATTATCTTTCATCAAGAATCATGATCAAGATCTACATACATTGAGTCCACTTCATGCTTGTTTGCACATCTACAAGGCTTCAAACAAGGTTCTATTGTTTCATCTTATGTTTCATGTTTCATTTCATTCATGCTTCATTTCTCATTAAGGTTTAATTACCCAAATGGGGTTTGACCAAGGCAAACCCCGATTCCCTAACACAATAACATTTTTCCCTCTTCATGTGTGATTGTGGATCTAGGTGATTTGGATATTGAAGATCCTTTGAAGACAAAGTTGCAAGATTGAAGAAAGTTATCAAAGTTGTCAAGAAGTTGTCATCTTCACGAAAACTCACCTACAGATCAGGATTCAAAATTTTCAGACTTGAAGATGAGATAAGACAAAAGCTATAGAAGATGACTTGAGGCTACAGAAGTTTTAGTCAAACCCTAATACTGGGACTAAATCACCACCTTGGGCGTATGAGTCCTAGTATACCCCTTTTCAACAATTTTCTGTAGATCCTAGTTTGTCATCTAAAGAAACTAGGTTCTGCCCAAATTCTAGTAGAAAGACTAAATCATCTAATATGGCGTATGAGTCCCAGTGAGAATCAAAATTCAGAATTTCAGAGTTGCAGACCTTGTTTTGGACATCTCCAATCTTCCAGGCACTTCTCTATTTATCCTCAATTTATTATTTTGATTTTAAGTTCCATTTTCTAGGTCACATAATTAAATTTTCATATTGCTTCCATTTCCTTCTTTCTAAGCATTTTCTTAGTGGTGAACCAATTTTTAATCACACCTATGGAAACCCCCTTGTTCTCCTTCCTGCAATTGAATTATTGGGTGGAAGTTTGTAAGGTTTCCTAATGAACTGAGAGTGAAATAGGTCCCCCTAATTTCCATCTCCTAAAAGGTGGACCCATATTTCCTTTGGTTCAGGAAGGATGCTATAAAAAATCATCAACATAAGAATAAAGTTCAATGCTATCCTCTATAAGAGGCCTCCAAAAATCCAAAGCCCATTGGAAGGAAAGGTAAGAAATGATTGGATTTGTAGATGAGGGCACAAAATTTAAAATTCATTCATTATCCACCACATCCTATCCATAGATGAAAATAGGGAGGATAAAGAACAAGGAATGGTTGGTATTTACTTTGTAGGGAGGGACAAGCATGGCTAGTCAAATGAAAACCAACAAACTGTGTAGTAGTTATATAATTTTTCCCCACACACAACATAGAAGAGGAGGCATGAGCAACACCATAGTCGCTAGGAATCATTGCCTCAGAACATGTTGTCACATTGTAGAGGGTGACACCATAGGCAAGCTAGATGTGAAAGGAAAAAAATCCACCTTCATTAGGGCACACAAACACTAGCAATGATCCTATATACACATGAACCATTGATAATGAGCATACCATGAGCGATGTGCTTTCTAAAGGTGACAAGAAAACCAAAGCAAACATGCCACATTAGCAAGAGCAATGAGCATTACAAACATTACATGAAATCTTAGACCTTTTTAAAATATTGGGGCTTCCGATAAAATAAAAAAATGTTCATGATAAGACCCTTGCATGATTGATGCACAATGTTCACTATTGTATTTCTTAATTGCCATGAGAAATAAAATAATTTAATAATAAAATATTGTGGTATTTAAATTTTTTTAGTTTAATAATTGAAAAATAATTTTCATTGTTTGTATTTCAATCATTTTAAAATTTGAATAGGTTTCCTTTCTTTCTTGTTTTCCTTCAAATCATAAAAGATAAATGTATTACTTTGATAAATATATATATTTTTTATCTTCACTAACCATGGTTTATCATCATTTTGTTTACAATTCAAACTAGTAAAATACTATAAAAATATAATAGTTTCATTTAACACTTAAAAGTTTAACTAGTATTAAACTAGCATATCTATCTTATTCAATAATCTATATAAAAACGTTGAGATATATTATTTTCCAGATATTTTTTTTTTAATAATATAATTGGATTATATTATACAAGTGTAGAATACAATGACATATATATGTTCAAAAATGAAAGAAAGGAGAATGAATATATTGTATAGATATGGGCATTGTATTGAATGGAAAGTATGTCTCTTACATCAGTTATATTATAACGCTTGAAGAGCCTATTTTCTTCTTCTTCTTTGTTTGTAATTTGTTTTCCTTTCTTTAATTTATCATATCTGTCACATGTGAATGGAAGGATAATTCATATTCCGTTTAGAGGCTTGACACGAGAAATTGTGGTGAATGTTAAACTTGTTCTTTCTATTTCTTTGATATCACGTGTAGCTTTTGGAAGGGTTATCCCTTGTGATTTATGTATTGTTAAATCCCAAGGAAATATTAATGGTATTTGCATTGAATTATTTCTTTGAATTGTTGTGATTGGAACACTAAAAGTATGTTGATTATTGAATGTAAAGAGCGAAACTCTTTAATTCAAAATATCGACAATACTTTAAATAAATTCATTTATATTCAAAAGAAATTCGAAACTTCATTCATTAGACTTCATAAAATCCAAATGATTTCAAACAACGACTTAAAGTCTACAAATAGATTCATCCAATTGAATTCAAACATGTGTCATCTTACACGACATTGATAATAATACAAAAGTATTTGTAACATAAGTTTACAATTCAAGACTTAGGCATTATGTCGCCTTAAGCTCTACAATACATAATTCAAGAAATAAATAACACATAAATGAAGAAAACATCCTTTGATCTTCAATACAATAGCTTATCTTCAACATGAAGACGAGAACAAGAATCAGGCGCTTTTTACGCCCAACTTCGAAGCTTATGCTTCCTCGGAATTCCTTAGTCATTCAAAGAATACCTGACCCTGCGCAAATCACTTAGCAAAATGCAGTCGAGAACCAAGATGGAATCTGGTGTGTGCCTAGAATAACTAGTAAAACCACAAGCAATTTCATTTTTCTAATTCATTTAAGAAACAAGCAAGTTCGATACTAGGATATGGTAGAGAGTTAATTCATTCCATCTATTTCAATGGTCCTTAAGTTACTTGGCCAAGTAAAATGTCATGCATGACAAATCAAAATAGTTTTGGAAAAGAAAAACTACGCTCTCTATTAACCCATATTCGGCACCTGTCCCGGAAGGTAACTTTCCAAACACATGTCATGCACATTCATGTATCAAGCATGCATGGTTCCATTCAAAATAAAAATGATCTTTCACAAACATCTTTAGCTGCAATCTTCTTTCAAGCAAAAATGGTTCTAATGCAGTGTTTTCATTGTTTTAATTCATAAATAACATTAAATTAATATTTAAATCAAATAATAAAATAACAAAAAGAAGGTGTATCTCAAGTATGTAATCTAAGTACATCTTTAAACAGGAATAAATGAGCACACATTGTTTTGGTTCATTTACTCAATAGTTTATTTTCACTCTGAAATACTCTTATTCTAATTCATTTTGTTTCCAAGTAATTTATATTTTTAATTTAAATAATTTCCTTTCTATTTTTTCACATTTCCAGAAAATAAAATAATAACCTTTCAAAAACATGTTTAACAACTCATTTTTACTTTTGTTTCGTAGTAATTTTAGTTTCATTTCCATATATTTATCTAATTTCATTCTTACTCTTTGAGCATGAATCTTTGCAGAAAATTATTTAATCTTACATTTTGGAAAATATTTCAATTTCATTTAATTTAATAATAATATCTTTTATGTTTCTTTTGTTTTGATAATTTTATCTCTCTCTGGCAGTTTGATTTTTGAATCTACAAAAAACATAATTTACTAAACAGCAAAATCTATTGTCTCTTAATTGTTTTCTATTCAAAATCGTTCTACAATTTTCTATTTCTAATTGTTCAATGGTTTTCTGGTAAAATCACAGTTTGGTATTTGATATTTTTCCTAAATTTGACAAAAACAGTGATTTTTTTTCCTGTTCAAAACTAAAATACAAGAAAATAGAGAAGAATTTAACTCAGTATTGTATTAACTATGAATTTGTTTTCATTATATCTACCTGGCAATTTCTTGAATCTGGAAATGAGTTTTTGCTTCCTCTGTCAAATCTTTTCCTGTTGTTGTTCCTTTGTTCTCCTATTCTCTTCCTCTCCCTGGTGTATGATAAATAGAATGCCCAATTAATAGAAAAATAAAACTGATTTTTATTGTTCTTTTCTAATTCTTCCTGTCCTCCCTTTGGCCGCACCCTGCCTTCAATACTCTCCCACGTGCCTCTCCCTTTCTCCCTTTATATTGGTCGCCCCTTCACCTTTCTCATGCGCGTGGGAACAATCCTCCTTCTTGGCCGCGCATGGAGGAAAGTAGATCTTTGACAGATTTTTAGTTTAATAAAAATTAAAACTCCTCTCCTATCTCCAGTCGCATATCAGTGAAGAGATTAACTCACTTTCCTTAACCTATGTGCATGGGAGTGACAAAAGAGAAGAAATAATTCAACTAAAACTCCTCTCTCTCTGGTCGCGCCTAATGGGGAATAAGGAGAGTGTTTATTAATAAACAAAAATCAACATAAACCCAAGGCTCCTCTGGTCTGGCCGCACATGGGTGATTCCACCATTCATTTCTTTTTTCTAAGATAAAACTCCAATATGTTTTTCCCTGCTTCTCCTTATATAAAATCAAAGAACTGAAAAGAATTGTCCTCCTGGCCGCACATGCAAGGTATCTCCCGTAGAATAAAACTAAAAACTCTCTTTTATATTTTTAACTCTGCTTCCAAAAACGGATTTTACTCCTTCTCCTTATTTCAAATTTTCTCTCTCTGTGTTTTATCTCATGCAAAATGATGGAGTTATTAACAAAGTCAGATCCACCTTTTGTGTTTGATCTCCAACCAAATAGCCAAAACTCCAAGTTCCATTTTTTTGATTGCATTCAATTTGATTGAAAGATATTCTTTTTTAATGTGTTAACTACTGTTTTGAATTCCATTTCAAATTTTGAACATAATGCTTGTTTTCTAATTTTGTTTTCAATAAATTATTTTCTTATCTATCTATTTCTGTAAGAAAATATTACCTCTTTCATTTATCAAATGAGAAGATATTAAATAAATCAATAACACTATTTTACTTCTTTTATATTTTCACAATTAAAAGTTTATTCCAAATATTTGAAATAAAAAAATTATTATTTTTAACTAATAATAAAATATTGACACAAGGAATTCAATTATTTAAATAAAATCATTTTCCTCACAAAAATAATCAAATCACTTTTTAAAACAAACATAATATTTTTCACATATATTATCAAATAAACTTACTTTAAAATTTCCCATAATAATCATCACGAAAATATATTAAAATAATAACTATGTGGTGTGAGAGATTACATCATCCTCATAAACGTCTAATGGCTAAAATGACTCTACCTGATCAATGTTCTCGCCTTCATTCTCACTCACTTGTTCCTGCGTTCACTTGCACTCGAATTTTCATCAGCAATGAAAAACCCCAAATTTCATAAATAATGCATTTCAGATCATTTCATTTGCATTTAAATTTCAATTTCAATATCAATTTCAATTTTAAATAATCATCTAACATAATAATTAAAAGTCTTAGGATTAATAATTGCATTTAAATAAATTATAAAAATCAATACATGACAGATATCACCTATGGCTTTTGGAAGGGTTATCCCTTGTGATTTATGTATTGTTAAATCCCAAGCCAATCTTAATGGTATTTGCATTGAATTATTTTTTTGAATTATTGTGATTGGAACACTAAAAGTATGTTAATTATTCAATGGAATTCTCGAGTAATTATCGAATTGTACCAATACATAGTGTTGTGCCTCTTGCACACACGCCCCATTCAGAACGGGGACCCTCTCTTTCTTTTTCGCTTGTCGGGTCCTTTTTGCTTCGCCTCATTTTGTGTGCCCCATTTTAACGTCCTTGATGGTCAACATGTTCTCAAAAGTCCCATTTTAAGGTTGACCAAATTTTTCCCCTTAGAAAATGCTAAGTCTTGAGCCCTTTTGGGTTTTTTCTGTCAGTTGGTCTTTCTGATGTCTGTGGTGCCTTCCGAGCCCGGACCTTCACTTTTCCCCTCTCAGGTTTCCCTTTGCGGGTTTTCGTTTCAGCTTCGCTATTCTTTGCAGCCAACGGTTGGCATCTTCTTGGCCTCCAGATCCCGGTGTTTGGATGACCGTCCGAATTATTTGAAAACTTGACAACTCTACCAATGCGTCTTTCCGGCCCTCAAACCCCGGCTCTTGGACTTCAGTCCTCGGGTAGCCATCTCTGATTCACCATTCCACATGACCGCCAGTCAGTGTCCTTCCAAACCTTGGACCTTGCATTCCTACTCGCTGTTCGATTTAACTTCACAGTTTTTTTCAACGGCTGCGGTTGGACGTCTTTCCAGCCATCGGGATCTGGACCTCCCGCCATCGCCCAGGAAATTTTGAATCCACCTACCTAATTTGTCATCGTACCAAGCATTTACTAAGGTATTAATGGCACTGGGGGCTATTTAAACAATTTTTGACCTGTCATTTTCACATGATAGGAAGGAATTTGAAGCGCACTCTGACCCCAACATCCTCTGCCTCTGTGCCCGAGCTCCAACTTCGTCGTTCCTCATGAATTCGGCATAAAACTTCTTCGGGCCCTTGAGGTAGGTTCGTCGCCCACCTACCATTTCCTTATTCTCGAAACCAGGAGTTAAAAATTAAGTGGAAACCAAAATGAATTTGAAACCTGGTAAGATAGTGCCCCGACCTAAAACACCCACAAATTAGAAAACTGAAAATCATGAGGTTGGTGGCTAAAAATCATAATCAAAATTTGACCTCCCTATCGCTGTTCTTCGAAGCAGGCAACCGCCTCTTTCGGGCCCGGACCTCTCTTCGATCGCGCACAAAGTTAAACTTGTTAGACTTAGAGAGAATTGGTAGGCGACCAAACTCACCTCTAGTCCCAGCCTCTGGAATTCCCTTCCCGGGTTTCTGTTGTCCCTCCACCATTCCAAACGACTTTCCTCCAGCATCCTTTCAGACCTCGAAACCTGAGAGCATGAAGTCCATCACAAATTTCAAACCAAGATCGAGTTTTGAAGTTGTCCTCGGACCCCGGTACCTAGACTTCCATCCTCACGCCGTCATCTCTGCTTTGTCATTTCAAACGACTACCACTGAACATCTTTCCGATTCCCAGGCTCCGGTCGCCCTTCTGCTCTACAAAATTTAAACAAGGAAAATTGAAAAGTCCAAACTTCCCTCAGACCTTGGCCTCCAGAATTTTGTGTTGCTTTCACTATCCCGAACGGCCAAGCCTGTCCGCCTTTCTGACCCTCCATTCGCCTTGGAAGTTTTCACCAACTATTAAGTCTGCCTCGAGTATAATATTTCGGACTTCCTTCCGTGTTTTTCCATATTCGCATGGCTATCCCATAGCAGCTTCCCAACCCCAGCGACCCGGACTTCTGAACCCGACTCCCGGAATTTTGTTTTCCCTGCGCTATTTCAAACAACCAACCCTAAACGGCTTTCCTGCAGCTAAAGCCCGAATGCTAGAATGATGGCTCAAACGACCTCCAAATCGAAAAATGGACTTCGAACCACTTCCTAAAAATGGACCTTCTTTCACACCAACCCTTTATTGAACAAATACAGGATCAAGAAAGGTCATCAGGAATGACTTGCCTCATTTGCCCTTTTAAACGATATTCTGCCAGAGGAAGTTTGGTCCTTGGGGCCCAGGTCACCTATTTGACTTCCAATGGTATTATTATCAAATGTTAGGCTTTTCTTAAATGAATGTTGTGGATCTAACCTTGATTTGCAAGGATTTGTTCGAGGTCTTGTTTTCATGTTAATGTTGCTAACTCTCGTCTCTCTATGTAAGATTTATGGAATCTGGTGCAGAGGCCTTTGGGATGGCCAAGGACAAAGGGTAAATAACCTCCAAAGCCCCTCGAGGCAAAGAAGATAAGGATCAAATGAAATATCAATTCTAGGGGGCACCCTTGCATTCCAGGGTTACAATCAGTTGGAAGAACATCACAGACACTAATATCGGGCAAGTCAATATTGATGAGTTTACACGAAGGGTCAGGATAGACCCAAAGACAGACAATGCAAATTGATCAGAAGCAGCAAACTTGCCAAGGCTGTAGGTTTCCCGCCCACCTTGGTGGCCCCTGAGCTGGTAATGGCATGTCAGGAGGCATACCAAATTGAAACAAGAACCATCGTGGACAAAGATGGCAACCTCCTAGCTGATATGTCCCCTCTTGAGATAACTACCACCTTCCACATCCCCACCTTTGAAAGCATGAAGGCCCCAACCATAAAGGAGTGCAAAGCATTATGGGATCAGGATCCTATACAATGTAAGAAACTGATGAACCAATATTGGTTGAAAGACAGGCGGGCCAGTGCTAGCAAAGTCCCACCACTTTATCACTAATTAGGGTTTTGGTATCTTGTTATTCTAGTTGAGCCACAAATCCAAAAGTCAATAAAAATATGGAGCCACAAGAAAAGAGGAATCCCACATATGGATCAAACAAAGAAAATATTTCAAATCCAAAAGTCAATAAAAATATGGAGCCACAAGAATAGAGGACTCCCACATACAGTAAATGTCCACCTCCTTTAAAATGGTCATCAAGAAAGGCATATAAAAATTTTGCTTCCAAACACTATCCTAATCAAAATTCCAAACTCCATCATCCACCATCCCAAGATTGGAAAATAAAAATTGCTACATCCAAAACACCAAATAGTCCATCCACACCTACCATCATCCATCATAATCTTGCATCTCGCCTAAAGTCTAAAAATCCTACTTCACAAATCCATCACATCTTGGAAGCAACCCTTTATCATAAGGACTCCCATGGTACTCTATCACGATGTGCGTATTTTGATAAGGCCAACACTAGTATCATAGAGGATCACAGTGACATCGATCAGTTATATGCAAGTGCTATGATTTTGACAAGACAATTACTCCATAAAGGTCACTATTGGCATATCATGACACTAGTATCTACATCAACACCATCAAAAGATTCAGAACAATCAACAGTCATCCAAAATATCAAATCGATATAAAAAGTCAAAAAATATGTCACCTTGATGAAAATCTGGCAAGCAGGCGTCTTGTGTGACATCATCAAAAGGAAAGAAAAAAAAATAGTAAAGAGAAAAATTTCGTCCAATAATGAAAACCATTTTTATGGCGCTTTGGATAAGTACCATGATGAAAACCTGGCAAACAGGCGTCATGTGTAAGAGAAATTATCTATGTGGATTATTACACTTGGGGGCAAGTTGTCTCATCTTCCATGCCTTTCTCATGAAACTTCCACCTATCAATGTAAGCCCTATCACTTCCATCCATTCTCTCATCTACCATGATCTTGATAAGAAATGGGGTACAAACATAAATCATGCTTTGGAAAAATTTTGGACATGTCTATCCTTTGGTCATACACTACCCATGAAATATCATGTCATTTCCTTCATAGAATTTATCCAAACCCATATCTTGGAGAAAACAAATTGTTCCTATGCAAAATAGTCCTTGGCGATCATATCCTAATTCTTCCATCCAATAATCCTCATGTCTCTTATCCTTTGCCAAAAGCAATCCATTATCTCTTCATACCTATTGTTGGACTTGGTTTCCCTTGTTATTGGTTTAAGGATTATAACTCACTTATCCAAGTGTCCTCCATAATCCCATCTGGTCCTAGGGTTAGTCATTCCAAATGCAATGAGTCTAATCCATACAATCTTGCTATGCAACCTAGCACATCATCCAAAACATTCCTCGGATTTGTTCCTAGACTTGCTGCAAACTTTGATCCTTTAGTCACATAATCATCATCCTCATGTTGTTTTGGGATGTGTCCTTCCCATATCAAACAACATTGTCATCATCATCATCATCATCATCATCATCATCATCATCACCTATCAATTGGTTTTCAGCTTGACTAGGGGCAAGATCATGTTTGTCCTTAGATTCGTGTGCATGCCTTCTTGGTTAAATTGTCCTGAAAAAATCCAAAAACACCATAAAATGTCATGAAAAAATCCAAAAAAATCATAAAATGTCTTGAAAAAATCATAAAAATCATAAAATGTCTTGAAAAAAATCCAAAAAAAAAATCATAAAATGTCCTGAAAAATAATCCATACAAATCATAAAAGGTCCTGAAAAAATCCAAAAAAATCATAAAATATCTTGAAAAAAATCCAAAAAATCATAAAAGGTCCTGAAAAAAATCCAAACAATCATAAAATGCCCTGAAAAAAAAATCCAAAAATCATAAAAAAAATCCATAAAATCATAAAATGTCAAAAAAAAAAAATCCAAAAAAAAATCATAAAATGTCCCAAAAAAAATCCAAAAAATCAAATAACTTCAAAAATCCAAAACAATCACATTTCGAAAAAATCTAAAAAAAATCAAAACATTTCAAAAATCCAAAAAATCAAAACGTTTCAAGAATCCAAGCAATAAAATCAAACCAAATCACTTCAACATATCAAATCATTCAAACCTTCAAAATCATGCATTCTCATGCAGGTGGAGAAGAGCAATGGAGATAAATCAATTCAAGCTTGGAGATTGGTTTGCATTTGCTTGTTCTTTTGATTTTCATGCTTGCTTGTACTCTATTGTGCTAATTAGGGTTTTGATATCTTGTTATTCTAGTTTTATATCTTATTTTCCCTAACTACATTTGTAAGCTCTAAAAAATGAATGGTTCTATGGAGAAGAACCATCATTTCTGGACCTCAACAATAGAGCAGTTTCAGATTTAAAAGCAAAAAGTAGAAATGAAACTATTCTAAACTACCATAAGATAATCAAAATGCTTCCAAACAAAAACCAGTCTCCATTGGCATCCTATCACCAAAGTCTTGTTATGCACTTTTGCTCTCATATTTTTGCAAGCATAGATGCATCAAGAGGCTATTAGTGAATGGATTAAGAAAAGCTGTGAAGATATGTGCATGTGCAAGATTCGTGTAGGGGTCAAAATGAGAAGAGAGTCCTGTTTAAATAGGAATATTTAGGGTGAATGCAAGTTGTGGAAGGAGTGTGGGATAAGAGATTGGCTTGGAGGAAATTCTCCCACATGCATGAGATGGGTAAGATAAAATATTGAAATGGATAAATGCATGTAAGTGGTAAAAAGAATAATTTAATATTTGTGATATTTTAAATGAATATGCAAATGCATGAAATGTGTAAATGCACTAACGTATTAATATTTTATAGTGGACAAATTATTATGAAAATGGTTTTAATGAAGTGATTATGGACATGGGTTTTATGAGTATAATATTTGAATGGAAATGCATAAAATATGAATATGAGATGAATGGATAAATGGAAAGATTATTAAATGATTCAATGATATTTTAGTGATTTATGCTTAAATGGTAAATGATAAATGATCAAATGATTTTATGAATAATGCTTATAGATGCCTATAAATGCTTATGAATAAATGGTTATAATATATGGATAATTGAATGAAATATGAAATGATTTAAAAATGATTACGAGGACATTTTTATGTGTCTACATTTTGCCCCTCTTTGAGACAACGTAGCTTGTCGCGTTGTTTCAAAGAAAAAAGATTGATCAACTGATACATGCCCCAAAGATATCCTGGTAAGGATTATGATAAGAATGATATGCCCCCTCGAGAGATTGATCAGACAAATTGGAAGAAGATTAATCTTGCAATAGATGTGACCAAGAAAATGATCAGATACTTGATATTGCACAAGTGATAAAGTGGTGGTGTACATTTGATGGAAATGCACAATCGATAGGCATAACTGAAAAATTGATGGAAATGATTAGTATAGCTGGGTCGATGAGCTGATGAAGCTGATTGAGATTGATGCAAGTGCAAGACAAGTTGATAGAATGATTGGTTGATTGATTAGGAGGACATGAGATTTGGAGATGCTAGTTGATTGATCTCTTTGCAACAGGAAAGATGAAGAAAATGAAATGCAATAAATGGAAGATGCAAGATGGGATAAAATGAAGATGATGAAGCCTCTTGTGCATTTTAAGTGCTTTTATCATCATCGAGCTTATTATGTCACAAATTAGTATAAGCATCTAGATAACATGAACATCTAGATGACCTGAATACTGTTTGAGTCTTTATTTAGTAATGAAGTATAAGCATCTAGGTATAAGGACCCTAGATGACCTGAATACTTATTGCATGGAAGACACTATCAGACAAGGAATGCACTCATCCATACTAGACTCATAGGTCCTCAATGGTTTTAGATAACCATGTCTTAAGACGAGTCGTCCTATGAATAAGAAACAATCCACAGGCAGCAAACAAGTGAACATGCCCCATCATTGCCTCTCTAGTCCCAGACATCCTGGAGAAGCTAAAAGACATGCCACCAAAGATAAAATCATAAAATAATCAAAGACCAACAAACAAACATGCATCATGCTTCGATATGGAACTATTCTTGGTACGGTTGTACGCTTTTGATTTGGAAGAGGGATTGATAGGTATGCTGCAATATTTGCTTGATTGTTACTCATGATGCAGTTTGATTTTGCTGAAGTTCAAAGCTATGTGGTGATCTGAAAGTGTCAGTGTTGAGGGATTTTTGAAGTTATTTGATTTTTTGGATTTTTGGAATATTTGACATTTTTTTGGATTTTTTCAAGACATTTTATGATTTTTATGGAATTTTTCAGGACATTTTATGTTTTTTATGTATTTTTTTCAAGATGTTTTATGATTTTTATGGATTTTTTTCAAGACATTTTATGATTTTTATGGATTTTTTCAAGACATTTTATGATTTTTTTTGGATTTTTTCAGGACATTTTATGATTTTTATGTAGTTTTTCAAGACGTTTTATGATTTTTTTTGGATTTTTCAGGACATTTTATGATTTTTTTTGGATTTTTTCAAGACCTTTTACAACAGAAAGAGATGCATCGCAAGCAAGTAGACAGACAAAGAGGGTAGTTTCTTTAACCACGAGATGCTCAATATCCTAACCCATGGTTAAGGTTGAGGAAATGCCCCTATGAGGAATAGGACCAATCTAGTACTCATGACAAAGCGAGCAAGTGAGGGGATTGTCAAACAATTCACAAGCCATGGTGAGTGTGAAAAGGATATTGTGAAGTGGAGGGTGAATGAAAAATGGGATGAAAAGATCAAGTAGAGCTCCAAAGGAAAGAGGAGCAAAGCCTCTACACATGGCACCAATTTCTCAGTTTTCACCATGGTACTTGCTCAAGGTGCCACCGAAGTGGTTTTCACCATTGAACGAATTGATTTCACTTTACTTCTTTTTTTTCTTTTTCAGGACTTTTTTTCATTTTTTTGTATTTTTTCAAGACTTTTTCCTAGCTCTCTGAAGCGAGATATAGAATTGATAGATGCCAGATCCATAGACTACCTTGACGATGCCTCGATCCTGTGTGGATGACCATGCTGGATGAAAGTACCCGATCGAGATGAGGAGTATGAGTGGCAAATATGAAGGATGATAGATGTGGTAGATGAAAGAGACTATGGTAGGATCCCTAATGTGCACACTACGTGGGCCATCAAGCTTCAACCAAAAAGGAGCTTGGGCAACCGATGAGCTAGAATACGTGAAGGGGTTGTCATCAAAGGTACATTGAAAGACATCACTGATGGTATGATATGCCAGATATGTGAACATGGATGGGTGGAATGGAATATATGGTATGAGTGAGAGTGACGTGGATGGAGACCTTGGATCAACAAGTTCCTTTTTTGATTTTCTTCCTTGATGGATGCCCCCAATGATTTTCGATGGAGAGGCATAATTGGAGATTGATTTTTTCTTGCTTTCACTTTTGAATTTTATTTTTGCTTTGTCCAATAGCTTTTTATTTTGGCTAGGGGACTTTTCTTGATCTTCTTTTGTTTTGGATTTGTCCAATAGCTTTTTATTTTGGCTAAAGGACTTTTCTTGATCTTTCTCTCTTTGCATGCTTTCTTTTGATTCTGGATCTCCATTTGAAAAAGATGCTTTTACCTTTGATTCTTGAATTACATCTTTTTTATTTTCTTTGGGTGATACTTGTTGATCCATGTCTACAAGGCAGATGGATGTGGGTGAGATGGTTGAGGGGGATGGTGTGATAGGAATGTTTAGTGGGAAAATGGGAGTGGTGATGCCATCAACAAAGTCTTTGGGACTATCCTTTTCAGTACTGCTAACGTCAAAGGAAGCTTGCACATCCTTAATGAATTGGAAAGATGTCTTAGTAGATGTGACAATAGGAGATTCATATCCTAGCCTAGGGCAGGTGGGATGGAAGGATGATGATTGTATATCCTTGGTAGGGTCATGATCAAAGAGTGGGTTATCATAGATATCCTGGTTAAACATGGGGTTATCATAAATATGAAAAGATTGAGTGGAAGCAAATATGGCAAATGCAGGTGTATCATCAGGATCCCAAAAGGTTTCAATCCAAGCATGGTCATCTTTTTGTGTTCCTTCTATAGTTGTCTTGATATCATTGTTGGAATTTTGACCCTCCTTGATGACATTAGCAATTTCTTTTGTCGGTAAATTATCCATACGGTATTCTCCACATCCCATATCATGGATTTGGACCTTGGGGTTTGATGGTGCGATAAATGAAGTGGATGCTTTTAAGGACTCAGGATCAACATATGCTTGAGAAGGAGGTGCTTCATGATTGCTTGGGATTGTGATATCAGTTTTAGGGCTTAGATTATGGCAATACATGAAAGGGTTGGGATCTCCTTGTATTATGATTTCAACACCATTGTGTGGGAATTTAATGCACTGATGGTATGTAGAAGGTATTGCTTGCATTGCATGAATCCAAGGTCTTCCAAGGAGGATATTATAGGTTAGTGGGAGATCAAGGGCTTGGAAAACCACATCCTTTACCACAGGGCCGACTCTGATTAGTAGAGTAACTGATCCTTTAGATGAGCATTCCTCTTCGTCATACGCCTTTATGGTAATCTTATTCCTTGGATCAACTGCATTTTTAGAAAACCCCAATTTTATGATCAATTCTTGCGTACAAATATTAAGACCTGGTCCTCTGTCTATTAGAACTCGCTTGATCTTGGCATTGTTGATAAGGACGTCAATGTGTAAAGCTGCATTATGTGGTTGTTGAGGGGATGAATCATCATTTTCAGTAAAAGTGGTGGTGTAAGGTGAGGTGATATGTCCCACCATAGCTTGGAATTGATCTACATGTAGGTTCGTAGGCACTATAGTAGTAGCAAGCGCTTTATCTAGAATAGCCTTATGCTCAGGAGATAGGCGTAGCAACTCAAGTATGGAAATTTGTGTGGGCATTTTTTCCTAAATGCTCTATGAGGTTATACTGTGAAGCTGGTGGAGTGGGTTTTGAATTAGGACCTTTAAGGGTGATTGTGCCTTTGTGGGTAGTAACCTTGCAATCAGGTGCTTTTCCTTTTATAATGAAAGTGTTTACATGATTATCAACCTCACTGATGTTATGTATGGTATAGTCATACTTAGTAGTAGTATAGTTCACACCATCACTGGATTCAGGGGCCTTTCCTTTATCCTTGTCATGCTTAGGGAAAGGGTTTTTAAACACCTCGCGATCAGAGTTACCCGAAGGAGTGTGTCCGTCAACCACTATCTTACCATCATCAATAAGGTCATGTATTAGATGTCAAAGTTTATTGCAACTATTAGTCTTATGTCCTTTATGTCTATGATAGTCACAAAAGTGATTCTCATTCCACTATGGGGGTTTGACTTGTGGATTATATTCCTTTATTTCAGGTAGCATTATAATATTGATTTCAAGAAGTTCTTTTAATGCGGATTCAAGTGATTGTCCCAATGGTGTAAAATTTCATTTTCTTTGTTTTTCTTTTCCTTTATCCGAAGATGAACCTTTTGAGGTTATAAATACGCGATGATGTTTTAGTTGTTTTTGCATCAACAACTCCTTCATTGACTACATTCTTGTTCTTTACCCAAAAAGGTGTCTTGTTGTTCGAATTTGATTTTTGATCTCTATCATTATTAAGTTTTATGGTTCCATCATCAATGAGAGTTTGTTCGATTTGGAATCCCATTTCTATGGCATCAACAAAGGAATCTAAGCATTTGAGGCGAATTTCCCTTCCAATTTCTTTGTTCAAATTTTGACAAAAGAGGTCAACCAATTCTTGATCAGGAATGACATAAGGTAATCATTTTGTTAAATGTCTCCATCTTTGCAAAAATGACACAAAAGATTCACCTGGTTTTTGTTTGGTGTTGAAAAGGTTTGTCATGGTCACTTTAAAGTCACAATTGAAGCTATAATTGGAGACAAATTTATTAGCCAATTCTTGAAAGGATTTGATGGTCGGGGGTAATTGTGAAAACCATTCCATAGCTTCTCCTCCTAGACTGCGGGGGAATAATCTCATAATGTATGTTTCATCAACTACGAATTCCATGGTAGTTACACAAAATTGTCTTAAGTGATGTTTAGGATCCCCTTTTCCATTATAATTGTCAAGTTTTGGTATGTCCCAATGGTTAGGAAAAGGTGGCATTGGTATGCTTGGATCAAAGGGATAAGGACATATATCTTCAATGGAGAACTTATGAGGTGATGATTTACGGTTCTTAAGGGTGTCCAATTCTTGTCTCAATGTTCTAAGCTCATCCAAAATACGATCATTTGTTGGTGTGGGTTTTGAGGTCTTTGAAGATCACTTGTAACCTGGTTGTAGATAAAAGGGTCTATGATCTTTGATTCTACCATCGTTGTTTGTTTTGGGATGTTTGGATCCAGTAGATTCAGGTTGGTCATTCATCATGAGCAATGACATGTCAAAATTAAGAGGCATTTTGATTCCTTCATCAACAAGGGCTTTGAAGTATTGTTGTGGGTTACGTTTGACTACCTCCATAAGAAGTTTAGTGAATCTATGATCCTTAAGTGCTTCTTCTATATCAGAATTGGTTATTTCTTCATCATCAATTTCATTTGTTTCTCTAGTTACAACACTAATGCTATCTTCCCCATCAAAGTCTCTTCCCCAAGGGTTCCCTTCTTCTTGAAACATTTTTTCTCTTGTTCTAGGGGTCATAGTTGATTGTTTTGATTTTCAATCCAAGGTAATGTATGAGACCTAAGACTAGGATGCAATGAAAAGGATATGATTCTAAGATGAGATATGGAAGTGGTAAGGTATGGTATGAAAAGCTAAGAATGCAAGAGCTCAAAGGCAACTCTAGGTCCAAAGTTGGTTATGATGTAAAGGTTTTACTTGTGTTATGATGGATAGACACAAGGACCAATGATCAAGAGAGAGTATGTAGGAGATGATGGACTCCAAAAGGATTGCCCTACTCAAGGATAATGGTATGTTCCCTAACTCAAGGATGATGAACCTCAAGTGATGCGAGTGATAGATATCCAATGGTTTGATTTCAAGACCTAGGAAGAATAGCCTAAGTGCAAGCTAAGGGTTTTGTTTGATCGATGATGAATATGCAAAGGACTAAATTCCTGGAACATGCAAAGGGTAGGTGAGATGATTTTGATATGCAAAGGGGTTGAACATGCAAGTACTAGGTGGAGTGTTATCTATATGCAAGGGCTATGTAGTGTCACCTATGTATGCAAGACTAGTAATATGCAAGGACTAGGATGAAAGGGATATGAATATGTATGGATATGCAAGGGATAGGTGGAATGCAAAGTCTAGATGGAATGCAAAGTCTAGATGGAATGTAAGGACTAGGTGGAATGCAAGGATTGAAAGATCAAAACTGAAGGATGATGACCCCAAGAAATCCAAGTAATAGGTTCACGTTGTATGTTTGTGTTGTTGGACCCTTTGAGGTTTGCAAAGTTTGAGATGTTGCAAGTTACTAGATGTGATGTTTGTTTGAGGTCTATTTTGGAACACACACGCAAGACATAGCAAACAAAGTGTTTGAGTTTAACAATACAAGCACAAATCTTGAGGTTGGAAAGGACAATATCTGCTAGATTCCACATGGGTTTCCCCAACCGCATATTCTTAGCGTGTGAATCCAGAAGCTTGGCTGCACGGGCTCCCCCTTACAGTGCACTCACTTCTCAGGCCAACCAAGCTTCCAACCCCCATGAAACTCCCATGGCAGATTGATCACCTCTACTAAGAACTGCGAAGATGTGGATGCCCTCACACCGACCGGTGTTGCGCTAGCAAATAGAAGGATTTTGGCCACTACACAAAGGTTTTTAGTTCGGGACCCTCGTTTGAGTGGCCATACATGGGGCACAAGATTAAGCTCCATTTAGGAGGCACTCCAATCTAAAGAGGTTACGCTCAACAGGGTTTTGGAGAGCACTACTTGGTGCGTATGACATATTCGCACTCGTAATCCTAGGCTTTCCCCTAGGATTCACATTTATATATCGATCGGGGGTAGCTTGGCCAAAAAGCTCCATTGCTGGTCTGAGTCGCCTTGGGGTGAGTACTTTTTCCCACCAAGGCAGGCCCAAGTTCTAGAGTCAATAATCATTTCTCTTGCACCCAGGATCGCACAAGTGCGCAAGGGGAGAGGATACTTCAATTATCGAATCGGGGTGACACATAAAATAGATGGGTCTGGCTTTTTGATCACCCAGTTTGCACAAGGTGAGAGCATAATCACCTACCACCTTCAAGCATAGCAAACAATATTCATTGAACCCCTAGTTAAACTAATTTGAGAGAAGACAATTGTTCATTTTTAAATCACCAAATGAAGTGTTTTCTAATTTAAAGGACAATTGGTTTCAAAATCATGTCTTCGTCAATCGTTCTGCACTAAATATTGTTAGTAGTTTTGATTTCAATCTTTATCAAGCATAAGTTTTGATTTTTAGTTCTTTGCCAAACGAACCTGCAAGAGAACCCAGATTAATAAAATTAGACCCAAAACTAAAATTAAACTAAAACGAAAACTAGCATTATTCTAAATTTAAAATTAGAATCTAACTTAAAAAGATAAATCCAAATTAAGAACTAAAAGCTAAATCTAAAAATCTAAATCTAATTAAATTTAACATCTAATTTAAATCTAGATTAAAAATAAGTCTAGACTAAAATTAGTTTCAAATTAATTCTAAATTAAAATAAGTTTTAAATTATGGCATTTGACATATTTAAATGAGGATGCTCACTGTAAGCACAAAATAGCAGAAAGAAGCAAATACAACATTTAAAAAACTTTCTAATGTTTCCAACAAAAGATTTTTTTGAAAGCTTTGAAGAACAGTGTAGGGCGTATGGTGATCACGTTTTTTGATTCAAAGCTATTTTTTTAGAGCTTTTACTTGCTGTTAATGAACTCTTTCACTTCAAAAACAATGCCTGGGACATTTTTCATGATCAGAGGGCAATTTTAGAGATGTTTTGGACATTTCAAACTATCCAGTAGTGAGAAAAACGTGGCAGCAAAGAGAAAAATGTGATTTCATTGTTTCTCATACTTCTTTAGCAAATTTGGTATTGTTGATATGGTTTCAAACAACCCAACAACAACAAAAAAATGAGACAACAATAAAAATGAAGAAACAAACAAATGATTGCTCGTTCACGTCGGGTTCACCATTTGTAAGCTCTAAAAAATGAATGGTTCTATGGAGAAGAACCATCATTTCTGGACCTCAACAATAGAGTAGTTTCAGATTTAAAAGCAAAAAGTAGAAATGAAACTATTCTAAACTACCATAAGATAATCAAAATGCTTCCAAACAAAAACCAGTCTCCATTGGCATCCTATCACCAAAGTCTTGTTATGCACTTTTGTTCTCAGATTTTTGCAAGCATAGATGCATCAAGAGGCTATTAGTGAATGGATTAAGAAAAGCTACGAAGATATGTGCATGTGCAAAATTCGTGTAGGGGTCAAAATGAGAAGAGAGTCCTGTTTAAATAGGAATCTTTAAGGTGAATGCAAGTTGTGGAAGGAGTGTGGGATAAGAGATTGGCTTGGACGAAAATATCCCACATGTATGAGATGGGTAAGATAAAATATTGAAATGGATAAATGCATGTAGGTGGTAAATGAATAATTTAATATTTGTGATATTTTAAATGAATACGCAAATGCATGAAATGTGTAAATGCACTAACGTATTAATATTTTATAGTGGATAAATTATTATGAAAATGGTTTTAATGAAGTGATTATGGACATGGGTTTTATGAGTATAATATTTGAATGGAAATGCATAAAATATGAATATGAGATGAATGGATAAATGGAAAGATTATTAAATGATTTAATGATATTTTAGTGATTTATGCTTAAATGGTAAATGATAAATGATCAAATGATTTTATGAATAATGCTTATAGATGCCTATAAATGCTTATGAATAAATGGTTATAATATATGGATAATTGAATGAAATGTGAAATGATTTAAAAATGATTATGAGGACATTTTTATGTGTCTACAATCAATTCTAGGGGGCACCCTTGCATTCCAGGGTTACAATCAGTTGGAAGAACATCACAGACACCAATATCGGGTAAGTCAATATTGATGAGTTTACGTGAAGGGTCAGGATAGACCCAAAGACAAATAATGCAAAATTGATCAGAAGCAACAGACTTGCCAAGTTTGTAGGTTTCCCGCCTGCCTTGGTGGCCCCTGAGCTGGTAATGGCATGTCAGGAGGCATACCAAATTGAAACAAGAACCATCGTGGACAAAGATGGCAACATCCTGGCTGATATGTCCCCTCTCAAGATAACTACCACCTTCCACATCCCCGCCTTCGAAAGCATGAAGGCCCCAACCATAGAGGAGTGCAAAGAATTATGGGATCAGGATCCTATACAATGTAAGAAATTGATGAACCAATATTGGTTGAAAGACAGGCGGGCCAGTGCTAGCAAAGTCCCTCAAGAGCTCTACCGTAGCAATTTCTTTGAAGACTATCACGACCTAGTCACCCTACTAAGCAGAGTAATGGACCTTCCTGCTACAGCCTTCTTCCAAGAATGGATGCTATTTTTTTATGAGAAAATTCTCCGTGGGGATGACATTGGATTCTACTGGGGGGAAATAGTCAACAATTGCTTTCATGAGAAATTTATCAATGTGAGGAAGACCTCCAAATTCTTCATGACATCCTACCTGGTCTATTTTCTTGCCGATCAGCGGCATTATAATGGATTTTCCGCAATGCCCAATGAGGCACCCAGAAGAGAGCTCAAACCCTATGAAAAATACCCACAGCTACAGTACAGGAATTTCAAGAAGGAATATTGTAGGGTAAACGATGCTTTTACTGCCTACATCATTCGGTCGCTTGGAGGTGATTTTGAGAGAAGAGTCTCTCACAGTGCTAGGGCCCTTCTCAAGCACTATGTCTTTCCAATCATACAATTCCCCAAGTTCACCTACATTCACGCCCAAGGGTTCATAGAAAGGCCAAATAAGATGCCCCGATACCCTAATGACCGAATTATACTACTAGAACTAACTTGGCAACTGCGATATGTACACCACATTCTGAGCATTAAAAATTTGGCAAGGACCCCCTATCCCCTTGGACTTGGCCAGAGGCTGTATCAAATTCATACTTCCCAATGCGTGGGCAACTCAAAGAAGGAGTTGGTTGAATACCACTTCAGACAACATACAACTAGGCCATTGATGGACCCATATGGTCACATTAGGAAGGCACTTGGACCAGAGTATGCCCACCTCCACTAGGTTGAGGACTTTTGGGCTAATTACAAGGAAGAATTTGAAGTGCAGGTATGACATTATATGTGTATGACTACATATTTCATGAAAAGGGTGAACTTATGTCCAGTTCCAGATCAACTTGAAGAGGATGAGAGCACAGTGATCGACCCGAGGTATAGTGCCATTGCAAATCTGTCGTTGCCTTTAATTGATTGGGATGAGAAAGAGGTTGACAACCTCAACATTCTCACCAAGCCCATTGAGGCTCAAACAAGGCATGGATTGACAAGCAAGTCACTCGACTAAAGCAACAATGAGTCATCTTGACATTCAAGGGGCTAGAAGGTGAGCCAAGTGGTTCTGATGGTGGTACGGCTACCACTACAATTGGAGAAACATCCAAATTCTCACCATCTATCAAGTAGAGAAAGAGAAAGGAGGTTGATGAGAAACAACCTAACCCAAAACTGTATGCCAAAAAGGCCTCAAAGGGAGAGCCTCCTAAGAAGCATAGAAGAACGGGCAGCGTCACGGAGATGCCTGTAATACCTAAAGATCCACTCCATGAGGGCGAGGAGATGGAGACTGACCCACCAAGGTCTCCACCCACTTCATCTGTTGCTGCAACTACTACTGCTATCACCACCATCCCACCCACTTCACTTGTAATAGCTGCTTCCTCTCCGCCTGCAGTGGACATTTATGTCCACCTCACCTCCACTTTTCCGATTGTGTAGGTCATATCGATGGATTCATCCTCCACCACAACCTCACCAATCTCATCATCCTCCATGTCTCCTTCCCTTCTACCCACTTCATCTGTTGTTGCAATGCATGCCCTCACTCTCCCAGAGTCCTTCGTCAAGTATATGAAAAATGTGTCATCTGAACTTTTGAGAGTTCTTGAAAATCCAATGGTGCAAGTTGCCATCGCCTAGGAAATGGTTAATGCCCCAGCTTTCCCTCCTCCTACAAAACCACCTAGAATGGAAGCTTCTATGCAAATCTCAAATGAGCTCAAACAATGGCAACTAGAGGCAGCCGAGAGGCTAGAAGATGAGGAGTTTGAATATCATGAGCATCCAATATGCGAACATCAGGTGATTGATGAGGTGGCCTATGAATCTTCCAGTGAGGATGACGAGGATCAAGGAATGAACATAATCCAACAAATAGCTGATCCAGAGCTCGATGCGGAGTGGAACAAGTAACTCAAAGAGATCGAGGACAAAGAGGCTGAAGGACAGCCTATGATAGAAAGAATTGTTGCTCTAAGGACTCAGGGCAGTAGGTCTCTTGTGGAAGGACATGGTTAAACCCCGGAGCATGATGAAGAAACATCCTTCCACAAATATGAACAAGAGGATAAGCCCAAGGAAGGTGGGCATGACCAAGAAGAAGAAGAAAAGAGTGCTGAAAGGGAAGACCACTTTGACAAGCAGCTGCTCACCAAATTTCCTACCAAATGTATAATGCCCATGCAAGATTCCGATGAGGAGAAGGAGGATGCAAGAGCTTAGTAGGAGGTCCTTAATGTCAAAGCCATTGAATTTGGGGTGGAGGACAACAAAGATCAACATGAATCACCCAAGGAAGGATGCATGATGCCCAACTGGCTAGAAAGGAAACTCGAAAAGAGAACTCCCTCCCTAAAGGATCCAAAATAAGACTGGAGGCAATACTGGCTAGAGCTCAGATTAGTACCAAGAAGGAGAAGAAGCCAAGAATCAGATCAAAGGTAATGATGGATGCCTCTGGATCTAGGGCAGTGCAAATAGCTACGTGAGTGGTTGGAGACTAAGGGATAAGCTATAACATATCCACCATTGACTTGGGAGTAGCCACTAGGGAACAGATGTTTGACCACCTCTGGGAATCAATTGTCATAGTGTTGCACCTTATCCAGTAGGATAAGGTTTCAAAGGAAGAGCTCAAAACACAGGTGGCTGATCTGACGGCCTAGATTCAACAATGGTCATCTCTGGATGAACAGCCTTCCACATCATTGGCGCCGCTGCAGTTGCTATCCCAGGAATAGATCAACAAGCTGGAAAGAAGGAGGAACTTGGATAAGACCACAAAAAATTGGTTTTGGCAGGTCTTGGACATTGGGAATATGGGCATCAATTTGGCTATCCAAACAACAAACAAGTTCCTAGAAGTACAAATGTCTCTTGAAGGAACGAGGTGAATCTGTGAAGAGTTCCCAAAGAAGTATATGGTTGCCTACCTGAAAATCGAGGCTATCCTTGCACTGCCAAGTGGGGTTTGGGAAAAAGACCTTTCCTTCAAGGATGATGACCATTGGTTGATGGATGTGTGGAAGCGGGACTTCGATCACCAAAAGGGGAGGCTAGAACAGATCCTAGATCGAGTAATTTTGGATATTGAATGGGCAAAAGAGGCCAGTGGAGATTGTGCTAAGTACCTCAAGTTGATGATAGGGTACGAGATGCATGTTGTTAAGATCAATCCGAAAAGCATAAAGCCTCACTTCCGAAGGAGGATGGAGAAGGGAATGCCAGTCAAGGTTACCACAAATTTTATGAGCTTTGTTGCACAAGCTTTCACCCAGTATGAGCTTTTCAAGGATAACACTGCCAAGTATGACGAAGATTGGGAAAAGCTCGTTAACAATTCCAAGGAATGGAGTTACCAAGTGCTAAGATCTGACATCATTGAGGTCAATAATATTTGGCCGATGATCTTGAGATTCATGGAGTATGAGGCTTTGAAGAAGCAGGAAGGTGACCCTGTAATTGATGAATAATTTCTGAAAGAATAGCTGCAGTAAAGAGAAATCAACAAAAAGACAAAATGCTACAGTGCTGCCACTAGAAGACAAAATAGGGAAAAGACAAAAGATATTTTTAAAATGTAATAAATTTGGGGGTAGGTGAAGCCCTGTTGTAAAGTGAATCTTGGCCACATAATGGAATTGAATCTTGGCCATTCATTTCTCTTTTTTGAAACTATAAATAGGGGTCTCCTCCTCTCATTTTAAGAGAATTGAGTTGTTGTAAAGACACGTTGTAGAAATTGCAAAAGAAATACAGTGATTTTGGATTTCTTCACATGTTTCATGATTCTTCTCCCATAAGTTAATATTCTAGTTTGAGTTACTTTGTTGTTATTATTTCCTTTTTAGCTGTCCTTGGTAGATTTAGTAATGTTGTCTTTGGTTGTGAAGATTCCTATTATGTGTATGCTTTTCTTGTCCATACTTTTAGTCATTTGTTGTTGGTAAGTGATTGTGCAAAGTTAGTCTGAACTATGATTTTATAGCTTCTCTTTAAACTTTATCTTTATTCACATCTATATGTTGAATGAATGATGAAATATTTGCAGTCCTTAGAAGATAGCATAGATTTCATGGCATTGTGAAATTTTTGATTAAGTGAAATTCTATTTTAAGGAAACTGTCCACAACAGAAACCTCCATGATCACTGTTCATCGATAGTTGCAGGTCAAGGAACCTTCTCTCGTCCCTACCTTTTTCCTTTTTTTAAAGAGATAACCTATGCTAAGGTTCATTGCACATTGTAAATCCAAATTGAATGATAAGATGGAGTTCAAGATTGTGTTGAGAAGTGCATAAAAAAACCATCAATAGAACTGGTGCTAGAAGGAGAGGATTTTGGAGACAAAGCTGGATCGAATCGGGTCTTTCTCCCTTAAGAGATTTTATCGAGTTTTGAGATCTACACTGAATAAAGGGGAATTTCAGGAATTACAACCCCCTGTCCGAGTTAAAAGAGCCAAACAAAGGGAACCATCCATCTTCCATTCACTAGACCAACTCATTTCTCTTTCACCTCTATCTTCTCCATTATCATTGGCAGTATCGCTTTCCACTCATCTGCTCCAAACGGCCTTCCAGGCCACCACTTCGTCTGGGCTAAATGCTGCCTTTCAGCCGAACACAGTATCAAACCCTGTTGTTCTCCCTTTATAGCTACCAATCTATATGGCACAGCCGCCTCCACAACCTCCTCTCATGGCATGGTTGGGAAATAACCTGTCCCCTTTGGCCTTCAATTTCTACCATGATATGCCAAACAATCCTGAAAGCTTTTGCAGGAAATTCAATGCCCGAGACCTGCAGAGGACTGCAGAGGAACATGTAAGGATTTTTGAAATCACCTTGAATAATATGTAGATTATATATGAGGATGTGGCTTTCAAGATCTTTCCCTACTCTCTCGAAGAGGAGGCATTCTACTGGTATGTCAACTTGCCTACCGAAACGATCAATACTTGGGCTCTTCTAAAGGAGGCTTTCTTGCAGAAGTTCAAGACCCCGATTAGCCCTGTAGACTTGTACCAACACTTCATGTTGCTTCAAAGGGAGATCAATGAACCGATCAACTCATTTAATGATCGCTTCCACAGAGCATACACTCGGCTACAGGCCCCGTACGTTTTCAATGACATTGCTTTTTTACCTGTTTATTATGCAACATTGGATAACCTTAATTCAACTCTGGTAAAAAGGATGTGACCACCTCCCACTAAGTTGGTAGATGCATACACTAAGGCCATTATTGCTAGCACAGATTTGGGGAAAAAAAAATTTGGTCCGCTGCCTTCTCTCGGGCAAATGACACATCTGGCACAAATTCAAGGGATTACTCAAGCCTTGCAACATCAGACACCCCTACTAAATCTAGTCTCACAACTACCTATGGTCCCGCACCATGGGAAACCAATGAATCAGGTGCCTCTGGTCCCTCACTACTTGTTTCCCTAGCATCAACATTCCCATCCTTAGCTATCCTAAGTGTCGGCATATCTCCAAGTAGCAGAATTCCCACTCGCTCATCAAAATCATCTGGTTGCACAACTCGTGTTCCTCTAGAATTCAGCGTCGCAACCAAACAATGCCGAAAAGGACAGGATTGACGAGGTCACTGAGATGATCAAGAATATGTCCATGGAAATGACGCACTTGAGGAATTAGAACAACTAGATGCAAGTGTCACAAAAGAGCATATAGGCTAACCTTAATTGTGATAACCGAGATCATCATGAAATTCGAGACAATCGGGATGCCAACACATCATTTGAGTAGAATTATGACAGAAATCAGAATTCGGGTCAAAAATCTGACAAAAGGCATTTCCAAAGGAAAAACTGGACGTGGAACACAAGACCCAACAATGGTGGCGTTCCCACACCCCTTGATCAACCTAACAACAATGAGAACACTACAAGCGGATTTTACTTGGCTGAGGCCACTTTATTTGGTTGGTGTTGCATACACAAAACAAGTGGGCACTCTGAGTTGGACTATCCGGAGTTCCAAACTGCTGCCGACATCTTCCAAGTTGAGGTCCATAATGTTGTCAAAAATTCAAGGTGCAGAGACATTGTCCCGTCTGACCCATATGACTCTTCGGTGCTGGTGGTTAATCAGGGCCCTTTCCCAAAAGTTGAGTGCAACACACCGGAGTAAGAGGGTGCTAACTCAAGTAGCAACGATAAAGCAGAAGAGCTAAGTTCTGAAAGTCCTTTGGCTCAACTTTTTGATTCAGTAGATAATGGTCCTAAAGAGGGTGAAGAAGAGCCTAGAGCAGATGAAGTCCAAATGTTTCACGAACAGACTACCCCTTACAAGCTCAGGAATAGACAAGCCAATGGTCATGTTGGAGGTCCTTTCATGACCTCCACTCTGCCAAACAATTTCAGCACCCCTCCTAATCTAAATGCGAGTAATAACCTGGGTTTTCCCCATACACCTACATGGTACCTCAACAAAAAAAAGTAGCAGAACCATAGCCAGAGCCAACCCACTAGCTCCTCCCAAAAATTTTCCTATGATCAGGGAGTCGAGTAGATGGGGGAGTATATTGCTGAGGAATTTCAAAAGGTGGAGCTAAGCATGTCCACTTTTGAGCTATTAAAGGTGTCTGCCATCAAGAATGCCTTTTTCAGAATGATAAAAGGGACTCCACTAGTCGGGTCAACTCAAGAAACTCCAGCTAGGAGAATCTCCATCAAGGATCAACAAAATGAGTCGGTCATTAGACAAATCTTCAATAGTAAGGTTGACCCTCCTATAAGTTAGCAAGCAAACAAGCATTCCAAAAAAGTAACTAGTCAGACACAACCCCAAATCAGGGGCAATGAGAAGCAAAAAGGCCAAGTCACCCAAGTGGACATTTCTGGGGGATTGTTTCAGGGGAAATTCGAAACTCCTCCCTTTCTGACCACCATTTGTATGTTTGGAAAAAACCTCCATAACTGCATGTTGGATTCAGAAGCTTATGTCAATGTCATGCCCCTGAGTGTGTGCAAGGCACTTAGAATAATGCCAACTCCCTCCTGGCGAAAGGTAACATAGCTTGACAAAACTGAGATCAACATAGTGGGGGAAATTAACAGAATAACTATGCAAATTGTTGTTGATCCCCGGATCCAACAGACCATAGATATTCAGGTAGCTGATATCCTAGATACGTATGGTATAATCCTAGGAAGGGATTTTACGAGGTCGTTGAATGGATATGCTATGACTAACTACTCACACATGTGGTTGCCATGGAAAGGAATGCTGAATCAGATTCAGATCGATTAGGAGCCACATATGAGATTCATGATCACTGAATACAACAACACAAATGAGGTGTTATTTTTTTAAACTGATTTGAGGAATTATTCCCCAGTATCGTATCTGAACGAGCAGGAATGCCTTGAAGAAGAGGGAACAAGCAAGGTTTTCCTCGTATTATGCATCCCACCTACTAATCTAGCCAATACCTCTCAAAGCACTAAAATGTTAATAGAATCTGACGATGAAGAGTCAAGAGAGGATGACAATCTTGGATTGTTGGGCGGTTTCCAAAATTTCATGAAAAAATGCAAACAAGACTAGCTTAGTTTGGGAGCCTGAATGAACTTTTAGGAACTCGTGCTTCCTAATTGGTGCAGGGTACATGATGCTGCCCATTCAAAGTTTGACAGTTATTTGTGTCAAACAACAATTCAACATGTTAGACAAACCACTCTGAAGGAGAAAGTTGGGTCAACACCGCCCCAATAAATGTGTTCTGCCCCTACACCTCCCCAAATGGTTACTAAAATGAAGGCCCCACTGAAGGTGAAAGTTGGATCTGTTGATTCTATGTTCAAGGATTCTTCTGGATTCTAGACATTGCACTTTGACAGGTCCAAATCCAAGCATGGGGCTGGGGCAGGTTTCGAATTAATCAGTCCTGAAGGTAAGTCATACTTTGTTGCTCATAGAATTCAGTTTTATTGCACCAAAAACGTAGCAGAATATGAGGCCTTGGTCTTGGGCCTTCTAATGGCTTTAAGAAAAGGTGTAAAAATGCTCCAAATGTTCGGAGATTCGGAGTTGGTGATAAAGCAAGTTAGGAAGATCTATTCCTATTATGATAGAAGACTCACCAACTACAGGCACCGGGTATGGGATCGACTGGAAGGATTGGATGCATTAAATATTTAATTGATCTCGCGTTCTCAGAATCATATTGCCAATGCCTTAGCACAGGCAGCAAACACGCTACAGCCACTGTGCCTATCGGGCCTCAAAAGATTCATAGTGGAACTAACCTCCGTCCCATCAGTTTCGAAAAACGTAGCCAACTTCCAGGTATTCAATGATGACAAACACATCTTGGATTTTATCACTAGTTCATATGTGTTTTCTACCCAGATAATCAACGAGGCTGAACCTCAAGAGGCTTAACTGGATATAGAGGGGATAATCAACCTAAAGACCAATACCATCCCTAGGGGGATGGTCCAATTAGAGTGAATCTCTGACTTGGATCAGATCAAAGATCAAGACCAATAGGCCAAGAAAGATACCATCAGTAGTCAGTGTGATACCTACAACCTCAGAATGACTGGGAATGCTAAGAGCATGTTTATTGGTAAGGTGTGTGCTCCTGAGGAAAGAAAGACTATAATTGAGGCTCTGCAGAAGTACCACGATGTCATCACCTGGAGCTACGAGGATCTCAAAACGTATGATACATCAATTATCACCCACACCATCCCTCTTAGACTAGATGTGAAGCCATTTCGACAGCGGCAATGCCCTATCAATGCTTTGTTGGAACCAATAATATACAAAGAAGTACAGAAGTTGTTATCGACCAAGATCAATTTTTCGGTTAGACATTCAACATGGGTGGCGAATTTGGTTCTTGTTAGAAATAAAAATGGGGAAATCAGATTGTGCATTGACTTCCGCAACCTAAATCGAGCCTCAGAAAAGGATAACTATCCTGTACTTCATTAGATGAGGTGTTGCAGATAGTAAACGACTCTCAGATGATGTCCTTCCTAGATGGATATTCAAGGTAAATCAGGTCATGGTACAGTACGAAGATCGACACAAAATGACATTCACCACCAAATGGGGAACCTTCGCTTATAGATGAATGTCGTTCGGACTAATCAATGCTGGTGCTACTTTCCAGCACGCCATGGATATTGCTTTCAAGAACCTAATCGACAAGTGCATAATCATCTACATGGATGATTTGAAAGTGTTCTCAAAGCAGTGGGGTAATCATGTCACCGACCTATGCAAAGTCTTTCAAAGATTCCATGAATTCGGGGTTCCCTTAATCCGAAGAAGTGTATCTTCGGTGTCACTAAAGGGAAGCTTCTTGGACATGTCATTTCAAAGAGAGGAATTTCTATCGACCCTGAGCGTATCCAATCAATAATGAAGATTCAACTATCACGTAGCTAAAAGGAATTAAAATCCTTTTTCAGAAAGATCAACTTTGTTCGCAAGTTTATCACAGGCTTCACGAAAATCGTCAAACCACTCAATGCTATGCTAAAACAGGACGCTAAGGTCGAGTGGACCCTAGAAGCAAAGCATTATTTTGGGGAAATTAAGAAGGCAATTGTCGATGCCCCTGTACTGGTCAATCCCAACTACCTGAAGCCCTTCTACATCTACTCATTCTCTTTAGATAATTCGTGTGCCAACATCTTGACACAAAAGTACGATGAAGGGAGCAGACATTCGATTTCCTTCATGTGTACCCCTTTGAAAAATGTTGAACTACATTATCACAATGTCGAAAAATAAGCCTATGCCCTTGTTAAGGGGGTCAAGAAGTTCAGGCATTATATCTTGCGCAAAAAAGTGTTTGCTATAGTTCCTGACCCCGTAGTGAAGACATTTCTCATCTAGAACAAGCTAGGAGAGCAAAGGGAAAAATGGATCACATTGCTGCAGGAGTACGATATGGAAATCCATCCAATGAGGCAAGTGAGAGGGCAGGCACTTGCCAAAATTATGGTAGAAGTGGTTATTGAGGTTGGGCCCGAACTCACGGTCCAACAGCATTAGCTAGAAGATGTCTCTCCAGGGGAATGGTACGATGACATAGTGTATTCTTTGTTGAGTCATAAATGTCTACCCCATTTGCAGGGAGTCCAAAGGTGAGTCCTTAGATTGAAAAGAAGCAGTTACATGTTGCAGGGTGCCATATTGTATAAAAGGAACCATGAAGGTATCTAGTTGAGATGCCTTGGTAAGGAAGAAGTTGATCGTGTTCCTAGGGAGTTCCATGACAAGTTCAGGATTGGTCACGGTTTCGGTTTATCAACTGTGCATCAAATATTAAGATTTGGGTACTATTGGCCCATAATTTTCAAGGACGCTCACACTCATGTCTGTACCTGCCATGTATGCCAGACCGCTACCACCCGAAAAAGGAATATTGTTGTCCCGTTGCAACCTATTTTGCAGGTAAGGTCATTCATGTAGTGGGGTCTCAACTCCATTGGTTTGGTAATCCCTCCATCATCTGCTGGATACAGGTACATTCTGACTACTTTTGCTTATTGTACTAGGTGGACAGAAGCAATCGCTTGTAGGCAATGCACAACTGAAGTAGTAACTAATTTTTTGGAAAGTTTTATTTTAAATCACTTTGGTTGTCCGTATGCACTGGTATGTGATAATGGGCTTGCATTTGCTTCATTAAAATTAATGGGTTGGGTCTTTTATTGTGGTATCACCTTAAGTTTTCCTCCAATTATTATCCTCAAGGCAATGGTCTTGCTGAGTCAACCAATAAGATCTTGATCACTGTGATCAAGAAGTTACTAGACGGGAATCCTAAAGACTGGCATACCCAACTTTGTTTCGCCTTGTGGGCAGATCGTACCCATCACAAGGCTGCCCTTGGAGATTCCCCTTACCATGTCATTTACGGCTTGGAGCCCATTTTCCCCATACATTTGAAAATCCCTACCCTCTAGTTCATCAACGATTTCTATGAAGGGGGAGACCGTAGAGAAGCTCGCCTCATCGAGTTGCTACACCTAGAAGAAGTACGAGACCATGCAATAGAAAATTTCACCAAACATCAGGGCATGGTCAAAATATGGTTCGACCGCTGAGCCAAAATTAAGGCCTTTCGCATTTTTCATCTAGTCCTTTATTGGGACAAGGCCCACAAAAAGAAAGGGGGACATAACAAATTCGACAAACTTTGGCTTGGCCCCTTTAAGATTGTTGAAATCCTTGGAGATAATGTTTTTCATTTAAAGACTCTGACTGGTGAGGATGTTCCATTTCCTATCAATGGGCAACACCTCAATCATTACTTCTAGGCCTGATCTCTTCTAGAGCTATTTGTGTAAATACCTATACATAGGTTAGGGTGGGTTTCCTTGCTTTGTCCTTCTGCTTTGCTCATTTCTTGATTGTTTTTGTTTTGACCTTGGAAGAGTCTCTGCATTCTGTTGTGGTGGTTGTGCTTGGCTCGATAAATGGTTTTCCCTATTGCCAGCTCTTGCGTTGTTCTCTAGATAAGCGTTCATTCCCTATTACTAACTTTTGAGAGCCCCTAACAATTGGTTTTCACCTTTCGAACTCTGAACTAACCTATGATGGTGTCCAGCTTGAATTTCCTACATCTATCATGGAACACACAGAATCGAATTTTAAAATTTCCAAATAATGGTATGGTGATTACTGAGAAGGCTAGATAAGTGAAAAATCTAAAGTCTTCTCCAGTGACCATTGTGGTTCCCAAGCCCATATTGAGCTTTGTTGCTTACACAGTTGAGCAAAAAGAAAAGAAAAGAAAAGTGTTGAAAAGAAAATATCAAATGAAAAGAATAGACAATAAAGACAACAATCGTATGGGTGTGTGAATATCTCTACCAGGGCTATGGATGCCTGGATGGCAGTAGATCTATGTTCGTGGGGTCACAACGACAACTCCGTGAGGGCTATGGACACCTAACTGGCAGTAGAGCAATGTACAGGTTACTTTTGGGATCAATCGAATTACGTAGCTTGTCCTTCCCGATCAGTGGTTGCCCATGCTATCTCTGAGGAAAGGAAATGAACTCACCAAGCACACACCTCCATGATGATGTCGCGACATGATTCAATTTCGCCTTCCTTAACTTGCTCTTAGTTCAACTTTGAAAATCAGCTTTGGTATGCGAAACCAAAGATCATGGGTTCAGAATGAAGATTTATCTTTAGAATACTGGGAGTGTTCTCCCAGTGGATTCACCATTTGTTGTGCCTCTTGCACAAACACCTTGTTCAGAATGGGGACCCTCTCTTTCCTTTTGGCTTCACCTCATTTTGCATGCCGCGTTTTGACATCCTTGATGGTGAACATGTTCTCAAAAGTCCCATTTTAGGGTTGACCAAATTTTTCCCCTTTGAAAATGCTAAGTCTTGAGCCCTTTTAGGTTTTCTCTGTTAGTTGGTCTTTTTGACATCCGTGGCGTCTTCCGGGCCCAGACCTTCGGGTTTCCCCTCTCGGATTTCCCTTTGCAAGAATCCATTTCGACTTCGTCGTTCTCCACGGAAAACAGTTGGCATCTTCCCGACCTCCAAATCCCGTTGCTTAGACGGTCGTCTGAATTATTTGAAAACTTGACAGCTCCGCCAATGCATCTTTCTGGCCCTCAGACCCCGGCTCTCAAACTTTCATCCTCGGCCACCGTCTTTGATTTGTCATTCCACATGACTTCTAGTCGGCATCCTTTCAGAACTCAGACCCCGGGTTCCTGCTCGTTGTTCAATTTAACTTTATAGTTTTTTCGACGACTGCCGCTGGACGTGGACCTCCCTCCACCGCCCAGGAAATTTGAATCCACCTACCTAATATGTTGTCGTACCAAGCATTTACTAAGGTACTAATGGCATTGGGAGGTATTTAAACAAGTTTTTACCTAGCATTTTCACATGACAGGAAGGAATTTGAAGCCCTCTCTGACCCCAGCATCCTCTACCTCTGTGCCTGAGCTCCAACTTCATCGTTCCTCACGAATTTAGCATAAAACTTCTTCGGGCCCTCGAGGTCGGTTTGCTGCTCGCCTACCCTTTCCTTATCCTTGAAACCAGGAGTTGAAAATTAAGTGGAAACGAAAATGAATTTGAAACCTGGTAAGATAGTGCCCCGACGTAAAAAAACCCACAAATTAGAAAATTGAAAATCATGAGATTGGTGGCTAAAAATCATAATCGGAATCTGACCTCCCCATTGTTGTTCTCCGGAGCAGGCGACCACCTCTTTCAGGCCCGAACCTCTCTACGACCGTGTGCAAAGTTAAACTTGCTAAACTTAGAGAGAATTGACAGGTGGCTAAACTCACCTCGGGTCCCAACCTCCGAACTTCCCTTCCTGGGTTTCCGTTGTGCCTCTGTCATTCCAAACGACTTTCCTTCGGTGTCCTTCTGGACCTCAGAACTCGAGAGCGTGAAGTTCATCACAAATTTCCAAGCAAGATCGAGCTTTGAAGTTGTCCTCGGACCACGGTATGCGGACTTCCATCCCCGCGTCATCGTATCTGCTTTGTCGTTTCAAACGGCTACCACTGAACATCTTTCTAGTTCCTGGCTCTCGTCGCCCTATCGCTCTGCAAAATTTAAACAAGGAAAAATGAAACGTCCAAACTTCCCTCAGACCCCGGCCTCCAGAATTCTATCTCCAGAATTTCATGTCGCTTTCGCCATCCCAAACGGTCAAGCCTATCCGCCTTTCCGACCACCGGGCCCCGACCCTCAATTCACCTTGGAAGTTTTCAGCAACTGTTTAGTTTCCCTCGGATATAATCTTTCAGACTTCCATCTGCATTTCGCCATTTTCGCATGGCTATGCCGTAGTAGCTTCCCGACCCCAACAACCCGGACTATGAAACCCGACTCCCCAAATGTTGTTTTCCCTACGCTGTTTCAAACAACCAACCCTGGACGACTTTCTTGCAGCTAAAGCTTGAATGCTAGAATGATAGCTCACACGGCCTCCAAATCTAAAATGGACTTCAACCCACTTCCTAAAAATGGACCTTCTTTCACACCAACCCTTTATTGAACAAATCCAGGATTGAGAAAGGTCATTAGGAATGACTTGCCTCATTTTCCCTTTCAAACAACATTCTACCAGAGGAAGTCCAGCCCTTGGGGCCCGAGTCACTTGTTTGACTTCCAATGGTATTATTATCAAATGTTAGGCTTTTCTTAAATGAATGTTGTGGATCTAACCTTGAATTGAAATTATTTGTTTGAAGTCACATTCTCATGTTAATGTTGCTAACTCCTATCTCTTTGTGCAGGATTTATGGAATCTGGTGCAGAGGCCTCTGGGATGGCCAAGGACAAAGGGAAAAGAACCGCCAAAGCCCCTCGAGGCAAAGAAGATAAGGATCAAATGAAATATCAATTCCAGGGGGCACCCTTGCATTCCAAGGTCACAACTAGTTGGAAGAACATCACAGACACCAATATCGGGCAAGTCGATATTGATGAGTTTATGCGAAGGGTTAGGATAGACCCAAAGACAGACAATGCAAAATTGATCAGAAGTAGCTGACTTGCTAAGGCTGCAAGTTTCCAGCCCACCTTGGTGGCCCTCAAGTTGGTAATGGCATGCCGGAAGGCATAACAAATTGAAACAAGAATCGTTGTGGACAAAGATGGCAACGTCTTGGCTGATATGTCCCCTCTCGAGATAACTACCACCTTCCACATCGCCACCTTTGAAAGCATGGAGGCTGCAACCATAGAGGAGTGCAAAGCATTATGGGATGAGGATCCTATAAAATGTAAGAAACTAATCAACCAATATTGGTTGAAAAATAGGTGGGCCAATGCTGGAAAAGTCCCTCAAGAGCTCTACCGCAGCGACTTCTTTGAAGACTATCACGACCTGGTCACCCTACTAAGTAGAGTAATGGGCCTTCATGTTAGGGCCTTCTTCCAAGAATGGATGCTATATTTTGTTGAGAAAATTCTCTATGGGGATGAAGTTGCATTCTATTGGGGGAAAATAATCAGCAATTGCTTTCATGAGCAATTCGTCAATGTGAGGAAGACCTCCAAATTCTTCATGACATCCTACCTAGTCTATTTGCTTGCTGATTGGCAGAATTACAATGGATTATTTGCAATGCCCAATGAGGCACCGAGAAGAGAGCTCAAACCCTATGACAAATACCCACAGCTGTAGTACAGGAATTTCAAGAGGGACTATTGTAGGTTAAATGATGATTTTACTACCTACATCATTCGATTACTTGGAGGTGATTTTGAGAGAAGAGTCTCTCATAGTGCTAGGGCCCTTCTCAAGCACTATGCCTTCATATTCATAAAA
The DNA here is from genome assembly GCA_007115665.2 of Sequoiadendron giganteum. Lineage (NCBI taxonomy): Eukaryota > Viridiplantae > Streptophyta > Pinopsida > Cupressales > Cupressaceae > Sequoiadendron > Sequoiadendron giganteum. The sequence continues at coordinate 629,676,291 of CM021101.1, forward strand.
TTCCCAAAGTTCGCCTACATTCACACCCAAGGGTTCACATAAAGGCCAAATAAGCTACCCCAATACCCTAATGACCAGATTATACTACTGGAACTAACTTCGCAACTTTGACATGTAAACCACATTCTGAGCAGTAAACATATGGTAGGGACCCCCTATCCCCTCAGACTTGGCCAGGGGCTGTATCAAATTCATACCTCCCAATGCATGGGCAACTCGGAGAAGGAGATGGTCGAATACCACTTCAGAAAGCATACAACTAGGCCATAGATGGACCCATATGGTCACATTAGAAAGGCACTTGGACCAAAGTATTCCCACCTCCACCACGTTGAGGACTTTTGGGCTAATTGCAAGGATGACTTTGAAGTGCGTATAAAAGATTCTATGCGTATGACTACATACTTCATGAAAAGGGTGAACTTATGTCCAGTTCTAGATCAGCTTGAAGAGGATGAGAGCACACTGATCAACCCGAGGTATAGTGCCATTGCAAATCTATTGTTGCCTTTAATTGATTGGGATGAGCAAGAGGTTGACGACCTCAAAATTCTCACCAAGTCCGTTGAGGCTCAAACAATGGCATGGATCGACGGGCAGGTCACTCGACTAAAGAAACAAGGAGTCACCTTGACATTTAAGGGGCTAGAAGGTGAGCCAAGTGGTTTTGATGGTGGGATGGTTGCCGCTACAACTAGGGGTGATCCCACAAAGCTGGTTTACAATTTCTGAGAGGAACTAATTTTTTCTGAAATCAAATATTTTTAGAAAATATAATAATTTAATCCTTTAAAAGTTCCATTTTAATGATTCCAATTGAAGAGGTTTTGATCAAACCACCATAGATCAAACCCCCTTGGATAGAACCTCGCTAGTTTTAAACCATACCTATAAATGAATCTCCTTTACACCTATCAAAATGCTGATAAAAATTTACTTTTTATTTACCTTTTGGGGGATCAAATGATTATGGTAGTCCTCAAAATGAGCTATCCCATGAATATAATTTTAATATTTTTTGGTTTTATTATGTATGTGTTTTTTTAGTTTTATTAAACATAGGTTTTTCACCGAAAAATCAAGCTCTTTATTTTGCACATGTGCAAAAATACCAAATTATCAAAATATTTTTAAAAAAAATATGTCTGTGCTGGGTATTGATGTCCTTGATCCATTAAAATAAAATAAAATTGAATTTCGATACATATAGAAAAAGTTATGTTGTATACAGTTCGCCTATGTTTGAATTGCAATTGGTTTGACTTCGAAACTCTATTAAAGAAAAAATATTCAATAAAAAACTATGACACCAAATGAAAGTGCTATACATCGTAGTTACAAATCTAAATTCAAAAAAATTAGAATTTTATCCTTCATACAAAAAAAATTATGTTGTATACGGTGAGCGTCACTTTTTAAAAATTATTGTTTTTGAAAAAAACTAGTTTTCATGGGAGATGGAAAAAGAAGTGCAATCTTTTTCCAAAAATTTTGAAAAAAATATTTTTAGAATCTACAGAAAAAATGTGATGAGACTCTAGTTTCCATCATCTTCAAATTCCTCACGGTTTAGCCGCTATAGGTGCTCGAATGTGAAGATTTAGTTAAAAATAATAATTTCAGTGTCCAGTTTGGCTAACAATTGTAAACCACTATTGTGGGATCACCCCTAGAGAAACATCCAAATCCCCACCATCTATCAAGTTGAGAAAGAGAAAGGAGGTTGATAAATAGAAACCTAACCCAAAAGTGTATGCCAAAAATGCCTCGGAGGGCGAGCCTCTTAATAGGCATAGAAGAATGGAAAGTGTCACGGAGATGCATGTAATACCTGAAGATCCACTCCATGAGGGCGAGGAGATGGAGACTGACCCACCAAGGTCTCCACCCACTTCATCTACTATAGCAACTGTTGTTGCTATTGCCACCATCCCACCCACTTCACTTGCAATAGTTGCTTCCTCTCCACCTATGGTGGACATTTTTGTCCACCTCGCCTCTACTTCTTCGATCGTGCAGGTCATAACAGTGGATTCATCCTCTACCACAACCTCACCAATCTCTTCATCCTCCATATCTCCTTCCCTTCCACCTGATTCATCTGTTGTTGCAATTCCTTCCCTCACTCTCCTAGAGTCCTTCGTCAAGTATATGCAAAATGTGCAATCTGAACTTTCAGGAATTCTTACAAATCCAATGGTGCAAGCTGCCATAACCCAGGCAATGGTTAATGCCCTGGCTCTCCCTCCTCCTACAAAACCACCTAGAATGGAATATACTATGCAAATCTCAGATAAGCTCGAAGGATGACAACTAGAGGCAGCCGAGAGGTTGGAAGATGAGGAGTTTGAATATCATGAGCACCCAATATACGAACTTCAGGTGATCGATGAGGTGGCCTATGAATCTTCCAGTCAGGACAACGAGGATCAAGGAACAAACATAATCCAAGAAACAACTAATCTAGAGGTCGACATGGAGTGGAATAAGAAACTCAAAGAGATTGAGGACAAAGAGGCTGAAGGACAGCCTACGACAGAAAGAATTGTCGCTTCGGGGACTGAGGGCAGTAGGTCTCTTGCAGAAGGACATGGTCAATCCCCAAAGCATGATGAAGAAACATCCTTCCTCAAAGATGAACAAGAGGATAGGCCCAAGGAAGGTGGGCATGACCAATAAGAAGAAGAAAAGAGTGTTGAAAGGGAAGACCACTCTGACTAACAACTTCTCACCAAATCTCCAACCAAACGTATAATGCCCGTGCAGATTCCGACGAGGAGAAGGAGGATGCAAGAGTTCAGCAGAAGGTCTTTAATGTCAAATCCATTGAATTTGGGGTGGAGGACAACAAAGATCAACCTAAATCACCCAAGGAAGGACCCCCGATGCCCGACTAGCTAGAAAGGTAGCTCAAAAAGAGAACTCCTACCCTAAAGGATCCGAAAGCAAGACTGGAGGCAATACTGCCTAGAGCTCAGATTAGTACCAAGAAGGAGAAGAAGCCAAGAATCAGATCAAAGGTAATGATGGATGCCTCCGGATACAGGGCAGTGCAAATAGCTACCCCGGTTGTTGGAGAACAAGGGATAAGCTATAATGTCTCCACCATTGACTTGGGAGTAGCCACCAGGAAATGGAATGTCGACCACCTCTGGGAATCAGTTGCCACAGTTGTGCACCTTATCTAGTAGGATAAGGTTTCAAATGAAGAGATCAAAACACAGGTGGCTGATCTGATGGCCTACATTCAATAATGGTCATCTCTAGATGAATAGCCTACCACATCATCGGCCCCACCACAGTTTCTATCCCAGGAACAGATCAATAAGCTGGAAATAAGGAGGAACTTGGATAAGACTGCAGAAAATTGGTTTTGAAAGGTCTTGGAAATTGGGAATACAGGCATCAATTTGGTTGTCCAAACAACAAACAAGTTCCTAGAAGTACAAACGTCTCTTGAAGGCACGAGGCGAATCTACGAAGAGTTCCCAAAGAAGTATATGGTTGCCTACCTGAAAATCGAGGCTATCCTTGCTCTACCAAGTGAGGTTTGGGAAAAGGACCTTGCCTTCAAGGACGATGACCATTGGTTGATGGATGTGTGGAAGCGGGACTTCAATCACCGAAAGGGGAGGCTGGAATAGGTCCTAGAATGAGTAATTACAGATATTGAATGGGCCAAAGAGGCCAGAGGATATTGTGCTAAGTACCTCAAGCTGATGACAGGGTATGAGATGTCTGATGCTAAGATCAATCTGGAAAGAATAAAGCCTCACTTCCAAAGGAGGATGGAGAAGGGAATGTCAGTCGAGGTTACTACAAATTTTATAAGCTTTGCTGCTCGAGCTTTCACCCAGTCTGAGCTTTTCAAGGATAACACTGCCAAGTATGAACAAAGAGTGGGAAAATCTTGTTAACAATTCTAAGGAATGGAGTTACCAAGTGCTAAGATCTGATATCATTGAGGTTGATAAGCTTTGGCCGATGATCTTGAGATTCATGGAGTATGCGGCTTTGAAGAAGTAGGAAGGAAACCCTGTCATTGATGAAGAATTTCTAAAAGAATAGCTGTAGCAAAGAGAAATCAACAAAACGACAAAATGCTATAGTGCTGCCACCAGAAGACAAAAAAAGGAAAAGATAAAAGATGTTTTTAAAATGTAATATATTTGTGGGTAGGTGAAACCTTACTGTAAAGTGAATCTTGGCCACACAATGGAATTGAATCTTGGCCATTCATTTTGCTTTTTGGAAACTATAAATAGGGGTCTCCTCCTCTCATTTTAAGAGAGTTGAGTTGTTGTAAAGACATGCCGTAGAAATTGCAATAGAAATACAGTGTTTTTGGATTTCTTCACATGTTTCATGATTCCTCTCCCATAAGTTAAGACTCTAGTTTGAGTTACTTTTTTTTTCTTATTTCCTTTTTAGTTGACCTTGGTAGATTTAGTAATGTTGTTTTTTGTTGTGAAGATTCATGCTATGTGTATGCTTTTCTTGTCTATACTTTTAGTCATTTGTTCTTGGTAAGTGACTATGCAAAGTTAGTCTGGACTATGATTTTATAGCTGCTCTTTAAACTTTATCTTTATTCACATCTATATGGCGAATGAATGATGAAATATCTGCAATCCTTAGAAGATAGCAGAGATTTCATGGCATTGTGAAATTTTTGATTAAGTGAAATTCTATTTTAAGGAAACTTTCCACAACAGGAACCTCCATGATCACTGTTCATCGGTAGTTCCAGGCCTAGGAACCTTTCTCTCTTCCCTACCCTTTTCCTTTTTTTTAAAGAGATAACCTATGCTAAGTTTAATTGCACATTGTAAATCCAAATTCAACGATAAGATGGAGTTCAAGACTATTGTTTGAACCTACAGCAAAAGTGTAGTAATTTCCTATCCAAAGAACTATGTTCATAGATTCTATTCTCCTACAACTTTGACTCACGTAAGACCGCCTTGTGATTCCAGCAAATCACATCATATATCAACTGATATATCCCAAGCATCGTCATGACCTGACATCTGAGAGACCTTGGGATAGTGTTCTGCAATTTGATTGTGGAAGATTGTCTTTCAAGAGAGGTGATGCACCTATGGATTACCTGTGTTGAGAAGTGCATAAAAACACCATCAACAAATAGGTACATAGGATGGTGGTTGCGGCGGTGATGTTCCAATAATATATACAATTTTTATTATAGATCTTAGAGCTCCATTGACAAGTCTGAATTTTATCCATAGGTTTGATGTTAACATAAGTCTTTCTTTTTTGCTTAAAACAATAACTCAATATCAAGTTCATCTTATATATATCATTCAGTTGTGCTAATATTTCTAATTTTTATTGTCATGCTTTATACATTAAAATTTTTCAAAGAGTATAATTTTTTTCTATTGTGTGTATAAACATTGTCATTTGTTGAAAACAAATTAACATTATTGTCAAAGTCTTCATTGGTTGGTGCATCTAACCTTGGGTTAGATATTATCATTAGTAAACTCCAATCATCTATTGTAGGATTTGCATCTTTTATATTTCTAAGAAGTTGACGAAATATTTGTTGTTTGTTGTTTGATACATCTTGTCTAAAAGTATGATCTAAAGTAATGACAATTTTGAATTCTTCCCATAATATTTTAGCTTGTCTTTTTCTTACATATGGTGGGTTGTCATTAACAAGAGGTAATTGCCCAAGATCTCCAACTAAGATCATTGATATTCCTAAAATTAATATATATAAATGATATATTCAAATGTATAATTTAGAAATAAGGACATGTAGTATATTTTAACCAAATTTGTAAGAAGTAATGAAATATCTACAAATTTATTTTCATTTTGAGTCCAAAAGCTTGATGAAGTCGAGAATCTATGTTTTCAATCAATCGTTCTCCAGGAAATGTTACACCCCAATTGTGTAATTACTATTTACTATTACTATGTAGGGTAAATTTGAACGTGATTGTATTTTGGTGATGAATAAATTGAGCTTGCACTTTGTTATCAATGCATTATGAATGAATGTTTTTTCATTTAATGATATGTGGAGAAATACATATATGTGAAATGGATGGTTATTGAATTAATATTCTAACTCTGAGATGTATTATGTGTAATACATGTTTTTTTGAACAACTAACTACCATGCACATGTGTTAGTTGGATGCAGGTATATGTTCAATTCCTCCAGGAGGAGGGGAAGTATCACTCAAGAGAAGGTCTTGGTCGAGTAACTAGTAACATAACCTATCTGAGCTTATACACACACACTCATAGTAGTAAGGTTGAGTCAAGTTATTTATGTTGGGAAATTTGTAAGCCATCCTTAGATTGATGTGTCTGCATTAGTAAGGGTCTAGTTTACTATTGAGTGCATTATTGGGTGATGTTTATCTATTTGGAGTTTATGATTTCTTCCCTATATTGATATGCTCGTATTGATGTGTTATACATATGTGGAGTATGTATATCTACACATATGTGTGTCAATAATAGACCATACACATGAAGGAACACATACATGAGGGTAAATAGGTAGATGTACCTATGCACAATTATGCCTGAGTTGCTTTTGTGCATGGAACTATCAAATGGAACTAACAACATGTATATGTATATGTATATGTATAGATATATCGCACATAGGGGCTTATCAATATAATAGTAATTGTGTATAACTTTGGTGTGTAATCGAATGTGTATATATATATGTATATGATATATATACATATATCTATATGTATATATATCAATACACACATATGATGACAAACGAACATTCCCATATGAATATATCGATATATGTATGCATGCGTATACATGTAAATAGAGGCATATATATATGTACACAATCGATATATTGTTATTACAATGTGATTGTCATTTTGTTTGTATTCATTTGTATATTGAATGTATGTACATACTTTTGTGGCATATGATATATATATACATATATATGTGTGTGTGTGTGTGTTGATATACATATATATATGTATATGTAAATTTATGTTATATATTTAAATATGAATTTATGCTATGAGGTCAATTATCATTAACAATGCTTAGAGGCCGATTTAATTACTAAATCATAGGCCAATTATATATAACATATATAAGAATTTTTAAAGGGATGAATATATTACATATTGACAATGAATAAAGGGTGTGCTATGTGCAATATAAAGTGCAACAAGTAAGTCGATTTGAAGAGAATGACTTAGTCGATGCATTGAGATTAAATACATTTGAATTAGTAAACTATATTTACTTTGGATGCCACATTAGTGAATTGAATATCAACTACAAAGTAAATGAAAATGTTGAATGATAGGAAAGGTTTCTCCAAATCGATGAACTGGGCAAATCAGTTTTAAGAGACATGGTGACTCATCTTGGACTGAGTCGACTTATGCTAAGTGTTGTATTTGAGTTATTGACCAATTCAAATGTGGGAAAAGTTACACCAATTTTAGAAAGGTTTTTGCTTGCTTCGATGCCACCTTATAAATTATGTTTGTTGTAGTACATTTTAAGAGCAATTTGAATGCCTTATTTTTACCATGTGCTATTTTGAAATGGTCTTATGTTGCTGTCAATTATAGAGGGCGATCTATAGATTTAGTTTTCTTAGTACACTCTCAACTTTTTTCCACTATTTTGATAAGTTGAGTGAGTCCACATGAGTGGATTTTGTTGTTAAAACTCATGCCTTATCTGTAGGCTTAGTAGTCTCCAATCTGTTGTATAAATAGTGAAATTGAGCTCTCATTTAGGATGCATTCCTTAAGCAATCTTGTGCATTGTATCTGAATTTCTTATCTACTTTATTTTGATATATATTGAGAGAGAGATTTGAGTATAGGTGAGAGTATCTTATCATATTAAGAGAAGTATATTATCAACTTGTGAGATTAATGTGGCTTTTTTGAGAAATCAAAGATAAGCTAGCTGCTATTTTGTGAAAGTTGAGTTGCAGCTAGTCAATTGGACAAGCGTATTACATGCATGAGGATAATCTTCCTTTATTTTTCTTTGCTTAGGAATGATCGATTGTTGAGCATTTTATTTAGTCTATTGTGAATACTTGCATTTAGGGGAAAATAGTATTTTCTTTGAAAGAAAGTAGAAGTTGTTTATATTGTTTGTAAAGTTATTATAAATACTCCGTATTAGGAGGGTTTATTTGTCATAGGTATTAATATACTAGATGTGATTAAATAGGGGTTACTCATAGCTAGGTTATTTGATTATACTAAATAGCTAGTGGGTTACTCCTGGGATTGTTGTCCATTGAAGGGAGGTAATTTGTACATTTGCTTTATGAGTAGAAATATCCTAGAGTTTGTACAAAAGGTGATAGGTTAATTTTGGGGATAAAGCTTACCCATGGGAGGGATTACCTATGCATAGATTATAGTGGCCTTAAGTCAAAATGAGCTTAAGAAGTGTAAGTGAATAAATGACTTTTACTCAAAGTACTAAGTGAGAACAATTTGGCCAAAGTAGTGCGATTGCCTTTGGCTCCACTGTTAGTTCACCATGTCCATGTAGTACATGATAGTTGTAGAATGTAGGGTTACAAGTTCTAGACATGTAGGGCACAACACTAAGCTTAGTGTGGTTTGTTGTACGGGGTTACTTAACCAATCTCTTCGTCGAAGGGTAGGGCTATCTATCTCACGATAGATGTGTGAGGGACCACATATGAGTTTGTGGTTGGTAGAAAAGTGCTTGAGTGATGCTTCTCCTCCTCAGTAGGTGATAGAAGACTAAGGTTTTGAAAGACGGATCTTGGGCCATCTATATCTTTTGCTCTGAGGCTTGGTCGAGCTATGTATGTAATTATGTACATTCTTGGAATATTATAATTTATGAAATTATTAATATTGAAATGAAATCGTTGTTGTAAATTGTTATGATATCTTTGTTCATATATTCACAATAAAGAAAATAAAAATTTAATTGCAATGGCTTGTTACATAGTTTATTTACTCACATAGTGAAAACTTAGGAAAAAATTACTTCAGTGAAGGGTTGGAATGTTACAAGAAAGCTCATTTCATCAACCAATATGTATCTAGTATGCTCTAATTCTTCTTGAAAACTTTTTAATCTTGTTCAGGCTTCCAACTCTTTAAAAAATTTGATTAGAATTTTCAATTTAGAATGAATAGTTGATGCTCCAACATACATCACATACACATAGTGATTGGCTAACACATCCACAATGGATGACTAACACATGTCCATAATGCACCCCAAATAGAAAAGAATGTCAGTGCATTGCACACTACACCATTGGAAAAATGGGAAGAGGATTCAATGTATCCCATATTACATCGCAGGTATGTCCTCAAATCAACAAGGCTAAGTATACAATCTAACAATTGGTAAGGAGATTCAATGCATCCCATACTACATTGCGGGTCCATCCACCATCCCAAGGCTTTCCAAAAGTAGTGAACCTACCATAGCCTGGTGGATTCCAAATTCAATTAGCTATAGGCCACTGGTGACAAGTATGTCCACCCAAGAAGAAGTAGATCCTGTCATATACCACCTTGTGACCTTAGTGACATTGTCAGCTATCTTCTTCACAATCCTAGGTAACACTTGGAATCGATCACTTTTGTGCCCTCAGTGACAACCAATGAACCCCCTCGATACAATTGTTAGCCTCAGATTACTGTTACCCACATGGATGGATCCCTACTCATGTAAAAATTACCGTATCACAACTAGGGTAGTCCATAGCATCCTTCACCTCCGTAAAATAGGTGAATTTTGGCTAGTCCCTACCAATAGCCTAGACATCAATCATTAGCACAATCCAATGATAGTTTCCTATCACTACTCAAATATCTTGGAGGTTCACATTTGGGCAGGTCATACATAACATGAATCACAATCACAATCAACATATACATGGGCCTATACATAGAGACCTCTAGATATGGAGTTGGATTTTACAAACACATAAAATTTACATTGAACCAAAACAATATGGTATTTACCCATCATATACATATAGTCAAATACCGACTATAAAGTAGTCAATATGTTACTTCATTCAACTTACTATTCAAAAGCACATCATGCATTAAATACAAATTATTAGATTTTGTTAACATGTTTCATACCCATTTGGTACCCATTTCAATCTCAAACTAAAGCTTACAGAGAGGAAAGGTCAAACTAATTACGAACAACCCCAGACCCTAGAGTTATCCCCCTAAACCCCCCCTTTGGACTTGAGGTCATAGATGAATCCTTTTCCCAAGGACCACCTACATACTTGCTTCCAAATGGATCAAAGTCACACCTAGTTCTCCTTACAAAGTCTCTCAAGGATGCATACACATGGGCTTTCCCATAATCAAGGATTCACAACACTCAAATACCATTACTCAAAGAGTTTATCTAGACCTTATTCAACTAATATTAATTTTTCCTTTCAAATGTACCAAGGTTCATCTTAGAAACAAAAGGGTTGGGTTTATTATTCAACGAAAAATTACCTTGGTTCACACAAACCCATTAGGTTAAATGAAGAGTTAGACTAATTCATCACACCCTAATCATATTTTCCAAGGGTACACAATACTAATATTATTGATGCCAAAGTAAATGAGTGTTATCTTGTTACACTTTGATGACATTAATAAGTCTTGAGTTTTAATTATAAATATATATTAGACTCCATGAACATTATTACCCACTTGCAAGATCAAGGAATTCCAATTGAGGGTCAAGTATAACTGACCTCTGTCTAATTTATGGCATACAATAGTAATCAAGGATATAACAGTCTTAAGAACATGTACCCAATTTCTCAATCTTAGTTGACCCACAAATGGTACCCTTTAATTTAAAGTTCTAATAATAATAAAGAATCATAGACATGCTTTGAAACCAAAATGACAAACCATCCTATAATAACTTAAATCCTTGATTATGCAATCATATCCCCAAAATAGATGTTAGAATATATCCTTAATAATATATTAATCAACATTTACCTACAGTCACACCCACTCTTTTGATATTTATTTTAAGGTGAATATAAGTCAACATTCAAGGTAACTTACTTTTCCAATGATAGAATAATTTAGCAAAGACACCCTATTTAGATTAAAATATTTCATACTATATGATTACAAATGGTTTGTCTAACAACCCAATCTCAAAAATGTCAATGAATTAAAGGATGGTTACCTTTTAATTAATCACATGCAATAATCTAGTACAAGTCCATTCATTTATCTAATAGCTCCTATATTGGGTTCTTATACTTAAGATATGTGTAGACATCATCAAATTAAGAGGCAATTGTCTCTTGAGAAGTACAAAATCATACTAATATTTAATACAACTTATAATATTCTTCCTTCAAAACCACCTAATAGTTCCAATCATAAAGGTTCTCATTTTTAAGGGGTCAATAGTATTTGATAATCATTAAAAGCCTTTACCACAACATCAATGAATTGTCAAAATCACCAAATTGAAACATTAAAGATATATTTAGTAGAGTATGGTTGTGGTGCCACTTAATGAAGTCAGCATCATTCACAAAATTATAAAACTGCTAGCCAAACCTTGTATTAATTATATCCATTTTCTAGCTTATTTTATTGTCTTAGTTGATATCATTAACTGCGATTAAGAAAATAATTAAAATGCCATTTTATATAAATGGTTAAGGATATAATATTTCTTTTGGATCACATTTACCCTCACCAACTTTATACTCATTAGTGTCGTTAAACCAACTCGCTTGAAGTATCATACAATAGTTTATACAATGTTATCCTTTTATTACTTATTGTTTTCTCTTAATCCTAATCCAAGGTAGGCTTACACAAACCACAAAAGCTACTTTGGTGACTAGTGAACTAAAGATATGGTCTTCTAATTTTATTTTATTCGTACAATGATTTGAGAAAAGAAAAAAATATGCATCTTTCCCACACTATATTGATTCATAAAAATGGCAAAACATTTAACACATATATTATCAAATCCTTTGGCTATGGCACACCTGTATACAAAGGTGTTTGGTGTTCGAGGTAACAAAGAATCCTTATTAATAATGTCGGGATATTGAACTTTAAGAAAATATGCCAAAGAACTTTGTCCCTCACAATTCCCTTTTTGTAGGTGAGGAACACTTTAACCCAGAAGAGTGGGCCACAACTCCAAAAACACCAAAATATTCAATAGCAATCACTCGAGGAACTTGAGCAATATAAATACTAGTAAAAAGATCTAAAGAGGAAACCCCTTCCTAATAGACCACCTTGAAAAAGCATCAAGATTTGATAGAGCCCTCACAAGCATTTTGAAGGGAAAATAGGGATCTTGAAGACCATCATTCATAGCCTTCCACTAGAGAAAATTTGTTTATTATAAATGTATCTTGAAACACTTTTGACTCCACCACAACAACTACTTTTCATGATACTTAGTTTTGAAGAGGATCTTGGCACCAAATTAATCATGAGCTCCTCTTCTGCCAAACTTTGGAAAACATAAGATTTGTCTGCATCCACCCTCTTTATTTTCTCTCAAAATAATCTTCGTGTGTGATCTTATATTCTTTTGGGACTACTCCTGCTCACGTTTTATTTTTTCTTTCCTTCAGATAGCTCCAATAACATGTCAACCTCATTCACCTATATTAATGCCTTCCCCTTTTCTTTACACTCTATTTTTCTTCTCCCCTGCGCAATTTATTCCGTCCTCTCTACATGCCATCTTCCTGAGATTTCTTTCTCTACCTTCCCATTCTCACACCCCCTCTTCTTCTCATTCCCACACACACATCCTCAATCTTCCTCTTATTGACCTCTATTGCTCATTATTTTATTCTAAATTATTATGTGAATGTCTAAAGAAGGGGGTCATGAGGGTTTTAAGAGATTTCCCAAATGCCTCTTTCCCTGCGACCTAACATTTTGGATAGTCAAGAGACTGAAAGACCATATCGATTCAATGGCATGATAACAACCATCTACTCCCAATGTCTACATGCCCATACCTATAAATTAATGTGTTAATGGATGGTCCTTATGTGCTCCCTTCCATTTCTTGTGTTATTTCTAATTTAATGCACTTAAACTTGTTTTTTACTAAATTCATGGGAGGGGGGTTGATGACTATACTACACACTCTTATCCATGGCATGCAATTTTGTTTCTTCTAAATAGGGAGGGATCATGAATAACTCCCATACTTTTCTACACCATGCTCCTTCAATGTAATTTGTCTCCTTGGTCTTCTCTCCATCTTTTTTGATGGGGATGTGACATCTGAATGATTTTCGTCAATCTACATATAGTACAAGGATGTAGATTCTGACACATATCCTTTGTATCTCCTTTCCTGTTACAATGGGAACACTACACACAATAGATTCTTTGAACAAATTTTTTGAACCTATAATACCTGTAACATTATTTCCTTTACTTGTGATTTATCTGAGGCCTCCATACTTTGGCACATAATTGGCTCAATCGGCTCTTTGATTCCTTGACAATATTTTCCTAATCCCAGACCTTTTATATCTCATTTTTTTCATTATTTTGAAACTAAAAGTTTTCTCATTACAAATAACAAGATTTATAGATTCAAACACACTATCATCTTCATCTTTAGATTCTTCATCAAAAACAACTGCAACTATATCACACAAACTAATTGATTAATCAATAGAACAACTCAAATCTTCAGTGTTACATGAAACATCACAAACTGATGACTTTGATTTCAGAGATTCATTTTTTTCCAACAACTTTAATTTTGCTTCTAAATCATCTTTTTTTCTTTTTGACCTCATCATACAACTTCAACCTTCCTTCTAACTCTTTATTCTTTTCTTTAACATCGTCCTATTCATCTTCAATTTTGCACAAATATTATGATTTTTGTTTTATAACTTTTTAAAACTTGCTACCAATCTTAAATTAGATATCTTAATTTCCATCAGTTTTTCCTCCAATACATCTCTTTCTTTCTTTATTCTCTTACCAGCATTTCCCATTGATTTTGCAAAATGATTTACCTTTGTTCGATAGTTTTGCATGCATCCATTCTTCTTCAATCTCTTTAACCAAATTTGAACAACGATACTTCAACAGCTACGATTGTATCTATTTTTCTTTGGAATGGCTTGAATTACCTTTTTCCATGAAATATCCTTATAAAAACACTATGGCATTTTATAAGGCTGAGATCTAACTTGGTTTCTCCTTGCTACATTTCTGACTTCTTAAAACCACAACCTGTGATTTACCACAATCTGTATGCGGCTCCTTCAAAACAACTTTTGTGATTTCTTTGGTGGTTGGACAGACCTTTCCTCAAACCGCCTTTTGATGGTTGTGATCAGTGTTTTCAAATTTTCTAGTGACAAACTTAACTCATTATAGTGGTTTCTTCTGATACATATTACCTCTCAGATCTACATATCTCATTTACATATTCAACTCTTCATGCAATTATCTTTTTTATCTTGCTCTCTCCAAACACCATTAAACTTCTCTAATAAAACTCTTTGCAATAATTTTTCACAGTAATCCCTTCAAGTTTTCAATAGCCGGCTCTCCTATGATGAACCTGGCTCTTATGATGGTGGTGGATGGAGATAAAAACAATGATTTTCTCAATGTGCTGCTACACAACTTACATTGATCTTATAAAATGAGAACAAGCTTGAATGTTACAACATTCTCATCATGCACATACTTTGATGCTACATCTCATCTTGATATCTTGATCAGCTAAAACACCATGGATAAATCATTACATGTGCCTCAATATATAGAGGTCTTACAAAGATACAATGATCATCTAGAACTTAGGTTGACTAATACAAACATTTCATATTTTTCCTTTTTCATTTTAATTTAATTGTGATCATAGCATTGAAGTGGGAGAAATTACACAACTTCAATATTTCTTAGAGGACTGTACAATTAATTATGTCAAGTGGCTCATGATTAGTAATAAATTCCAATACCATCATCGTCCATTTTTGAATTCAAATCACAAATAAAATCCACTATAAAAACATGATTTGGGCTTTACTCAAGCATTCAACAGTGGTTTTGATAAGGATTGACTTCCAAAAATATTTTTTCTTTGTTGGGAAACATTGGAAATGGAATTGGCATTAGATAGATCAACATGGTTTTCTACATGGATGAAAAGAATGCCACATAGATAACAGTGGCAGGAGTGAATGAGTCTTATTCAAATTTAACAAAATCTAGCACCGGTGTGGTGATGGATGATTCGGTCACTTAGGAACCTTAAATTAACTCGAATATGGTTGGTAAAGATAAAGGAATATATTTATATGCAGATGTGAGTCGAGATTGAGCTTCTAGCCCATTTCCAAATACCATTCACTTTTAAAATGATAATAACAATAGTGACAACGAGAACACATTACAGTTGCAAGGAGTTGATAAATTTTATGGATCACAAAATGAAGTATCAGTAGTCAGAGGCACTAGGAATTTTAGATTTTTTGGTGGCTATGTGATCATAATGATAGAAGCTATTGATGGTTACTTCCTGTTCTCAAATTTAAGGTCACAATTCAACCATCGGGGGATTCTTGATATATGTTTAGTTTCTCCACCACTAAATAGACGTCACTCTCAGTCATAGGATGAAATTATTTCATCTTAATTTAGAAATATTAATGATGAGAACAAGTTTCCTTACTATTTATTTCAAATTTGTAGCTTCAAATTACTAGGTTACTTTTGAAGTTTGTAAGAGATTTAGTATGTTCACAAGCAAAATATAGGTTGATAGAAAGTAGTATAAAATGGTAACAATATTGTTGGAATCTATTATTTTTCTTGAGCCTGCTCTCACATCAGACCCCTAGCTATTTACCTATCTGTCAAGAGCCCCCTCTTTTCAATGACAATTTTTGGGATCTTCATCCCTGCAGCTCCTGACAACTCCAAAATTCAATGTGGTTGATCATTTTGAATTTCCAATTTATGGTGGTAGATAATTTCAAATTTTAAGAGGGAATGTTGGAGACAAAAGGAATTGAAGGTAGTTAGTTATGTCAATTGGAAGAGAGTCAAAGTTTTTGCAGCAGCAAGAAGTAAGTTGCAGAAGGTGAAGTTGCAGCAGCAACAACGAATGTTCTGAGAATATTTTGCAGTGTTTTATAGTGAGCACCTGAAAGCTCCTAATCGCTCAGTATTTTCCAAGAACAACAGATAGTTCTAGTCAAATAGAAGGAAAGAGACTTCAAAGAAGCTCCTGACAGTTTCTGAGTCTATGGGTGCAGCTCCAGATTGTTGCAAGTTTAGCTTGTAAATCAGTAGTTTTTAGTTTCCAAGTTTGAAATCATTTTGTAATCATTATTCTCTAGTTAATAGAAGAAGAAAATTTGTATGCCCAGTTTTGTGTGTCTCCATTCAGTCTATTTTTGTTATTCTACATTTGTTTTTGTTTTCCTCTATTGATTGGGAAATAGGGAAACAACCCTGTAGGTTTCATTCTATTTGAATTTCTGACATGGTATCAGAGCTATAGGACTCATTTCTTCGTGAGTTAGGGCATTTGTTTTTTCTGCAAGAGACATGGCTGAAGATGAAGGGAAGAGTTGGCAGCAACCACCATCCTTTAATGGACAGAACTATGATGTCTGGGCAAAGAAGATGAAGACTATTATGGTTTTTGTGTCACCAAAAATTGTATACTTTTGAAGAAAAGGACAATTTTGTGCTTAATTTGGTCATACTTTAGACACCCTTGCATCAATCACCCTCCTAAAACAACCTTTATAGGCCCCTAAGACTCATTATCTTTGACTTTGAGGCCTATTTTACCTAAGGAATCATACAAGTCCCTAAAAACAACATCAAAATAACTCAAATATCATCAATCCAACCTCAAAAACCTTGGTGGGACTAAGTCGTGCAAGGTGGTGATAGTCCTTTATAGGTTTATTTACATTTTTCAGCAGGAAAATGTCCAACTTGCTAAATATTCTCGATGGGTGTTAGCCTCTTAGGTCAAAATAACTGACAATTAGGTATGTTGCTTATAAATACATGTTTTTAGGTCATTTTTCACAAGAAATCTCAAGAATCACTTGTTGAACATCTTCCACAAGAAGATCTATCTCTCTTTCTACAACAAATTTGAAGCTTACGGCAAAAAACTAGGGTTTTAGCAGGTATTCAAGCTCACTTCTCACTCAAGATCTCACATTGCAAAGGATTGATCATGGATGCCTATAGAGAATCATGGAAAAATCTAGGTTGAGGAGGTGCAACTAGGCACCAAAACACACCTAAAGACTTGTTTTCAAAGTGATTCCATCTTCCATTGTCTCTCTATCTTCAAATTTAAGGTTTGTATTCCATTTTCATTTCACTTACATTCACTTGTAATATTGTAGTGTTTCTTGGATTGAAGTCTTACATCATTCAAATCTCATGCATGCATCTTATTCTAGCACATCAGAATAAGGTTTTGTCTTACTTCATATTTTCCTAGTTCTAGACACACTTCTAGGGCTAGGGTTTATACAGATTTCTTGTCTCTTTCAAAGTTTAAATACCAACTAGGGGTTTGACCAAGGAAAACCCCACATTACAAACCAAAATATACTCTATTTTGCACGTGATTTTGCAGATCTGAATCCAAATTTCAATGAAGAAGCAGAGTGCAAACTATAGGCTTTTGACTCCACTTTTATATTTCCTGAAAAGTTGAAAGGGACTAAATCGTCAATAGTGGCGACTTAGTCCCACTGCAAGATTTTGTCAAGGACTTTGATAGATTTGAGTACCCAATTGGTTGGAATGGAGCCCAGTGTAGTTTTCCAGGACTGGGACTAAATCACCTAGTCTGGCGTAAGTTTCCCAGTTGGCATAAAAGTTAGATTTTCCAAATTTCTAGAGGCTTCTACAATCTCTAATTCAGTTCTCATTAGTTTCCAGGTGCACTTGTTTTATCTGTTCTATTATCTTGCCTTTTATAGTCTTCATTTTATCCTTTTGCATATCATCAAATGTTTTCAAACAATGTAGATTTCATTAGTTTGCATTCAATATTTAGTCTCATTTATCAGATTATTATATTTAGAGTAATTCATATAGGCATATCAATCACATTCAACCCCTAATATTGAATGAAACCCAAGTTTTATGCGTGTAAAGGGAGATCTTCATCCTTCTAGGTGAAAACCCTAGAAACCCTTGGGGAACCCTCCTTTTACCCCTAAAATTTGCGGTTTATTTTGGTGAACTTGCATTTAGAAACATCTTACTTCTTATTTACCCTGCATTTGCATCCTATGAAACTTTTCTATTAACCTTGCATTGCATGTTGCATTGTTTAAAGTTACATCCTAGGGTTTCATACTTTGCATTAGTGAAAAGTTTATTTTTGCATCTTATTTCCTTGCATGATAGAGAAATTTTGCATATATACTTTAGATTTGCACTTTACAGTCCAGAATAAATCATTTTTCATCAAAAAACTCAGAAAAAGTAAAAAATACCCCTACTAGGACTAATTCGTCACCTTGGGCGACTTAGTCCCAGTGCTCATTTTTCATCAGTGGTTCTGCATTTCCTTGCCAGTTTATGAAGTTTATGTTTATTTCAGTTGTTTCTTTATTTACATTCAATTACTTTATGTTATATGATTATAATTAGCATAAGCATCTTTCACTTTGATGGTATTTATGAATAGCATTAGATCTTTATGAATTTCAATTTCAGCATTAGTTCCTACTTTGTTTAAACTAAATTCATTAGAACATTCAACAACAAAATCATAGAAACATCACATGAAACAATGCACACTTCTTCACTATAGGAAAACCATATCATCTAAACCTTTTAATAGTGATGACTTGGATAAGCTAGATGAAGCCCTACAAGGCTTCCTCTCACTAAGTTCATCCACTAAGGTTTGTGATGACAATCTCAAACCAACCACTGATAACCTATCTCCCAAACCTTTTAGTTGTGATGACATGGGTATGTTAGATGAAGCTCTTTGAGACTTCACATCACCTAATTCATCCACTAAGGTTTGTTGTGGGTAAGTGCAAGATCATCATGGAAAATACAGGCCCTTAAGTGGCGAAAAATTCAAAATAATTAGAGTTAGACAACTTGACATAAAAATTTGAATAAGTTATCTATATTATTTCAAAAATATGTAAGAATATAATTTGTAGAAAATTTAATGTAGTCTCTAAAATACTAGGTTTATTTTTCATTTTTTAAATCTATTTGGTGAAAAATTGAAATTTCAATGCAGTGACACTTAAATTTCAAGGAAATTATAAGTAGCTATCTGTCTGACCACCCTATAACCACAATAAAATGATAATATTTTTTTTATAATATTTTAGATATAAGTAGAGGACTCATGTCCCGATGTGATGCATATTTTTTGTAATTTTTTTCCAAGTAAATAATTAATTATGAATTTTTTATTACAACTTTGTAAAAATATAAAAAATCATATGTCTAACCACCTTAACTTGGTCAAAAATTTATGAAATTCATTTTTTTTTTAATCCTATAGTATGTGAAGCATAGAATGTGACACATGTTTTGGATTCAAAAAATGTGATATTGTTTGAAATCTATAGATTTTTTTCAATCAGCCTATCAATCAAGACTTTAGTCGTAATTCAAATAGAAAATGAATAATAATAATTTATTAAATTCAAAGTAAAGCATAATTTATATTGGTGGAAAGTTGAGAATCTCCTTTAAAAACCCTTTTCGTTTCATTAATTTTGGGTAACAAAAAAGTCGTCAGCCACATACCCACCATATCGCCACTTTTTGGCCCATCATGATCCTGCACATACCCTTGTGAGCAACCTCAAACAAAATATGTCAACTTAATTCAACCTCGACTTGTTCTCTACCCACCTTCCCATAAACCCCAACCCCCATCCAAACCTAAATTTACCCTTTAGCCACCCAAGCATGATATTGTTACTCATACTCATTACACTAGAAATAACCCACACCCCCAACAAGCCACCTCAACACCCCTACCATTACCCAATCCCATCTTACCTATGGCTCCTCATTTAAACTCACAACTTAGGGAGTATGATATCATTGAACAACTTAAGAATACTCACGCCAAGATATCCCTTTGGGATCTTCTTCAAAACTCCCCTAACTATCATTCTATGCTTCAAACGACATTGCAATAGATAGTGGTCCCTCCTGGTATGAATGTTAATGATGTGGCAACTATAATACAAGAACTTAATACAGTCAATGTAGACATTACCTTCTACCATCATCAACTCCCTCCATTAGAGTTAAGAAAACAAAATTAAGTCTTTATGATAATAGCTCAATATAATCGGATAGGCATCAAATAGACCCTCATTGACAATGGCTCTACCCTAAATGTGTGCAGTGCGACACTTCTTGATAGGCTACATGTGGATAGCTAGCAAATCAAATCTGATTCCTTATCAATTAGAGGATTTGACAATGTTACAAAGCAACTGCTTGGTGTCATTACTTTACCTATTACCGTCAGAATGGTTACGCTGCAAACTCCTATTCATGTCATGCCCTACGACCTTTCCTATAATCTCCTCTTGGGAAGACCATGGATTCATGAGATGTATGCAGTACCCTTGACCCTTCATTGCAAAATGAAATATGTCTATAATAATTTTTTTTATCAAATTGACATAGACCCCGAGCTAGAAAGTTTCTTACAACTTGAAAAGGGAACAACAAGTCCTCTCAACAAATTAATTCCCACCTCTAACATAGCGCCTCTTGAGAAATATCAACAAGAAGAAGACTCAAAGTCTAACTTGCTTGGTGATGATTGGGGATCATTGGAATTGACACCTTCATTTATGGGTGAGTACATCATTACCCGCAAAGATGATGACAACCACGAACAATTAGCAATCCTCTTCACCTAGAATGAAGAAAAACCCTCCCACACCTCTACCTCATCTCCTTTGGATGATAATTCAATGTATACAACAAATTTTGATGAGATAGATTACCAAAAACCACCTAAACCACAAGAAATGAAAAGACTTTATGGATGAGGTTACAATCTTGTGAAACAATTAGGCTACAATGGTAAAGGATGTGGAAAGCATGAGCAAGGAATTTGTGTTCCCATTAAGCCTAATATACGAGAAACTAAGACCGGTCTAGGGTTTTCTTTTTCTAAAAATACAAAAGAAAACCAACGATCCTCACTCAACATCAACACCATCACATGTGCACCAAGAATCAACCTCATGCTCAAACATCATGAATTCCTTGATATGGATTCCCCACCATTTGATTATGTTAATGATGATGAAGCTTTGAAACACTTGTTAGGTGCTTCGAATAAGACTCCTATCTCCAAGAGAAATGCCTCTTGTGCTATGATAAGTTTTGAGCTTAATGTCATTGACATTAATGAAACTCCCACAAGCACAAAACCATCTAATCCAGAATTTCCTAAATCAAATGCACTCCCATTGGGTGATACCATTGGCATACCAATGGACATAGATGATAAAGACAAAGTCATTAAAATTGGGAAGTGTCTTGATGATGAAGAGCAAGAGGATCTTGCAAATTTGCTTCACACTTTTCCTGAACTATTTGCTTGGAAATATTCTGATATGCCAGGAATAGATCCAAAGATAGTTACTCATAACATTGTTCTTGCTGAAAATGCTAAGCCCATTTGCCAAAAGATACAAAAGATGAACCCTAAGATAGCCTTGCATGTTAAAGGAGAACTGGAAAAACTCCTTGACGCAGGTTTCATTCGACCTATCGATTATTCTCCTTGGATATCAAACATTGTCATCATTGCTAAACCCGATAATCGTGTTAGGATATGCAGGGATTTTTGAGACTTGAAAAAAGCCTCCTTAAAGGATGATTTTTCTCTTTCTAACATTGACATGATCATGGATTCAACTGTTGGACATGCTTTGTTTTCCTTTATGGATGGATTTTCTAGATATAATCAAATCTTCATCAACCCACAAGATCAATACAAGATGGCCTTTACATCCGCTTGGGGAACATTTTGTTGGGTTATGATGCCTTTTGGATTAAAGAACATAGGCCCTACTTATCAATGAGCAATGACATTAATATTTCATGATAATATACATAAAATCTTAGAAGATTATGTTGATGACATTCTAGCTAAATCCTTAACCCGACAAGAAAATGTGAATGTCCTTCGACAAATCTTTGAGCGCATGCATAAGTATCACATGCGCTTAAATCCGAAAAAGTTTGTCTTTGGAGTGGATAGTGGTAAAATTTTAGGGTATCATATCTCATAGAGGCATCGAGGTGGATATGAAGAAAATTGATGCTATAATTAACATGCCACCTCCTCGCAACATTTCCCAATTGTGCACATTACAATGAAGGATTCAAGCCATCCGTTATTTTGTCACTTCCTTAGCTGATCGCACATTACCTCTTACACACCTACACACCTCCTCAAAAATAATATGGATTTTAATTGGAATGATGATCGTAAATAGGCCTTCGAGAGTTTGAAAGAGTATCTTGCAACTCCATCTGTTTTACAACCTGCTATACCAAACAAACCCTTCATCCTTTATATTTCCCTTTATGCCCATGCTCTTGCTGCATTTTTGGCCCAACAAGATGACAATGGAAAGGACCATCCTATTTATTACATCAATCGAACTCTCATAGATTATGAAAGTCACTACACAACAATTGAAAAACAATGTTTGACTCTTGTATTCGCTACTAATAAGTTAAGACATTATTTTTTAAATGCACAAATACAAGTAATGACAAAGTTTGATCCTCTAAAATATATTTTCAATAAAATAGACCTTTTAGGACATCTTGCTAAATGGGTAATTTTGTTGACCGAGTTTGACCTTAAGTTTGTTTCCTAAAAAGAAATCAAAGGCCAAGCCTTAACTAACCACTTAGCCGATGCTCCTTTTCCTTTAGCATTACCTACCAATGACTCTTTTCCTGATGATAGTGTGTTGAACATAGAGCTTCTTACATGGGAATTGTACTTTGATGGATCCAAGTGTTGAACAGGTTCTAGTGCTGGAGTTATATTAATTCTTCCCATAGGTAAGCCTATTCCCTTGTCGTATCGCCTCAATTTCCTATGTATGAATAACACAGCTAAGTATGAAGCATTAAATGTTGGATTGTGTGTTGCTTTAGTCATGGGAATCAACAATATGAATATTTATGGTGATTCATAATTAGTGATCAAACAAATCAATGGTCTCTATTAAACTAAACATGATAAATTATCACAATATAAGGATCTCATCTTGACTTTGTTAGAACAATTTTAATCATTCACCATTGATAACATCCCTTGAAAAGATAATCGACATGCGGATGCAATGGCTAGTATGGCTTCTCTTATATCTCCCTCAAATCCTTCCAAAAAATTCATGTTTACCATCCACCCAATCATGAAACCCTCAATCAGTGATAAACCTAATGACATCCTTCCAACATTCCTAGATAATTCGTGTGAATGGTTCGATGCCATATATAACTATTTAAAAGATGGTACCATTCCCGAGCCTACAACTAGAAACACCCACATTTGCCTAAAAAAGCTAGCCACTAAGTACATAATCCTTGCTGATACATTGTATAGAAGATCCTTTGATGGAATTCTCCTGTGATGTCTCAAGGATTTTGAAACTCATATTTCCCTCGAACAAGACCATTCTAGAACTTGTGGAGATCATTTTGGAGGAAAAACCTTAGTGCAAAAACTCCTTCGCATGGGTTATTACTGGAAAAATATGGTAAAATATTGTTATGCATATGTTAAGCGATGTAACAAATTTCAAGAACATAGTAATTTGATTCATGCTCCTGCTTCTGAGCTTCATGCCCAAATCCCTATTTGGCCATTCTCTGTGTGGGGATTGGATCTAATAGGAAAAATTTCACCACCTTCTTCCATTGGACATATGTTTATCATTATAGCCATTGATTATTTCACCATATGGGTAGAAGCTATCCATCTCCAATCTACAACTTCTAATGTGATATGTAATTTCTTATTCGAACACATAATCACTTGCTTTGGACTTCTTTTTGCATTAGTTTTAGATAATGACACACCATTTAAAAATAATGATGTAAAGAAGTTCCTAGAGACCTTTCATATTCAACATCGCTTTTCAACACCTTACTACCCACAATCTAATGGTCAAGCTGAAAGCATTAATAAAATTCTCAAATAAATCCTTAAGAAAACTATCAATCTCAATCAAAAATATTGGCACACGCAATTTCAATATGTGTTATGGGCCTATCCCACAAGTGTTTGCTTTTCTATGGGAAATACATCTTTCAACCTTTTCTCCAGTACTAAGTCTATCATACCTTTGGAGTTAGAAATCCCCACATTGCGGATTGCTCTCCAAGGCCTTGTCAATAATGACACCTATGTGAAACAATGATTACACCAGCATCAAATGCTCGATGAACAACACATTAATTCTCTCGAGCATCTTCGAGATTATACTAAACAATTACAACACAAACATGATACGGGTTTCAATCCTCGGACATTCAACAAGGGTGATTTAGTTTTATATGAAAATCAGTGAAACACTACTGTCGATTACGTTGAAAAAGGCAAGTTGAGTCCTAATTGGTTAGGCCCCTATGTGGTCAATACAAATTATGAATCTAGCACCTACACCTTAACAGAGCGAGATGGCACTCCTCTTAAAGACTCTATTAATGTTGCGCATTTGTGTAGGTATTATGTCTAATCCCCTTTTGAATGGTATGAGTTATAAAGCAGTGTTGTTAGAGCTATTGGATTATATCCTATATTCTTTCTCATTGCTTCGTTCTTGACAAATCATTATGTATGTGTCTTGAACACTAAAGTGATTATTTAATTCATTTTTTAATTGCTTTAGGTTTCATACTATTCAAAATTTCCTCTTGTGTGTTATGTTGCTTTAAAATCATAAGTTCATCATATTTAATCTTTATGATGTATCTAAAATAAGCTCTAATACGTTTTAGTTAGATCACATAAAGTTTTGTTAAATCATGAAGACATTAATTAAATAATCTTACAAAGGCTATTTAATTAATCACTTTGTCATTTAACATCCACACATTAAACCAAAACATATAACATAAAAAATGCACATATATATATCAATTTTTTTTTGTACATGTCATCATAGTATACAATGTCACTGAGGACTGTGATTACCAAATCCCTTAGGATCTGGTACTCACGCTGCATTAGTAGTCGAACGTCGGGATATGGTTGTGAGTGATCGTGATCGTGATCCACTAAATCTGATCGCAAACTCCATCCCCTCCATCCACGCAAGTGCCACCCAATGCTCTCTTGCTATCTAATCCCTCTCTGCCTGTAGCCATGTCACCTCTCTCTCTAGTCTCTCAAACTCTACCAGAGTCCGCGATGACTATGCATGTGACACAGTCCTAGCTCGGTGGACTTGTCTGCTCAAGCCCTCATATGCTGCCCATAGTCTCGCAAAGGTTCTGAGTGACTCTGGATCTCACTCCACAATAGGTTTGGGCACATAATATGATTCCATCTCCTCATCATTGAAAGACGTTGGCACTATCTCTGCATCCACCTAACGGTATAGATCTCGCCAATCCTCAGTGGGCCCTGCAAGATAGAAACAAAACATAATCAATACCCATCATGATATATATATGCATAAAGTAATACATCAAATCACAAAGTACATGCATCAAATTAGATATCATTACCTATATCTCCAGTAGGCTAAGAAATATCAACCTCATCCTGTGTAGGGGGCATGGATGTTGCGCTAGCCTTTCCTCGACTATGAGTACTGGTGCTTTCTATTGTCATTGCTTGGGATCTAGTCATATGAATGGGTGAGGTCTCTCCCCACTCATATCGGTCCTCAGATTCTGCCTCATCACTCTCACTCAGGGATGGCTCCTGATCCTCCTCCTGCTCTTGATCCTCCTCCTCTCCCTCCTGTCCATCATAATTTGGATTTGCATCCTCATCATACTCCTCATCGATAATATTGGTAAATATATCTACAACCCTATAGTGTGTCTCCTCGGCTCTATCCTCTCTCTCATCTCCCTTATCTGGCAATGGTCCTGCATCTCCTATGGGCTCATCCATCAAAAACATAGGAGTGTTTCGTGATGATGTCCACCACCCCTCATGATCCCATGTGGCATCGACGTCATCTGCATTAGAGACCACTAGCTGATCGTGATCAGAATAATTGGAGTCACTCTAGACTATGTCATCTAGCATGAACCGTGCTATATCACCAGGTCTTTGGGCACTCCGCACTGACCTCTTGAATGATGACCATGCTCTGGATGGTCTCTGAATCTATCCAAATTGTCACATGACTCGATCATTGTAGAAGGGACATATTATATGATCATGCCAATCGACCAAAAACCTATCCAATTGAATACTCCTCATCTGTCTCATATAGTCTGGCCACTGAAGTAGAAGCTGATATGGTCTCCACAAGATCTCATCCTCCTCCAGTTAGTTGAACCTCACTCTCCAAAAGTGCAAATCTCTGTACTGCTATAACCATCGAAGAGGATAGCCAAAGGCCTGAGGATAGCCCACTGTTGTAGGACACGGGAAGCTAGTAGGCCTAGTGCAAGTGATATGCTCCAGGCACCAAACCTGTAGAAACATATAGTGCACCACACTCTCTACCTCTCGAAATAGAAACCACCCCAAATCATAGTATAAGTGTCCAAGGATGCAACATCCCCAAGCATACACTGTCCTATGGTCTGCCATCCCCTGTACCAAATGCACTAGCCCACCCTCAAGGTGTGTTGCTTGTCCATCTCGAAGGAGTACCAATGCGATGGTATGCATCATAATACATCTCACCACTAGCACTCATTAATAAAGTAACAGTGTTAGGTCAATCCATCCTAACATCCCATCATCATGAACCAGTCCATCAAGGCATTACTCCATATCCACCCGCTGCTCATGAAAGGTACTTGGAGTATGTGGGGCACATCCTCTAAGGTGATGGTCATCTCTCCAGTAGGAAGGTGGAAGGTGGTTGTATTCACATTCCATCGCTCACACAATGCCATCAATATAGCATCATGGTACCTCATGGGAGGCATGAGGTATGCCCAATCAATACCTACCTCCTGCAATTTCTTTGTGTCTGTCGCTGACAAAGTGAGGGCTAGATCTCTCAAAAAGCTCATTTTTCTCCCACCTAGACATTGATGTGATCAGGTGGGTACCTATCAAAAACATCAAAATATTCTCTCTAAATCATCTAATATCTTCAATTTTAATCTAATTCATCATGTAAGTGTACTAATTTTTTTCTAGTGTGCTTTCTATAAGACCCTAGACACTTTACAACCCTTTTGGGAAACTTCATGAAGAAACAAGACACTTTGTAAAAAAGTGGGACACTTCACAGACATAAGGGACACTTTACAAAAAAAAGGGGACATTTTGTGAAATTTTTTCCAAGATCTTAAATTAACCGAAATATGCATATAAATCATTCCATAATTGAAAAATCACAAAGAAAAGGTAGCAGAATCGACTCACCTCATGATGTCGCTCGCCACATGCCACCTGGTCTCGCGACACATCCAATCTCGCAGGTGTAAAATCTTGTGTGCTTAGAATTTTTCGCTATCTCCTCATCACTCTCACACTACACAAAGGTAAATGAACAAGTTAGTGACAATTTACATCATTTTCATTATTTTTACTCTTTCTCATTTTCATGTAAGCACATTTCTACTTTTACCATTTTAGATCTATTAGTGTGCTTCTCATTCAAAAAAACATATCGGGTGCTAGCGAACTCCATTTTTATGTTGTTTGTTGTGTCAAAATCGTATTTCCACACCCTACATCACCACTCACCTATCGTTATGTGGAATGGTACTTGGAAATTCCCTCTGATATGTGTGTCCTCATTCAATGTGGCTAGATTGCTACCTTGATTCCACCTTCGTAAAGCAAGCAAAATCAAGGGGGGGCATACATCTACCCTCAAATTTGATTTCTAGGAATTAGATAAGAGGATTTTTGGTCTACTATCAAGTTTGTGTTGTAGGATGTGGTTCCTAACATTGTAGTTTTGCAGATAACTACACTAGGGGCTTCATTCTCCCACCTTTGAATGAGTATCCTTTTATGAAAACAAATTACATTTTTTAAAGTCCTTTAGCTTACATATGCACGCAGAGTCATATGGGCACTAAAGTGGGGGCTAAATGCGTTGCCAAAAATTGTACACCTTTGAAGAAAAGAAAAAAATTGTGCCCAATTTGGTCCTACTTTAGACACCCTTGCATCAATCACACTCCTAAAATAGCATTTATAGGCCCCTAAGACTCGTTATCTTTGACTTTGAGGCCTATTTTACCTAAGGAATCATACAAATCCCAAAAAAAAGCATCAAAATCACTCAAATATCATCAATCCCACCTCAAAAGCCCATGGTGGGACTAAGTCGCCCAAGGTGGCGACTTAGTCCTTTATAGGGTTATTTACATTTTTGAGTAGGAAAATGTCTGACTCACTAAATATTCCCGATGGGTGTTAGCCTCTTAGGTCAAAATAACCGACAATTAGGTATGTTGCTTATAAATACATGTTTTTAGGTCATTTTTTACAAGAAATCTCAAGAATCACGTGTTGAACATCTTCCACAAGAAGATTAATCTCTCTTTCTACAACAAAGTTGAAGCTTAGGGCAAAAAACTAGGGTTTTTGCAGGTCTTCAAGCTCACTTCTCACTCAAGATCTCACATTGCAAAGGATTGATCATGGATGCCTATGGAGAATCATGGAGAAATTTAGGTTGAGGAGGTGCAACTAGCCACCAAATCACACCTAAAGACTTGTTTTCAGAGTGATTCCATCTTCCATTGTCTCTCTATCTTCATATTTAACGTTTGCATTTCACTTACATTCACTTGTAATTTTGTAGGCTTTATTAGATTGAAGTCTTACATCATTCAAATCTCATGCATGCATCTTATTCTAGTGCATTACAATAGGGTTTTGCCTTACTTCAGATTTTCCTAGTTCTAGACACACTTAGGGCTAGGGTTTATGTAGATTTCTTGTCTCTTTCAAAGTTTAAATACCAACCAGGGGTTTGACCAAGGCAAACCCCACATTAGAAACCTAAATATACTCTATTTTGCAAGTGATTTTGTGGATCTGAACCCAGATTTCAGTGAAGAAGCAGAGTGCAGACTAAAGGCTTTTGAATCCACTTTCAAATTTCTCGAAAAGCTGAAAGGGACTAAGTTGCCAATAGTGGCGACTTAGTGCTATAGGATTATGTCAAGGATTTTGATAGATTTGAGTACCCAGTTGGTTGGAACAGAGCTCGGTGCAGTTTTCTAGGACTGGGACTAAGTCGCCCAATCTGGCATAAGTGTCCCAGTGGGCATAAAAGTTAGATTTACCATATTTCCAAAGGCTTCTGCAATCTCTACTTTAGTTCTCATCAGTTTCCATTTACACTTGTTTTATCTGTTATGTTATCTTGCCTTGTATAGTCTTCATTTTATCCTTTTGCATATCATCATATGTTTTCAAACAATGTAGATTTCATTAGTTTACATTCAATAGTTAGTTTTATTTACCAGATTATTGCATTTAAAGTACTCCATATAGGCATCTCAATCACATTCAATCCCTAATATTGAATGAAACCCAATTTTTATGTAGGTAAAGGGAGATCTCCATCCTTCTAGGTGAAAACCCTAGAAACCCTTGGGGAACACTCCTTTTACCCCCAATTTTTTTGTTTCAGGTGGCAATGACTTGTGGGATTTTTTGACAAATGGGTTCATGGATGTTACTAACCCGACATAGTATGTAGCTCTCACAAACAACTAGAAGACCCAGTCGAAGGAGAAAAGGAAGAAGGCTACTAAGGAATTGAGTTTGATAGAAGTAGCCATGACAAAGGCCATTTTTCCCAAAATATTAACAACTGAGTATGCAAAGGAAGCTTGTGAAATCATCCAAACAACCTACAAAGGGACTAATAAGGTCAGATTGGTGAAGCTCCAGATGCTTTAAAGAGATTTCGAGACTCTCTTGATGAGGGACAACGAGTCCATTTCATATTTCCACACAAGCATCTCTAGTTTGTTGAACCAGTTGAGGATGATTGGTGAAACCATGGAAGAGCAGAGGATTGTGGAGAAAATCCTCAAAACTTTTCCCTCCAAGTATGATGCAATCATCATTTCCATTGAAGAGGCAAAGGACCTCTCTACTTTGATGATGGATGAGTTGATGGGTTCTCTTCAAACCCATGAGCAACACCTAAATAGGTCTGCTAGTTGTTCCCAAGAGCAATCTTTTAAAGCTCAGTCTAAAAGGAAAACAGGGGTGTGGACTCGCTTTTCTAACACTAAAACAATAGAGGAGAAATGCAAAAGACCAATTTTAAATCTTCTTAAAACAATTGAGATGAAATCATACAAGGTAACAAGAGTTTAACAAAAATAACCAATCACACATAACACCAGATTTACATGGGAAAACCCTTTCGGGAAAAACCCACCACACCAAGAGAAGACACTTTTTATTACAGTAAAATAAATTACAAAAAATTCTCATAGTCCTCACTCTCTGATAGTAAGCTCACAATGGAAAACTTGAGTTTTCATGCACTCATTGTTACAATACTTCTTTCAGTATACAATGAATACAACTCTCTATTCTGTCACATACTCGCACTATCACCCTTTGTGACTTATATCAAAGTAATCGACTATACAAGTCTTACATCGCATTATTAAACATACAAACCAATCGCAGGCCTTAATAATGCACTGTTCACCTAATCAAGCAATCCAATCTTTTGATCGATCTACCTGCAATCACGCATCGGGCCACCCAGGCATTAACTCCCTTGCCTTAATCGGATTTTGTCATCAGTCAAAACATGTCTTGCAATTACTACTTTCACCTCTCTAGACTTTGACCAATCAGATGTTGATTACTTGCCACGCGTTGCCTCTCTACTTGTTCACTACTTCCAGTCAAGTTAGACCAATCAACACAAGTGGCAAACATCTCTTACCGTGCTACCTCGCCGAGTCAAAGCAGCCACCATGGTATGGCGGTGACACCGCGGTACCGCTCCAAGGTTGATAGACCTCCATGGTATTTTGGTGCCACCGCCCAACTACAAGTCCATCCTAACACCCTCATGGTATCGAGGTAGTGGCTTGTCTTCCAGCCCACCGCTTAACACTGCATCACCACCGAGCTCAGATCGACCTTCCGTGATATGGCGGTGCAACCACCCAACTGCATTGCTAAGCAAAGCCTCTCGCAGTATGGCAGTAACCCCCTATGCTGACCGTCGAGCTCCACCATTCTACCGCACCCCAACCGCAAGACCTCTGCGGCAAGGAGGTAACCATTATCTCTAACTAACAAGGCTTACTATGCCACCATGACATGGCTGAAAGGCCATTGTGGTGTGGCGATAAGCGAACTTTTCTTAACTGTCTTCGTTCATCGCGACCACTGTGCCACCAATGAACACCCTCTGCAGTAGGGAGGTAAGGCTTCACACTGACTATGCCCTTCAACCGCGCTACCACCAGCCCAAGATGGAGACCCCATGGTATGGTGGTAAAACTGCCCAACCGTGGACTTACTGACAAAGGCCCACAGTAAGGCGGTAAACTGCCAGACCGCACCTCTAGAAAAGCTCTCAGTGGTAGAGAGGTAAAGGCTTAAAAAGATGATAATTTTTCCAAGTCTTTTCAGAGGTCCAAGCCAAAAGTTGAGGCACCTGTTCCCAACACAGTCAAATGGTAGAGGTAGGGGGAGAGGTAGAAATAGCTCCCGACATGGTAGAGGCATATCCGGACAAGGAAATGTTGGAGGAGAAAGCTCAAGACGAGAAAGCAGCTAGGAGGGAGCAAGCAGCTTTCAGACTAGCTCCCGACAAACAAACAAGAACAACAGTTTGAATTAGAGGAATGACAAAAGCAATGTTGAATGCTAATACTGTCATAAGTTTGGTCATTATGCAAGTGAGTGCTAGAAAAAGTACAATAATCAGCCAAAACAAAATGTAAATATGGTTGATGCGAATGTGGCTGAAGGTAATTATTCCACAGCCTTCATCATGTGCAACATTGGTGAAGAAGGCAACCCCGAAGTCTGGTATTGGAACAATGGTTGTAGCAACCAAATGAGTGGTAATGAAAGTTTGTTTTATTTCATTGATAAGAATGTAAAGTCTAAAATAAGAATGGGGAACAATGGATTAGTTCTAGTCAAGGGAAAAGGACCTATCATGATCCGCACCAAGCAAGGTGAAAAGAAGGAGGTTCAGAATGTATTATTTTATCCTGGGTTAAAGAATAACCTCATGAGTGTTGGACAACTGATCCAAAATGGATATAAATTATTGATGGAGAAGGGTCAATGCATCATTTATGACAAGAATTAGAGGATGAAATTTTTTGTAGCAGTTCAAATGACAAAGAATTGAATGTTTCCTTTGAAGATTGAGACGTGTTTCTCATCTCGTTTGTAGTTGCACCTCTCATGAAAGAAAAATGTACAGTAGTACAGTCAGTATCCCTCAAAAGCATCATTCAAAACCCCTCCAAGCTATGGCATCTCAGGTATGGACATTTAGGCTATGTTGGTTTGAGTCTTTTGTCCAAGAACAAAATGATTGATGGTTTTCCAAGAGTAGTAGAGCCTAATGTTAGGTGTGAGGCTTGCATTTTGGGAAATCAACATAGGCAGCCCTTTCAATCAGGCAACTCTACAAGGGCAAGAGCACCATTGGAGCTGGTGCACACGGACTTGGTAGGCCCTATGCAAACCACATCTATTGGTAAAAGCCAATATTTTATGGCCTTTATTGATGATTACAGTTGTAAGACATGGGTCTCTTTTTTGCATCCTAAGTCTGAAGCATTTGATAAGTTTTTGTTGTTTAAGGCCCAGGTTGAAAAGGAGAGTGGACACATGATCAAGGTCCTAAGGTCTGATCATGGAGGAGATTATACCTCCAATCACTTCATGTATTTTTACAAGAAAAATGGCATCAAGAAGGAGCTAACAACCAATTATACTCCACAACAAAATGAAGTGGCTAAGAGAAAGAATAGAACCATCATGGAGATGGCAAGAAGCATGCTAAAAGCAAAGAGACTCCCAGATATATATTGGGGAGAGATTGTAGTAACAGTTGTATATATGATAAATAAAAGTTCAAAAAAGGCAGTCCATGACAAAATCCCACAAGAGGCATGGACAAAACACAAGTGGATGGTTGAGCACTTAAGAGTGTTTGGGTGTGTGGCATATGCACTTGTGCCAAAAGAGAAGAGGAAGAAGTTGGATGAAAAGGGTGAGAAGTGCATCTTCATAGGCTATAGTTAAGAGTCCAAATCCTATCTAGGTTGTATAATTCTATCACCAAGAAAATCATCATTAGTAGAGACGTGGATTTCCTAGAGGATGTGTCATGGGATGGCTTGAAAAATCCTGATAGCTCCCAACAACTCCCGATAGCTCCAGTTGATGCATAGAAAGAGCATGAAGTGCAACAAGATGATGTAGTGGAGCTTGTAGTAGCTCCTAATAGCTTCGGATGAGCTCCTAATAGCTCCCAATCACTTTGGATATTTGCTTAGTCACAAACAGAGATATCTCGAAAGCTCCCAACAACTCTTGAAATGAGAAAACAAAAAGGAAAGCAGCCACAGACAACCAGAAGATTGGCTCTAGAAAGCTCCCGATAGCTCTAGACCTAGCCTGTTCAACAGAGCAGTAGTAGTAGTGAAATTTCAGACCCCACTCTCGCCTCCCTAATGCCAAAGAATACCAAGAGTCTAATGGAGATCTACCAAAATGAAGGGTATGATGAAGATTTTGATGAGAATATGAATTTTGCACTATTTTCTCATAGTGATCCAATTTATTTTGAGGATGTTGTGAATGAGGAGAAATGGTGTGTGGCCATGGATGAGGAGATATATGCAATAGAGATGAGTTCAACACATGGGAGCTAACTGATTTTCCTCCCAACAAGCAAGTCATTAGGCTGAAATGGGTCTACAAGACCAAGTGCAATGTTGAAGGAAGGATAGAGCGACACAAGGCATGATTGGTGGTTAAGGGGTACAAACAACAGTTTGGGAGAGATTATGATGAGAAATATGTCCCTGTTGTAAGGATGTAGACTATGTGGGCAGTCATAGCAATTGCAACCCAGCACAAATGGAAGGTGTTTCAAATGGACGTGCAGTCCACCTTCCTAAATGGAGTGTTGAAAGAGGAATTTTATGTGGAGCAGCCACTTGGATATGAAGTTCTGAGTGAAGAACACAAGGTGTATGGGCTAAAAAAATCTCTTTATGGCCTGAAGCAAGCTCCATGGGCATGGTACAATAGGATTGACTCATATTTGATGAGCAATGGCTTTAGCAAAAGCGATGGTGAGCCCACTCTTTACATCAAGGTAGAAAATGGTAAGATTTTTATTATTGTCTTGTATGTAGATGATCTAGTTTTTATTGGGGATGATGATTTCCTCATTGTTTATTTTAAAGAGGTCGTGAAAAGAGAGTTTGAAATGACAGATTTAGGTTTCTTGAGATATTTTCTAGGCATAGAAGTAAAAGAAATGCATGATGGTATATTTATCTCTCAAGAAAGATATGTAGGAGAAATCTTGAAGAGATTTAGGATTCTTGAAAGAAAGCTTTCCCCAAAACCAATAGTCATAGGTCTAAATTTGAGCAAAGAAGATTGCAGCAGCAATGTGCATCCGACCATGTTTAAGAGTTTGGTTGGAAGCTTCATGTACTTAACTGCAACTAGGCCTGATATAATGCATGGAGTGAGTCTTATTTCTAGATTTATGGAGACTCCGAAAGACACCCATTGGCAAGCGGGTAAAAGGATCCTGAGGTATGTGAATTGCACCAAAGGATATGGAATTTTGTACACAACAGCAAATGAAGTTAGGCTAGTTGGATACACAGACGGTGATTAGGCAAGAAGTTTGGATGATAGGAAGAGCATATCAGGCTATGTGTTTCATTTGGGTTCAGGAGCTATCTCATGGGCTTCCAAGAAGCAACCCATAGTTTCCCTAGCAATAGCTAAGGCTGAGTATATAGCAAAGAATGCAACAACATGTCAAGCTATTTAGCCAAGAAGAATCTTGGCAGATTTCAGAGAAGAACAAGAAGATGGAACAACAATATTTTGTGATAATGTTTCATCAATAGCCTTGACGAAAAATCTTGTGTTTCATGGAAGAAGCAAGCACATTGAAATTAGGTATCATTTTATTAGAGAATTGGTTGAAAATGGTGAAATTAAAATGGAATTTTGTAGGTCTGAGCAACAACTAGTAGACATATTCACCAAACCTTTGAGAAGGGACAACTTCAGGTGCCTAAGGAGTAGATTGGGCATTGTTGATTTGGATCAGGATTGATCTTGTTTCATCGGCTTAGGACAAAGGGGGAGTGTTGGAATCTATTATTTTTCTTGAGGCTGCTCTCACGTCAGACCCCCAACTATTTACCTACTTGTCAAGAGCCTCCTCTCTTCAACAACAAGTTTTGGGATCTTCATCCCTACAACTCCTGACAGCTCCAAAATTGAATGTGGTTGGTCATTTTGAATTTCCAATTTATGGTGGTAGGTAATTTTAGATTTTGAGAGGGAATGTTGAAGAGACAAAAATAATTGAAGGTAGTTAGTTCTGTCAATTGGAAGAGAGTCAAAGTTTTCTGGCAGCAAGAAGTAAGTTGTAGAAGGTGAAGTTGCATCAGCAATAGGGAATGTTTTGAGAACATTTTGTAGAGTGTTTACAGTGAGCACCTGAAAGCTCCTGATTGCTCAGCTTTTTCCAAGAACGGTAGATAGTTCCAGTCGAATAGAAGGAAAGAGAGCTCAGAGAAACTCCTGACAGTTTCTAAGTCTATGGGTGCAACTCCAGATTGTTGCAAGTTTAGTTTGTAAATCAATAGTTTGTAGTTTCCAAGTTTGAAAGAATTATGTAATCATTATTTTTTGGTTAATAGAAGAAGAAAATTTGTATGCATAGTTTTGTGTGTCTCCATTCAGTCTATTTTTGTTATTCCGCATTTGTTTTTTTTTCCTATTGATTGGGAAATAGGGTAGAAGCCCTATAAGTTTCATTATATTTGAATTTCTAACAAATATATTAAATTATAGGTAGTGAATTGCTATTTTATTTTATTTCTTTAAAAAAATAGTATTAGTGAGGAATATGTTATTATCTTTATGAATGATTTTTTTAAAATATATGTTTTAATAGAATTTGAAAAATATTGATATATGAAAGTTAAATTAATTAAAATAAATAAAATGGAAAGGATAGGATAATTGCATAGAAATGGGGATAAAAGGAGGGTCAAAAGTTAATCTAGAACTTCCATCATTAATTCAAAATACCTAAACTCAAAATTTAAAGATGTGATAAAAATAAAATTGTAGTACTAATATAGTTTCTAAACTATGAATTTTTTTAAGAAAATGTTATGATTGAGAAGGTGAAATTCTAAGTATACATAAAAATTCTCACATTTTTATTGCTAAAATACAACATAGGGTCTCATGTGTGTCTCTTTTTATTTTTAATTTTGTATAAGAACTTCCAAAACCAATTAGTAGAAATAAAGCTAAGAGTGAGTATAAATAAGATGATAAATAAGAATATAAAACCTAACATTATATAAAAATGACATTTATCAATATATAACTATATTAAATCATTCCATATATTTTTTAAAACTAAAATAAAAATTAACCTAAATATACAAATTTCAAACACAACTACCCACATACCATAACATGGTGGGAGCACAACCTTGGTCTACTTACACTTCTTGTGATCTTTGAGTGGCTTTATTTATAATCAATACATCATATGATCCAATCTCCAATATTTGAGATACATAAAGAAAAGACAAAAATAAGCATCTGAAATTATGAAAGGGAGGAGATAGAAGTTTAATAAAACCTATCCACATACCATAACATGTTGAGAGCATGGCCTTGATCCTCTCACACTTCTCATGATCTTTGAGTGACTTTATTTCTAATCAATAAATGATGATCCAGTCTCCAATATTTGAGATAGATAAAGAAAAGAAAAAAATAAGTATATGAAATTATGAAAGGGAGGAGATAAATTTCAGTAAAACCTATCCACATACCATAACATGGTGAGAGCGTTTTCTTGATCCTATCAAACTTCTCCTAATCTTTGAGTGACTTTATTTCTAATTGATAAACCATGACTAAGATCTCCTATTAATAAACCATGTCTCCAATATTTGAGATAGATAAAAAGAGACAAAAATAAGCATATGAAATAAGAAAGGGAAGATACAAGTTCAAATACACCTATCCATGTGCCATAACACGAGGGAAGCATGACCTTGATCTACTCACAATTCTTATGATCTTTGAGTGAGTTTATTTTTAATCAATAAATCATGACTTAATCTCCAATATTTAATATAGATAAAGAAGAGACAAAAATGAAAGAAACAAAATTTCAAACATACATACCTACGTATATCATAACATGATGAAAACATAACCTTGATTTACTCACAATTCTTGTGATCTACTTTATTTCTAATTGATCTCTTATCAATAATTCATGACCTAATCTCTAACATTCGAGATAGAGAGGAGAAAAAAGAAAACATATCGAATAAGAAAGCGAAGACAAAATTAAGTCTTGGACAATACTACATTTGGTAGGGTAAATTTGGTGAGGTGTCATTGCCCTCTAAATTAGAGTCATTTTTTATTTCCATCATCTCCCATTGTTGAATTCAAATCACTAATAAAATACACTATAAAAAGCATGATTTGGGCTTAACCTAATCATTCCACATTGGTTTTGGTAGGAACTAGAATGGATTCCGACAAGATTTTTCCTTTATTGCTTTTATTTATGTTGGGCAGCATTAGAAATGGAAATGAAATTGGTGAAACCAATATGGTTTTCTACCTAGAGGGAAACAATGCCACAAAAATATTCCTTTAGCTTTACCAAAAAATCCATCATCACTCCTCCCACTATTATTTATGTGGAATTGTTTCCATGCACGTAGAAAACCATGTCGGTCTTGCTAATTTCATTTCCATTTCCAGTGCTGCCCAGCACAAATAAAAGCAACAAAGAAAAAATCTTGTCGGAAGCCATTCTATTTCTTATCACAACCAGCGGTGAATGCTTGGGTAAAGCCCAAATCATGGTTTTTATAGTAGATTTTATCAATGATTTGATTTTAGAAATGGGAGTTGATGGAAATGAAAACGACTCTGATTCAGAGGGCGATGACACTTAACCAAATTTACCCCACCTAATAATGCAGTATTAGCCAGACTCAATTTTGTCTCCTCCCTTTCTTATTCGATATGCTTTTTTTAATCTTCTCTATCTCAAACATTGGAGATATGTCATGATATATTGATGAGATCTTAGAAATAAAGTTATAGTATGTAGAGGTAGGTCTGTTGGTAATTTTTTCTCTCTTTTCATTTTATATGCTTATTTTTGTCTTTTTTTTATTTATTTCAAACATTAGTGATTAGATCATTATTAATTACTCGAAGATCACAAGAAATGTGAGAAGATCAAAGTCATGCTTTCTTCATGTTATGGTATGTGGATAGGTATGTTTGAAATTTTGTCTCCTCCCTTTCATATTTCATATGCTTTTTTTTTTCTCTTCTTTATCTATCTCAAATATTGGAGATTTGGTGATCTCACTTATTGATTAGAACTAAAGTCAGTCAAAGATCATGAGAAGTGTGAGCAGATCAAGGCCATTATCTCACCATGTTATGGTACGTGGGTAGGTTTGTTTGAAATTTTATCTCCTCTCTTTTGTGTTCTATATGCTTATTTTTTTCTCTTCTTTATCTATCTCAAATATTGGAGATTGATCATGATTTATTGATAAGAGATGTGAGTGATGATTTATTGATTAGAAATAAAGTCACTCAAAGATCACAAGAAGTGTGAGTGGGTCAAGACCTCATGCTCTTAGCATGTTATGGTATGTGTGTAATTGTGTTCAAATTTTCATATTTAGGTTAATTTTTATTTAGTTTAAGTATTTTCATGGAATGATTTAATATAATTATATATTGATAAATATCATCTTTATATAAAGTCAACTTTACATTCTTATTTATCATTTTTTTCATTTATATTCAATTTAATATATTTGATTCTTATTTTATATTTATCTATATTTATGTTCGTTTACTTACCATTTATTATATTTATGCATATATTTATATACACATATATAACTTAAGCACCCACTCTTAGCTTTATTTCTACTAATTGATTTTGAAAAATACTTAATGAAAAAAATTAAAATGGAGCACATATGAGACACTATATTGTATTTTAGTAATAAAAATGTGAGAATTTATATATGTACTTAGCATTTCACCATCTCAATCTTAACATTTTTTTTAAAGCTTCCCTGGTTTAGAAATTATATTAGTACTACAATTATATTTTTATCACATCAAATTTTGAGCTTAGATATCTTGAATTACCAATGGAAATTCTAGATTAATATTGGGCCCTTTTTTGTCCCTCATTTTTATGCATTTATCCTATCTTTTACTTTTATTTATTTTAAAATAACAATATTCTTTTCAAATTCTATAAAACATATATTAAATTAAATACAAAATAAATTAAATGTTCGTATCTTAGATGTCAAATCCTTGAGGGGTCTTAAATGACCATCTTGAAAACCATTTTTTATTGTATTGTTGTATATTTTTCATGCTTGGGAGAAGTGTTAGAAATATGAAGTAATAACCCACTTGAAGCTACAGTTCTTCAATGGATCACCAAGAAGAAAACAATCCACACAAATAAAGAAGTGTTGCAACAAGAGAAAGAAGAGAACTTGATCAAATGATGATCTATGATGAACTGATATAGAATAATTTACAAATGTACAAGAGCCTTCCTTATATAGGCAAGGATAGAGGTAGTTGGATAACCACCTTGGTTACAATCATTAAATGCCTAATGCACAATTATAAATACATGGGTGAAATATTAAATGCCTAGGTAACTACATGCCTATTAATGAGATATGGTCCCATTAAATATTAGTTTCTAGAATGCCACCTAGGAAACTAACTCCTAAGTAAACCTTTTAGTGATGTGAATAGGTCTAACTAATAACTATTTAGGAAATAACCCCATTCACACTAACAAGAAGTAACTACAAAATGGGTTGATAAAATAATTTGTATTCATAGAGGGAACATTCAGTTCATTATCATTTTGATTATTTCTACCATGTTCCTACTTCCATTATTTTCAAATATGATGCACTCACCTTTCTCCATCAACACTTTGTAACTAACCTCTTTGGATTAGTTGTCCAACACTAAAGAGATTGTTTTTAATACTTTGGGAAAAATAAACATTCTATTTTATTTTGTGTAACATGCCAATTGTTCACTAAAGTAAATTTTCCTAAATTTTCACTTTGCGAGTAAATAAACTATGTAACTTAACCATTTCCATAAAAAAATTATTTTTTTTATAGAGAAAAAATGAACATAGATGTCATAACAATAATCAACATTGATTCCATTCCAATATGATATTCCACATAAAATAATATTTCCAAGAATGTGTACAAAGTGCATACATATCTCAATCGAGCGTCAAAGCAATAGATATAGATGGTCCAAAAACTCCTCTCAAATCTTTGGTCTTTTATTTCCTGTTGAAGAAGAGAAGCATCACTCAAGTGCTTTTCCGCAAACCACAAACACATATGTGATCCCCCACACATCTATCATAGGATAGATCGCCCTACCCTTCGACAAAAATATTGGTGGAGTAATCTCATAACGACAACTATTTTGAGCTTAGTGTTGTGTCCTACATGAATAGAACTTTTAAACCCTACAATCTAGATCTAGCATGCATTACTAGATCATGGTGAATTGATAGTGGATTCACAGGAAATCATACTACTTTGGCCAAAGTGTTCTCACTCAGTACTTCGAGTGATAGTCATCCTACTCACATACACTACTCAAGCTCATTTTGACTTTCAGCCACTATAATCTATGCATAGGTATTTCCTCCAACGGGTAATCTTTAATCCCAGAGATATCCTATTCCCTTTCCAGAAAACTTAATGGTATTTCTACTCTCAAAGCATAAATACAAGTTACCCTCCCTTCAATGGATAATTCAAATCTCAGGTGTAACTTACCAACTATCTAATTCAATCAAATAACTTAGCTATGAATAATCCCATAAGCTATCCCTGTTTAATAATATCTATTATAGTAATACCTATGACATTTATAATCCCTCCTATTATGGAGTAAATACAAGCACTTTCACAAAAAATCATAGAAGTTCTTTTTCCTTTCCAAAGAAAAATCTATGACTCCACAATGCAAGTAATCTCAAGCAGTTCAAATAAAGCATTCAAATGTCAATCTTTCACAAATAAAGATAATTAAGAGAAGACTAGATCCTCATGACTATAATATGCTTAACCAATGACTAACTTGATGCACAACCTTCCAACAAGAGATTCCTAGCTTCACTTAATCACCTTAAGCAATACTTCACTATGAATTCTCTCTCAAGAAAAAAATATGCACTCACAAAGTAATTCACAACTCTCTCACAATAAGTCTCAGCTCCCAAATTATACAACTCTCAAAATAATTCTAGCACAATAAGTTTGCAGAAGAATGCATAATAATGATACGTCCAAATGAGAGAACTTGCCTCTCTATTTATACATAAAATTGTGACTTTTTAGCCTACATAAAAGGAATGCTATTTGACAGATTTCTCCATGCAAGTCGAATCACAACATGGGTGAACCCACAAAAGTGGTTTATAATTCGAGTGAGGAAGGAAAACTTCCAAAAAATGACCCCAAACAAAAAAAAATCATTTTGGGGGGTTGGAATGAACTGTAGGTTCGAGTGAACCCATTAAATGTGGTAACTTGCCCTTTCCCATTGTGGAAAGGGGGTTCGCTCGAACCCCTTAGGTTTGAGCGAACCCCCCTTTTCCCACCTTCCCACCCTCTGACACAAAAAAGCTCTAGATTTTTTCCCTTCAAAGCTTGGGTTGAGGATGAAAATGGAGGAGATTTCATAGACCCAACTAGAATATGGTAGTCCTCGGAACAAGCTATCCAATGAATATAATTTTAATATGTTTTGGTTTTATTATGTATTTATTTTTTTAGTTTTATTAAATGTAGGTTTTTCATCGAAAATCAAGCTCTCTATTCTGCACATGGAAAAATAGCAGATTATAAAAAATAAAAATAAAAAATATATGTTCATGTTGGGTATTGATGTCCTTGAT
This sequence comes from Sequoiadendron giganteum, assembly GCA_007115665.2. Taxonomy (NCBI): domain Eukaryota; kingdom Viridiplantae; phylum Streptophyta; class Pinopsida; order Cupressales; family Cupressaceae; genus Sequoiadendron; species Sequoiadendron giganteum. The sequence continues at coordinate 629,718,823 of CM021101.1, forward strand.
CCATTAAAAAAAAAATGAATTTGGATACATACAGAAAAATTTATGTTGTATACGGTCCGCCTATGTCTGAATTGTAATTGGTTTGACTTCGAAACTTTATTAAGGAAAAAATATTTAATAAAACACTATGAAACCAAATAAAAGTTCTAGATATCGTAGTTACAAATCTAAATTTGAAAAAAAATGAATTTTATCCTTCATACAAAAAAAATTATGTTGTATACGTTGAGCGTCACTCCTTAAAAATGCTAATTTTTAAAAAAGCTAGTTTTCAAAGGAGATGGAAAAAGAAGTGCAATCTGATTCCAAATTTTTTGAAAAAAATATATTTAGAATCTATAGAAAAAATGTCACAAATCACTAGTTTGCATCATCTTCAAATTCCTCACGGTTTAGCCGCTATAGGAGCCCGAAAGTGAAAATTTAGTTTTAAAAAATCAATTTAGTGTCCAGTTTGCCCAAAAATTATAAACCAGTATTGTGGGATCAACTACATACAACTAAAAGGTGGCAACAAACTAAGTGTAAACTCAGCAAAAAATGCTACAAATCAACCCTTCTATTTGACAATAGCAAAAGACTAATTCAAATGTGCACATGCTCAAATGATGACAATCCAATTGTAACCACATTAGACTTCTACTGAAAAATGGAGTTTTCATAAGTTGGGGCCATGTATATTCCAACTTCCTTATCTCTTGGCATGGTTTTACTCTTTGAAATAGTCTCATATTATCAAGCAACACCTATACTATGTTGACTTGGTCATAGTTCCTTTGAGCAACAAAGGAAATATGAGTCACCTCATAATAATAGCATATAAAGGCGCTTTTACTTAGCACATGCCTTGCTATTTTACTTTTCCTATTCTCATGCATTCACAATACTTTATGAAGTAGGCTTCATATTCCATCACTTTACATTTTAAACATAAGTGTTCCAAGTTTAATGTATTCACTGCTATAAAACAACAATGTCATTTATGTTATATCGACTATGGTTTACCTCTCTATTGAAATTTATTATTGTGCAATACTTTGCATATGGTTTGGCCTTTATCCAATGTTAACATATGTATTATTCGGCCTTTAAATACTTTATATATCTTATATACAAATCGACCTATATTTCATATATATAAATTTCCCTCAAAGCATTATATATATGTGCATATACATATATATGTATGTCAATAAATAACATTAACACTATATCACACACACACACACATATATATCTATGTATATGTATATATATATATATCATGTCAAACAAGTATGGATACATTCGATATACAAATGAATATGAAAAAGTTAACATTCACATATTAATAATAACCATATCGACTATATATGTATATATATATATATATATATATATATATATATTCCTCTATGTACAAGTATACGTGTGTATACATAAGGATATATGTATATATCTCATATATATACACATTTGATTGCACAATCAATCACATACATAATTTATATCATGTTGATAGGGAATAGACATGTGGTGTATTAATAAATATACACATTCATGTCGTATTTTTCATTTGATAGCTCTATGCCCATAAGAAATCCATTCATAAGCATGCATAGGTGCGTCTACCTATGTACTCTCATGTACGTGTCCCTTCATGCATATGGTCTATTATCGACATGCATATGTATACATATACATACATTCCACGTGTGTTCACCTCATTAATACAAACATGGTAATATAAGGAAGAACTCATAAGTTCAAATAGATAAACATCATCCAAGCATGCATTCAATAGTAATCAAGACCCTTACTAATGCAAACACATCATTCTAAGGATGACTTACAAATTCCCAACATGATAACTTGATTCAACCATTCTATTGTGAGTGTGTGTAAGCTCAGTTAGGCTACACTATTTGTTACCCAACCAAGATCTTCTCCTGAGTGATACTTCCCCTCGCACCTAGAGGATTGAACATATACCTGCATCAAACTAACACATTCTCACAGTAGTCAGTTGTTCAACAAAATATTCATTACATAATATATCTCCATGGTTAGAATATCTAATTCAATAACCATCCATTTCACATATGTGCATTTCTTCACATATCATTAAATGAAATAACATTCATTCATATTTCATTGATAACAAAGTGCAAGAACATTTATTCTCATTCAGAATTCTAATTACATTCACATATGCAATATTTACCATAATACAATAATAGTAAATAGGTAATTACACAATTGGGGTGTAACATACTTCCCCCCTTGTGAATCATCGTCCCCGATGATTTTGTGTAGCAACATAACTAATCAAAAAAGAAAAATTATTTTTAAGTACTTTCAAAAACATGCAAAACATGTGGGAACTTTTGGTGTATCTCGGCAAAATCTTCCCAAGTGGCAAAGTCTTCCGCATACTATTCCCACCGAAATTTGCACTATAGAACTTCCCTGTTACACAAGTGAAGCTTATTCATTTTGAGCACCTTGACGGGCTCGAGTGTTACCACTCTTGGGTCTTGTACGTATAAATCATTCCAATCAATCACATGATTATCACCTAGCATATAGTTCTTTAGGTATGACACATGAAAGATGTTATGTATCCTGGCAAGAGTTGGTGGTAATGTAATTTGGTAAGCTACTGGATTCACTTCCTTGAGAATCTCAAAAGGTCCTACATAGCAGGGGGCTAATTTGGAAGACTTCCCAAACTTGATTGAACTCTTGTGAGATTTCACTCTCAACAACACCTTGTCACCTACTGCAAAACTTTGGGGCACTCTCTTAGCATCAACATAGCTTCTTTGTCTATCATTAGCTTCAACTAACCTTTGCTTACCAATCCTCACTTGCTCTTCCATGTCAGCCAACATTTATATCCCAAGACTCACTCTATCCTCAAGTTTATCCCAACTTATAGGAGTTCGACACTTTCGACCATATAATGTTTCGAAAGGATCCATCTTTATTGTAGAATGATAGGAATTGTTGTAAGAAAACTCTACTAAAGGAAAGTAGTCTTCCCACTTGTATTGTTGATCCATGCAATACATTTAAATTAGGTCTTCCAATACTTGATTCACCCTTTCCATTTGTCCATATGTTTTTGGATGATATTTTGAGCTAATATTCAATTTAGTCCCAAGTGCGGAAAATAAGGTTTTCCAAAACCTTGAAGTGACTCGTGCATCCCTATCCAAGATAATCTTCTCAAGAATTCCATGCAACCTAAACACTTCTTGCATAAATTTCCTTTCTATGATAGGAGCTCCATCAATTAGATTCTTGGGTATGAAATGCGCGACCTTAGTAATCTTATTCACAACCACAAGAATGGAATTATGCTTATTCTTTGGCATAGGCAATCCTTGCACAAAGTCCATACTTATGACTTGCCACTTTCTCTCTGGAATATCATGTGGGTATAGCAATCCTATAGGATGATGATGCTCTTCTTTCACCCTTTGACATTCAAGGCACTTAGCCACAAACCTAGAATCATCTCCTTTCATCCTTTTCCAAAAATATAATGGCTTTACATCTGCCAACATTTTTATCACACCAGGGTGTCTAGAGTACGATGTTTCATGTACTTCTTTCCATACCAGATTTCTTAACTCTTCTGAGTTAGGTACATACATCCTCCCCTTATACCTAAGTATACCTTTGGATTCAAACTGAAAACCTTCATACCTTGCATCATGTGGATTGTTAGTGAGTGCTTTCTTAACTTGCAAATAGTACTCATCCTCTTTGCATTTCTGCAATACTCGTCCTTTAAAGTCAATTTGAATTATCACTATTGAGGAAATATGATGTCTTCAACTCAAGGCATTGGCGACCTAATTCTCTTTTCCTTTAATAACTGATATTAAAGTCATAATCTGGTATTAACTCCAACCATATTCTCTATCTAGCATTTAGATTAGGTTGAGTAAATAGATATTTCAACCCATGATGATCAGTTTTCATCTCAAAGGGTTTCTGTAACAAGTAATGCCTTCACATTTGTAATGCGTAAACCACAATTGCTAACTCTAAATCATGTGATGCATAATTTTTCTCATAAGGTTTCATCTTCCTTGATTCATAAGAAATTACTTTCCCTTCTTGTATTAATACACCTCCTAAGCCCACTCCTGATGCATCTGTGATAACAATAGTCACCCTCAAGATTTGGTACTTTCAAAATTAGTGCAGTAGTCAACTTCTCTTTGAGTAGGTCAAAGTCTCCTTGGAACTTCTCTGTCCACTCAAAATTATTCCCTTTCTTTTGCAAAGAAGTAATTGTAAAGGCTATCTTGGATAAGTTTGCAACAAAATTTCTATAGTATCCTACTAAACCCATGAAACTTCTAACCTCTGAGACATTCTTGGGAACTAGACATTCTAGCACTGCCTTGATCATAGCTAGATCAACTGAGATTCCATCCACTAATATCACATGTCCAAGATAATGTACTCTCTTCTAAAAGAAGGTACACTTAGATATTTTTCCATACAAATTATGTTCTCTAGGTTATTGTAGAACCATCTCTAAATGCCTACAATGTTCTTCCTCATCCTTGAGTAAATCAAAATGTCATCTAGGAAATCCAAGACAAATTTATCTAGGCAGTCCCTAAACATGTTGTTCATAAGGTTCATAAATGTTGTAGGTGCATTTGTTAAACCAAACGGTAGAACTGTAAACTCATAGTGTCCATATCTGGTTCTGAACACAGTCTTAAAGATGTCTTCATCCTTAATTCTCAACTGGTGGTATCCAGATCTTAGATAAATCTTATAAAATATTTCAACTCCCCTCATTTGATCAAATAGATCATCAATGTGTGGCAAAAGATACTTGTTCTTTACCGTAGCTTTGTTAAGCATGTGATAATCTATGCACAAATGCAAAGTACTGGATCCTTTTTTTTCACAAAGATTACTAGTGCTCCCCAAGGTGAAACACTTAATCTTACCAACCCCTTAGATATCAATTCATCTAGTTGTGCCTTAAGCTCCATTAGCTCAATTTTCATCATTCTATAAGGTACCTTGGAAATAGGTTTGGATCCTAGAACTATATCAATAGAAATGTCAAATATCCTTTTTGGTGGTAGTCCAGGTAATTCATCTGGAAACACATCTACAAACTTTTGCAGTATAGGATATCTCTCCATTTATGACATTCCAGTTCCCTCCATTTCACTATCCTCCATCTCTTGGAAGCTTTGTGGTTCCAAGTTATCAAGGTTCTCTTGAGAATTAGATCCCTTATAATATTCAAGCTTTTCCATCTTGACTACAAAGAGTTTGCATCCTTTCTTCTTATCCCTTAACAATTGCATTGCAGATATTTGACGAATCTTGACCTCTCTAGGTATCCCTTAAAACTTCACCTGGTTACCAAGATCATCTAAGAATTCTACTATTTTGGAATTGAAATCTACCTTGGCCCTATGTATCCATAACCAATTCATACCTAGGATAACATCATAGGATCTTAGAGGCATGAAATATAGGTTCACTTCAATATAAAAACAAGGTAGTTCTATCCTAGCTTCGAACAAACATTTTTCCACCGTTCCTCTTGTTTGGTTTGCATACTCTACATCCCAAGACTTTTCCATGTAACCAACTTTCCTAAATATTTGCTTAGCTACTCTAGGTGAAATGAAATTTTTAGTTGCACCAATATCTATAAGTATAGAAATTGGTAAGCCAAATAGAATACCTAGAGTCTCTACTGGAGTCACTTGATAGTCTAACTAGTGATCACCTACAACTACATGTATCTTTTGTTGGAACATTGCTTGTTGAGTAGGAAGTGGATTACCATAAGATCATGACCCAAAAGACCTATTGGGACATATTCTCTATCATAGTGGTCTCCTCCACATGTAAAACATCTAGTAGTTGGTCATTTCTTCCTTGCGGGTTCTCTAGATTTACTAGCATTTCCACCAACATTGTTGGTATTCCCACCACTGGAACCATTCCTCTTACATTCCCTTCCTGATTCTTTTCCACTATTACAAGGTCCTTTTCCCCCTTATTTTTTCACATTTTTTACAACTTCAACCTTCTTTTGAGTTGGTTTGTCTTGAGCTCCCACAATCTTCTTATGATTTCTATTTTTCTAGTAGATGGAGATAGCTTTGAGCTTCTACTCTCAATTTCAACCACCTTCTCATACACAAGATCCATAGGAGCCGGATCATGAACATATACCTCTCCTCCAATCTAACTATTAATTCCCATCATGAACTTCCTTATACGAAAGAATTCATCCTTCTGGTACATAAGAACATAATGTAGCAAACGAGTAAAATTCTCTCAATACTCATTAACTATCATTTCACCTCAAGTCTCAAACTCTAAAACTCCATGATTTTTTGGTCAAAATAGAGTTGGGGTAACCATATTTTATGAAAAATTTCAACAAATTCATTCCATGTCAATTTTAGCGAGCTAAGATCAAGTTCCATCATTTTATTCATCCACCAGTTAGAGGCTTCTCCTGCTAACTGGTATGCTCCCCATGTTGTTTTAGTGACCTCGGAGTAATTTTGAATCTCAAAATACTTTTCCATTTCAACTAACCAAGCCTCAACTTCATCTCCATTGGTGCTCCCTTCAAACTTGGGTGGATTGATTTTCTTCATATCTTTGGAGAGTTCAAAAGCCATACGCTTTATATTAGTTTCTTCATATAGAGAAGACGATTTCTCTCTCATGGTCATTAGTTTGATCATGTTCACGAGAATATTTTTCTCCCCCATCCTCATTATTTGGAACTTCCTTGTCAACTCTATCCTTTACCCTTATTTCTTGCTCTAGCTTTCCCAACCTTGCTAAGATTTGGTCCAATCTAGCTTCAACTCTTTCTGAGCCTTTCTCAACTTCTTGGCTTCTTCTAGGATTGGTTCATGCTCTTACCATCTTTGCAAGAAAAGATTATACATTAAGGTTCATCCATATTAGATTCAATCATGTTATCAATCATCTTATGTAAAACATTTAAATGAGCAATTAGTTGCACATACGAAATTCCACATAATACTTAAGCACAAGATTTTTGATAAACACATGATTTAATTATTCAAAAGGATCTCAATATCCTTTTGATTACATGGAGTGACTATTCAGATATTCAAGTGGAGAGTATCCCTCAGATTAACTCTCAAACATGTAACTTAATGGGGTATAGCCTACAAATTGAGATTGTTTCTCATCTCTCATTTGTTCATATCTATCCCAAAATGGATAGTAACCTTCAGATTTGTCATCCGATACATAGTTACGAGGGACATAACCCTTTAATTCATTACTCGAGGAAGTTACAATTACTTCTACCATTAGAAGAACTCTAGGGTCTCTAAAGATAAATGTCAAATTGACACTTCCTTCTAAGGGCATATCCCTAGAAAGTGGTAAATATTCTGACTTCTCTAGTGAGATGAAAGGTAAATAGTTGTACTTAGCCTCCATCTTCATCTGTCTCCTCACATCACTAATTCGAGAAAGAGTGTGACTAAACTTTTCAATGTCACTTAATTGGACAACATTTTCATAGTTAGTACCCTCAATTGTTTGTACAATAGCCTCTATTTCCTTCTTGGCCTTTAGGTAGTACTCATTCCTGATTACTAATTTCTTACAGTTAACTTGAGATGCACCATCCTAGCACAAGAATTTCCAAACATTCGATAATTTTGGATGGAAAGTATGATGATCTCATAGGTTCTAGAGCTAAACCTGGTAGCTCTGATACCACATGTAACACACCAATTGTTTACTTAAGTAAATTTTCCTAATTTTTCACTTTGTGCTCATAAATAAACTATGTAACTTAACCATTGCCATAAAAGTTTTTTTTTCTTTATAGAGAACAAATAAACATAGATATCAGACATTGCTGAGGGTTTCTTGGTTTTCCCTTCCAATGGCCACCATAAATCCTTCTAATAGAGGTATTCCTCCATCTGTATCTTCCATAACTGATAGTTTTGCCCATTGAACTTCTCAACCTTCAACTTACCCTTGTCTGTCATTTCTCCCACTCAACCGTGAAACTCCCACTCAATCATGAGACCTTCCTGCAGACGATAATTAAACACAATCTTGCTCTAATACCACTTGTTAAGGTTAGAAGGTAGATATCTAACAAGTTAAATGAAAATTTGATTAATAAAACATAGAAACAAAACACATAGAAATTTATAGCAGAAACAAGACAACACTAAGAATTTAACGTGGTTCACCCAATCTGGGCTACATCCACAAAACCGCAGCCATCCAATGATTTTATTATCCAGTTCAAAACATATTACAATCTCGTGAATAATTCAATGCTACAACTCCCCATCCCAACTGCTTATAACAAGCTTTTAGAAGCTTCCAGAAATTAATGACAACCATTTTGAGCTTAGTGTTGTGTCCTACATGACTAGAACTTGTAAACCCTACAATTTGGATCTAGCATGCATTACTAGATCATGGTGAATTGATAGTGGAGCCAAAGGCAATCACACTACTTTTTCCAAAGTGTTCTCACTCAATACCTCAAGTGATAGTCATCCTACTCACATAAACTACTCAAGCTCGATTTGATTTTAGGCCACTATAATCTATGCATAGGTATTTCCTCCAATGGGTAATATTTAACCCCAGAAATATCCTATTCCCTTTCCCACAAACTTAATGGTATTTATACTCTCAAATCATAAATACAAGTTACCCTCACTTCAATCGATAATTCAAATCCCAAGTGCAACTTACCAGTTATCTAATTCAATCAAATAACTTAGCTATGAATAATCCCATAAGCTATCCTTATTTAATCATATCTAGTACAATAATACCTATGACAAACAATCCCTCATATTATGGAGTAAATACAAGCACTTTCACATAAAAGCATAAAAAAACTTATTTTTCCTTTCCAAAACAAATTCTATGATTTCTTAAAGCAAGTAATCTCAAGCAATTCAAATAAAGCATTCAAATCTCAATCTTTCACAAATAAAGACAATTAAGAGAAGACTAGATCCTCATGCCTATAATACACTTAACCAATTGATTGACTTGATACACAGCCTTCCAATAGTAGCTTCCTAGCTTCACTTAATCCCCTTAAGCAATAATTCACTATGACTTCTCTCTCAAGACAAGAATATGCACTCACAAAGTAATTCACAACACTCTCACAATAACTCTCAACTCTCAAATTATACAGCTCTCAAAATAATTGTAGCAGAATAAGTTTGTAGAAGAATGCAAAATAATGATGCGTCCAAATGAGAGAATTTGCCTCTTTATTTTTATAGAAAATGGAGACTTTACAACCAATAGAAAAGGCATACTATTTGATAGATTTATCCATGCAAGTCGAATCACAACATACAACTAAAAGGTGGCAGCAAACTAAGTGTAAACTCAACACAAAATGCTACAGCTCAACCCTTCTATTTGATAGTAGCAAAAGACATTCAAATTTGCACATGCTCAAATGATGACAGTCCAATTGCAACCACATTAGAATTCTACAAAAAAATGGAGTTTTCACAAGTTGGCACCATGTATCTCCCAACTTCCTTATCTCATGGCATGGTTTGACTCTTTGAAACAATCTCATATTATCAAGCAACACCTATATTATGTCGACTTGGTCATAGTTCCTTTGAGCAATAGAGGAAAGATGAGTCACCTCATAATAATAGTGTATAAAGTTTCTTTGACTTAGCACATTCCTTGTTGTTTTACTTTTCCTATTATCATGCATTCACAATACTTTATGAAGTAGGATTCATATTCCATCGATTTACATTTTAAACATAAGCATTCCAAGTTTAATGTATTCGCTGCTATAAAATAACAATTTCATTTATGTTATATCAACTATGGTTTACCTCTCTATTGACCTTTATTGCTCCGCAATACTTTGCATATGGTTCAGCCTTTATCCAATTTCAACATATATATTATTCAACCTTTAAATACTTTGTATATCTTATATACAAATCAGCCTATGTTTCATATATATAAATCACCCTCAAAGCATTATATATATGTACATATACATATATCTGTATGTCAATAAATAGCATTAATGCTATATCACATATATATATATATATGTATATATATATATATATATATCATGTCAAATAAGTATGGATACATTAAATATACAAATGAGTATGAACAAGTTAACATTCACATATTAATAATAACCATATCGACTATATATATACATATAAATATATGTAGTAACAAAAAAAGTAGCATTTCCCTTGCTTGCTTGAATAATTGATATTAAAATTGAATTACTAGTGTCTTGGAGTAGTGTTGTAATTTCTTGTAGACATTCACACCATTCTAGGACCTTTATCTACAAAAGTCATGTCTTAATTGGTCCTTTCGAAGGGTGTTGTAAAGTGTTGTAACACACTTTCACACTTTTTTAGGACTTATCTGCTTAATTAAGCCTAATGGGCACCTTTTCAATAAAAATGTACATAATGGACACCTTGTTTAAGTGTTGCAAAGTTTTTTTAAAGCACTTTCACATTTATCTAGGTGGTCCTAATTCATTGTGGTTAATTGGAGTTATTAACCCCCTTTTTAATGGCGAATGGGTCCTCTCTTAACAGGACCCCCCTTTTTTTGGTGATTTGGAATTGATTTTTGGTCTTCTTTCAGTTCCTCGAAGCTTGGTCACAGAAACTTAGCCAAGACCCATTCACCCTTAATGGTGAATGGGTCCTCCCTTAATGAGAACCTAATGTTTGAATTTCATTCTGGCAGAAATTTAATTATGTTTCTTCCCAGATCTGATGTCGACCTTAGTTCTTTGAATTTCAGAGTTAATCTCCTAATTCAATATAAATAAGGGGTTAATTCGCATTGTTTCTCCTAAGTCATCTAGCAAGTTTATGAGTCATTCAAGCATTCAAGTGATCAAGAATTAGAGCATTTCAAAGGAATTTGCAAGGCATTACAATGCATATTTCAAGACATTATTGCAGCAATTCAAAGTCTTATCATCATGTCAAGGGTTTAATGTATTCATGTTTGTTAAGCTAAAAAGTTAATGTTGTATTGAGGATCTACTTACAAGAATCATCATACATCCAAGATCTACATTCTTCATTCCCACTACATGATAGTTTTTCATATTTTCTTCACAAGACATAATCCAAGGTGACATCATTTACATTATTTCACATTCATGCTTCATTTCCTTCATTTCATCATTTGGTTTAATTACCTAAAAGGGGTTTGACTGAGGCAAACCCCCATTCACTAAAAAGTCAACAATTTTTTTGCCCTTGAGTGTATTATTGCAGATTTTACAAGTTGGAGCAAGATTTGGAGCAAAGTTGCAAAGTTGTCAAAGTTCCTAAAGTTGTCATCCATATTGCAAGATCACATAAAAATATCTATAGAATTAACTACAGGCTTCAAGAACTTGATAACCAGGATTTCAAGAGTGTAGACATCAAGGTATAGGATCTTGAAATCAGTTTTTCAAAACCCTAAAAGGACCCATTCACCACTAAAGGCGAATGAGTCCTCCATAGCTCAAAAATGAAAACTTTATGGCTAGTTACAAAAACTTTTATGCTCTTAAATAATTCCTTATAGTTGCTATAACAATTAGGTTGCATTTCTGGTTGTTTTTAACATCATATTTTGCATAATTTGAAGTGATTAGGGCCCTAGAAAAATAAGTGGTCCATCTCTTTTGTCCCCAACATTAAGGTGGATCCTATTTTCACCCTAATCATTATTGGTGAACCCAACATTTTCAACATTGCATAATACGTTAAAATCTTGCATTCATTGCATTTAGATTTGCATTGAATTAGGGTTTTCTTCTTTTGCATTTAAATCTTGCATATCATATAGGGTTTCAATTTACATTGTTTTACACTTCTTAAATTATCTGAAAATTACAAAAAAATAGTCATTTTGCGTCTCATTTAGATATCATTCAATTGCATTTAAAAATTATTAAAAAAATTGCATTTCAAATTAGGTCTTGCATTTCATCTTTCTATTGCATTTTTGCGTTAAACTTCTGGAAAATCTTAAGCTACATTTCACTGTCTATAACCTAGAACTATAAGATAAATTTGAGAACTTGTAAATCATTCAAAAATAGTTTAAAAAGACCTTACCGGGACCCATTCACCTTTACTGGTGAATAATTCCCTGATCAGGTATGTTCTGCACCTTTGGGCATCTGAAAAGACATTAAATTTGACATTGAAATCCACATAAAGATCCCAGAAAGACCTAACCAGGACCTATTTTCCCTTACTGGTGAATGAGTCCCATTTAGCTATAGATCTACAATTTCAGGACATTAAAATCTTAGTTTTTAGATTTTTTTTGTTGCATTCATCTCTCTGCTTTAGTTTTTTAGATTTGTTGTTTCATCAGTTTCTTTGCATTTAGCTTAAATTGCTTCATTTCAGTGCATTGCTAAAAATTCAAAATTGTATCAAAGCATTTCATTTTCAGCTTATTGCATTGTTTAATTAGTAAATTGCATTGCCTAGCTTTTGAAAATTGCATTTCATTCTAGGTTATTGTATTGTCATTCTAGGGTTTCCACACTAGGGTTGTAAAACTTGTATGAGCTTTACAACTTGGTGTCATATTTGCAATACTATTATAAGGTGTAGTTTGAGGTGCATGTCATCCAACGATATCTCACTTGTCGTGTATCTTGGGTGCTCTAACTCTCTTTTTGATAGTGTTGAGAATCACCCCTCCATGGCTCATAGTTTCCATACTTCACTTCCCAAGACTTCATCCCCTACAACCAATATCCTTAACATTACCAAAAACATTGTCCCCACCATTACCACTTCCACTCAATCTTTGGGGTCCACTCAAAGTCAAGGTGGAATTCCAATCCCCTCCACAATAGCAATGTCCATCCCTACATACACTTGTACACAACCTATAACAACATTCCAACCCATAACAACATTCCAACCCACAACAACATTCCAAACCACAACAACATTTCAACTGGGCACAACTATCATTCAACCAACAACAATAGTCATACCTACTACCACCATATACACTTCCATAGGTATCCTTGTAGGAAATTCTTCAAACACAATAATACCTCAAAAATCCACCTTCAACAACTTACAATTCACTAGCCCTCTGCATACATACACTACACTGCCCTATTCCCCTCAACCTTATAATCAAAATGATCCCCTCATTAACTCACTTTTGCAAAGCATGACATCACTTTGAACAAGTGGCAACACTACAACAGAATAATAATGGTCAACCTTTACAATACATCAAGTCTACCTCATTTTCCCTCGAAGTCCCTCACTTTGAGAAATATCATGGGAAAGGTGATCCTATAAGCCATGTTTCTGCCTTCATAGCCTTGTGTAGTGATTCATCTTTGAGGATAAACTGTTGGATAATTTATTCCCTAGATCCTTGAAAGACACTTCTCTAGAGTGGTTCTCATCTTTACCGAACAATTCAATTGGCTTATTCAATAAACTCATTGATGCCTTTTATAACCACTTTCATGTTCACATGGGTCCCAAAATGACCCTTATGGATCTAATGACATGAAAGAAAAAAGAGGATGAGGAAGTGACTGATTTCATAAGAAGATATGAAACACTTTATTCACAAGTGAACATTAATATTCTTGATGTTGATCTTCAAATAATGTTCATTTCTAACTGACAAGATAAACTAAAAAGAAACCTTGAGATGTTGAGGTTTCCATCCTTCACACAGTTATGCACAACCCTTCACGGTCATCAAAACTTGACTAGCGATTGTGATGTGAGAAATCCCCCTAATCGTTCTGAAAAGTCTGAATCCACAACCCAAAATAGCTATCAACCATTCAAGAAACAAAATAGGCGAGTTTTACAATTAAATCCTCCTCAAGCAAGTCAACAAAACAATAATCAAGTGGCTGCAATAAAAGAACTCCTTTCGGGGATAGAGAGAGAGTTCACCCCTTTACCTGATACCCTTCACAATATCATGTTGCATCTTATTGACAAACAAATTCTTACCTTGCCTCTTGTTAGAGAACGTGATCCTACTATACCATACCTAAAGGATTTAAAAATGCTTATTGTCATTACCATCAAACAAATGGAAATAGTACAAAATATTGTAAGTGTCTTAAACATCTTGTCCAAGACCTTATTGATAATAACCAACTTCAAATTTGGAGGTGTGAATGATCAAGGTAACAAGATTGTAGCCCCTCCTAACCAAAACTTGCAAATCTTTACAAATCCCATGCATAAGCACCATATTACATTTGTCAAAGCTAGTGAAACAAAGAATGATGTGATAAATGTTGACATAAATGATGACAATACAAATACCATTGAACAACATCCCACAAACATGATAGCATTTATCGAAGCTAGACCTCGTAAGGGATTGACTAAAAAACCTGTTGACATTGCTTTCTCACAAAATGACGTACCTAAACATGCACCTGATGGTCCTCTTTACATAGTTGGCTAAATCAATAATAAGCCCACTAATGGGATATTGATTGATCTCGTCTATGGAGAGAATATTATCATAGAAGAATTCTTATATGTGCATGAGCTATATCAAGATGCATATGATAACCCAAAAGCATGGATCAAGAAACATAGCAGACTTGCTTTCCCTACGATAGGCTCGATAGATCTCCCTTTAAGAGTGGGACCAAAAACATTAATAGTCTCATTCTCCATCATCCCAAAATAGGAACAATTATGTGTAAAGCTAGGCTATCCATGGCTTCGCTCCATGAATGATATCCCTTTGGTTGTGCATAAATGTCTAAAGTTTCTATTTGGTAATGACATCTTAACTGTGCATCATAGTGGGTTTCATCCTGCCTCGGCAAAAGGGAATTTTTCACTAGATTACTTTTGGCCTGAGCCTATGGAGCCTATCAAGCCTCGTGAAGATTTCTTTTTCAAATCATATAAAAAATTCAAGGCAAAGAAAGTAGTAGAACTATCCCTTCAAAACATGCCTCAACCTATGAATGAACCAACCATCCTTGATGGGACAATGATTGAACCAAAAACACTCTAGAACATACAAGAACAACCTATAGAACAACCTCTTACAATTTCATACAAGAGACCATGAGATAACACAAATACCATTGTCCCTCCTAGAGTCAAAAAAGTTTACAAAGTCAAGGAGAAAGTGGTTGAGCAACCTATTGTTGTACCCTCTAGTCCTCCCAAGGAAGAGAAGGAACCTTTGATTGAAAAACTAGCCCTTACACAAAAACAAATTGATAAGAAACTAAAGATATACACGTCTTTAGTTATCCATATGAAGGAGATTTTCGTAGATGTTTAGTTAAAGGAGCCATCCATTTTCAGAGAAGTAAAGTTTCAATCTTGAGCCATTGGATACCTCGACCACAGTCTAGTCTTTTCGCGAGACTAGAGGAGATGATTCAAAAGCCAGATGGCAAACCCAATCCTAAGATAGTTGTTAAAGAAAAAGAAAACGATCTTACGACTTCAAGACTGGTAAGATATTTTGAGAAATATTTAGAAAGGAAAGAGAAAAGGGAAGAAGATCGGCGCCGTCAAATACAACAGGGCTTCGATTGGGAATTGCTTCACTATCTAAGAGCTGGTGTCTTATTCACTCATACATATCTTAGAAAACGACTCTATTTCCCTCCATTGATAATAGTGAAAAATCTTGGTCGTATTTTATTATTTCAGGCTCCCGAATGGGAGCAGGATTGGTCCAACTTGAATAAGGAATTTTATATCAAATGCAATTATGATGGATATGAATTGACAGATATTGATGTTCCTAAAGATTGGATCAAAGATTATGTGAAAGAGGGTATTCAAATCAAGATTGTGTATCCTTTTCGCTTGAGACCTTGGTATGAAGCTAGCCCTCAATCTACTGACACTGATAAAAAAACAACTAGTTTCTTATCTCTGTATGGGACAGAAAATGAATTACCTTTCGGAAATCCGACAAAAGTGCCGTCCTTTTGGCAACCCATTGGCGAATTGATTTTGAATTATACGTCCCATCGGGCAAAAGTTATTATCGAGAGGATAAACCCTATTATCGAATGGATGAAACCTATTATCCAATGGATAGAACTGCTTTGCTCACAAAAGACCATAAAGATAAACATTCGACCAGATATTGAGAGTACAGAAAAAAATGATCAGCTTCCCGTAATAATTCGGACCAGGCCTACGTCAAATATTAAATTCTCTTTAGAAATTGTACAAGATCCATTAGAACCATTTTCAATGCAGGTCGAACCAGATCTGGATCTGGAAGATACAGAGGATTGGATAACCACGATGCATGATCGAATCAAGCAGATGAATGAAGAGTATCTGGTGAATTTAGAGATTTATAAAAAGTTGCAAGCTGATTTTAAAAACAAAATGGATCAGCCTTCTCCTGACATAAAATCCAGATTCAAAAAAGAGTTGGTTCGAATCAAAATTTGGGGTTCTATCTTCCAAAAGAAGAGCGTTCGATTCATTAGGAAGAAATTGCCCTATTTTATGAAAGTTCTTTATTTTAGGACGAAACTATCAGTTATTGATCTTAAAATAAGCATTTTCAATCTGATCGAGTCCAGTTTCCAACTTTACATGCAATTGACGCTAAAAATTGAACCAATTCAAAAACTATTCAATAGAAATAGAATTATCAACCCAATTATCAAAAAGGATACAAAACATATTTCTCAAGCATATGTTTTTCATAAAATTTGGCAACAAATACGATCCATGAAGGGATCCTATGCGAAGGATTTATTAGAATCAAGAGCATCGACTCCTTTAATCAAAAAAAATGTCAAAGAATTTTTAGATTTGCAAGGGATATTGGATTGTGAAAATCCTCAAGATTTAACGGTGAAACATTGGAAATAATGGTTAAAATGGTGTTCTGGCTACAGAATAGCACCCCAGAAAAAGAAAAATCGAATTGGTAACCGATTGGGATGGAGTGAATTTGCATCTTTTTTGGGAGAAGAAGAATTTGCGTCTCTTCTAAGATGGCTACAAAATAGGATCAAACGTCACAGATATGAACTTTTAGCGTACAGTTACTTGGATCATATGAAAGAGGATAATCATGGACCTGCAGTCCAATATATCCCAGAACCAAATCATCAAGCTATTGCCAAATTTCAAAAAATGAAGGATCCTTCTTATTCCAAAAAGAAGAAGAATTACAATTCTTCTAAGAGAAAAGAAACTAAAAATAAATCGAAGTGCTAAAGAGCAGAGACGTAGATGTCATGTTATTGCTCATAGATTGCAAACTCAAGAAAACAAAAATAGCATAGAAAATCAAAATGCAAACCTACCTTAAGCAATACATTATGACTCTCAACCCTCACCACAACATAAATAAGAACATTGCATGGACATTGTTTTTTGACCTCCTGTTGTGATT
Organism: Sequoiadendron giganteum; assembly: GCA_007115665.2. Classification (NCBI taxonomy): domain Eukaryota; kingdom Viridiplantae; phylum Streptophyta; class Pinopsida; order Cupressales; family Cupressaceae; genus Sequoiadendron; species Sequoiadendron giganteum. The sequence continues at coordinate 629,736,298 of CM021101.1, forward strand.
AACTTAGATGATGACATTGACATTGTGAAAATTGATGAAAAAGTGCATAATGAGTTGAATGCATTGTTTTCTTCTTCTATGATATTAAATGGCAAATCTCCTAATAAGAGTGTTGAACTTGGTGTGTGTCCTAGTTCAGCACTTGTCATTGTCCCTTTGGCTAGTTTCCTACCTTTCGTTTATACCAACTGAGATTGGGAGGTGGACGAAATGCTTTAGGTTGAATTGTCTGTGCCTTACTAGTATTTTTCTTTTTCATTTTTCTTTGTGATTGCATGTGTGTAATGTGATTCCCTGTGTCATTTCGTTTGATGAACTCCTCTCTCTTTTGTGCATTCTTTTATTTGTACCTTCATTCTTCTACGTGTCATAATCATTTTTCATTTCTCTTGTGTTTTCATTTTGGGCATGACGCAAGGTGTTGAGACATTCATGTTTCTTCCATGTTGACCCGAAAGGTTTTTCTTTGTTTTCACTCTCTTTGTATTATTCTTCTAGTTCTGTGAGTATCTAGGGAATGATGATAGTTTCATGCTCTATGGCAACATTGTAGAACAAACATACTAACCCCAAATCTATAGATCCCTTATGTGTTTGTAGGGGCAACCCTTCCTTCCTATTTCATGACACAACTTGCTTCAAAAATATATGACTTGCAATAGGCTTTGCAGAGGAAAGATCACATGTCTTAGGATCAAAATCATTGGTTAATTTAAAGCAATTTCTCACAGTGATGGTGTAGCAACCACTTTAAAGTGGGGGAATACAACGATGAAATCTTTTGTCAAATTTCATGGCATGATTTTTCTTTCTTCTTGTGATGTGTCCTCTTCTTGGTGGTTTCATTGGGTTTGATGTCATCCAAGAGTGTATGATCCACTATCATGGCATAATGCGAATGAGGCATCCTGTGGGTGATCTGACACCTTTCTTTTTCCTCTCTTGGAGGCATTAGGCACAATGCTCCCTAAGAGGAAGACTGTTACACGAACAAAGCAAAATTCCCTTTTTTTTAACAATTTTTTTACATAATATTCAAAATCATTTATAAAATCATTTTCCTTGTGGTGCCTTGTTAAAGTTATCGAGAGGGTGACTTTGGTAAGGTTAGTATGATGGGAAGCCGATACACTAGCATGACTTTCTCATTATACGGTGGGAAGCCAACACACTGACGTGCCTTTCTCACTAAACCACTTCTTTGGGACAGCTCACCTAGTGATAGACTGAGGTTCCACTACCCCAGAGTGAGCAATATTTACTATGGACAAACAACCATCGCCTCATATTGTGTTGAGTTGGTCGTGCTTGATCCTTTTTGTTTTTATTTTTCTTTTGGCCTTTGATAGGGTATGATCATGTATCTGTGTAAATTATTGCATACTTAAGTGTCTTGGATGTCTAATTTAGTGTGAATTTGACATAGGGTCATCCTCTCACTAAAGAGGGGGCAAAATATAGTAACAAAAAAAGTATCCTTTTCCTTGTTTGCTTGAATAATTGATATTAAAACTGAATTAATAGTGTCTTGGAGTAGTGTTGTAATGTATTGTAGACATTCATACCATTCTAGGACCTTTATCTAACTAAATCATGCCATAATTGGTCCTTTACAAGGGTGTTGTAAAGTGTTGTAACACACTTTCACACTTTTCTAGGACTTATCTGCTTAATTAAGCCTAATGGGCCCCTTTTCATTAAAAATGTACATAATGGACACCTTATTTAAGTGTTGTAAAGTGTTTTAAAGTGGTTTCACATTTATCTAGGTGGTCCTAATTCATTGTGGTTAATTGGAGTTGTTAACCCCCTTTTTTATTCAAATTTAGGCCTTAATTTGGACACCTCCTGAGGATCTTTCTTGAAAATAATAAATTAAATATCAAATTATTTTATTGGGAAAAAATTTGTCTTGGTAAGCTGAGCTAGAACCCATTCACCCTTAATGGTGAATGGTTCCTCTCTTAATATTCCCCCCCTTTTTCTGGTGATCTGGAATTGGTTTTTGGCCATCTTTCAGCTCCCTGAAGCTTGGTCCTAGAAACTTAGCTAGGACCCATTTGCCCTTAATGGTGAATGGGTCCTCCCTTAATGAGACCCTAATTTTTGAATTTCATTCTAGTGGGAATTTAATTATGTTTCTTCCTAGATCTGGTGCTAGCCTTATTTCTTTGAATTTCGGGGTTAATCTCCTAATTTAGTATAAATAAGGGTTTAATTCACATTATTTCTCCTAAGTCATCTAGAAATTTTATGATTCATTCAAGAATTCAAGTGATCAAGCATTGGAGCATTTAAAAGGCATTACAAGGCAAATTTCAAGTCATTATTGCAGTAATTTAAGGTCTTATCATCATGTCAAGGGTTTAATGAATTCATGTGTGTTGAACTAAGAAGTGAATGTTGCATTGAGGATCTACTTACAAGAATCATCTTACATCCAAGATCTACATTCTTCATGGCCACTACATGATAGTTTGTAGATTTTCTTCACAAGACATAATCCAAGGTGACATCATTTACATTATTTCACATTCATGCTTCATTTCCTTCATTTCATCATTTAGTCTAATTACCTACAAGGGGTTTGACTAAGGCAATCCCCCATTCACTAATAAATCAAAAAGTTTGTTGCCCTTGAGTGTGTTATTGCATATTTTATAGGTTGGAGAAAGATTTGGAGCAAAGTTGCAAAGTTGTAAAAGTTGTTAAGGTTGTCATCCACATTTCAAGATCGCGAAAAAATCTCTACAGAATTAACTACAAGCTTCCAGAACTTGATAACCGAGATTTCAAGAGTAGAAACATCAAGGTATAGGATCCTAAAATCAATTTTCTAAAACCCTAAAAGGACCCATTCGCCACTAAAGGCGAATGAGACCTCCATAGCTCAAAAACAACAACTTTATGGCTAGGTACATAGCTTTTTATGCTCTAAATTCATTCCTCATAGTTGCTATAACAATTAGGTTGTATTTCTAGTTATTTTTAGCATCATATATTTCATAATTTGAAGTGATTAGGGCCCTAGAAAAACAATTGGTTCATCATCTTGTTCATTCATTTTGATGGACCCTATTTTTCACCTAATTAATATATTCCTCTATGTACGTGTATACGTATGTATGTACATATACTGATATATCCATATGGATATTTCCATTTTTCAAACATATGTATGTATCGATACATGTATACATACGGATATATATATATATATATATCTCATATATATACACATTTGATTGCACAATCAAGCACATACACAATTTATATCATGTTGATAGGGAATAGACATGTGGTATATTAATACATATACACATTCATGTCGTATTTTTCATTTGATAGCTCCATGCCCATAAACAACCCGTTCATAAGTGTGCATAGGTACGACTACCTATGTAATCTCATGTACGTGTTCCTTCATGTGTATGGTTTATCGTCGACATGCATATGTATACATATGCATACATTCCACATGTGTTCACCTCATCAATACAAACATGGTAATATAAGGAAGAACTCATAAGCTCAAATAGATAAACACCATCCTTGAGCATGCATTCAATAGTAATCAAGACCCTTACTAATTCAAACACATCATTCTAAGGATGAGTTACCAATTCCCAACATAATAACTTGACTCAACCATTCTACTATGAGTGTGTGTAAGCTCAGTTAGGTTACATAACTGGTTACCCGACGAAGATCTTCTCTTGAGTGATACTTCCTCTCAAACTTGGTGGACTGAACATATACCTGCATCAAACTATTTCACATTCCCAAGGTAGTCATCTTTTCAACAAAATATGAATTACACAATATATCTTCTTCATTATAATATCTAATTCAATAACCATCCATTTCGCATATATGAATTTCTTTGCATATCATTAACTGAAATAGAATTCATTCATAATTCATTGATAACAAAGTGCAAGCACATTTATTCTCATTCAAAATTCTAATTGTATTCACATATGCAATATTTACCCTGATACAGTAATAATAAATAGGTAATTACACAATTGGGGTATAACATTTTGTTACCATTCTTGGTGTAGATCATAATAGACCCTTTTCTCACTACTGAAATAGTTTCATTGTTCCCCATTTTGATTTAAAAATTTATATTCTTGTTAATGAATGCAAATAAACTCTCATTACCACACATGTGGTTTTTGCATTTTTTGTCTAAGTACCACACCTCAGCAATACCTTGCTCACCAATGTTACACATGATGAAGGTCTTTGATTCATCGATTTCAACTACCTTTTCATCAACCATATTTGCACTTTGTTTTGATTGGTCACAATGTTTTTTCCAATGTTCACTAGCATAATGACCATATTTGTGGCAATAGTAACATTGAACATTGTTTTTTCATACCTTTGTCTTGAGCTACTATTTTTTTCTTGTCTCTAAAGGTGGACTAAGAGCTAATTTCTCCCTCTTGGATATTCATTCGTTGAGAGTTGTTGAATCTATAACTTCCCCTTCCAGAGTTGCTCCTACCTTTGCCTCTCAATCTTCGTTTGAAGTGTTTCTACATCTCCCCTGTCTCTTGCATTATCTTGAGCTTTGAGTGTCTACTTTTTGGAAGAAGGTGTAGACTTGTTCATGCACTACTTATGGGTTTGAAGTGAACATATCAACTCATCAATTGTCAATTGCGAGAGGTATTTTTCTTCTTCAATGATACTAACTATTGCATCAAACTTTGAGAGAAAAATTCTAAGGATATTTTCAATAGTCCTCTACTATTCCATGGTCTCGCCATTTTTCCTCAACTGATTTATTAAACTAGATAATGTTGTGTAAAATTCTAAAATAGACTCATTGTCATTCATTTGGAGAGTTTAAAAATCTCTCTAGAGAATTTTTAGCTTCACCAATCTCACTTTATCAATCCCTTTATAAAATGTTTGGACGATTTCCCAAGCCTCATTTGCATAATTAGTTGTTGTTATTCTAGGGAATATTGCCTTTGTTAAGGTTATCTCTATCAAACTTAGGTATTTTGAATCTTTCCTTCTTGTCTCCTTGAACTTCGTCTTTTGGTTATTTGTAAGGGCTACATACATTGATGGCTCTACTAGATCAGTGAATCCACTAACCAAAAGCTCCCATAGACCATTTGATACCATTATTTTCTTTATCTTCTTTGCCCACACATCATAGTTTTTCTTGTTAAAAAATGGTGGTCATTGCCAACTCTTGTTGTCTTCTCTTTCCATGTTTGAAACTCAACAAATCTTTAAACCTAGAAAATTAATGCCCAACACACTCTAAAACCTAGGGGCCTCATACCAAATTGATGATAATAAAACCAAAATAGACACAAGAAATAGAGGTTTTTTCTTTGATACAAAAAACAAAATCTACAAAGACCAACTAGAGGAGACAACACTCATGTAAAAAATAGAAGACATACTTTCATTTATCCCAAAATACATTTACAAAACTTTAAAATTAAAATTACAATATGTTACAGATAGTTTTACTACTACCATATATGACTAGTTCTACAACTATCTTTGTAGACCTATCTCTCTACCTCTCTTTCCCTCACTCATTCCCTCTCTAATTCTATCTCTCTCACCTCTCTCTCTTCATATTTCTCTAGATATATCTTTATATATATATATATATACCTATCTCTCTCTCTCACCCCCTCTCTTTCTCTTGGAATTATCAAATTAGGTTATAATGTGCTCACATTATAATGCAATCACATATTTTTGGAATCCTAAAAATGGTAAAAATTAATCTCCATCCCATGATTTAGGACCCACATGCTCTGTTTTTCTCTACAATATGTATTTTATCATGAGTTGTCTATAGTAATTATATTTTTTTGGTTGTGGTTTTATGATTTATTGTACCATATTTCTCTAGATATATCTTTATATATATATAGATACCTATCTCTCTCTCTCACCCCCTCTCTTTCTCTTGGAATTATCAAATTAGGTTATAATGTGCTCACATTATAATGCAATCATGTATTTTTGGAATCCTAAAAATGGTAAAAATTAATCTCCATCCCATGATTTAGGACCCACATGCTCTGTTTTTCTCTACAATATGTATTTTATCATGAGTTGTCTATAATAATTATATTTTTTTGGTTGTGGTTTTATGATTTATTGTACCATGAATCGACTAATTTCTATATTTTATTCATGATAGGTATAAAATTTATCATCATGTCAAGGAAATGAATAGAGACTCTAACATCAAACATGTGAGAAGGAATGGAGCTACTTTATGAAAGTAATAAATTGAACACCATAGAAGAATACATATCATCATTTCCAATTGAAAATGAACATGAATCATCTACTCAAGGCATGAGAGAGAATACTTTGAGAAAAAAAGGAAAAATGAAAAATATTTGTGCAATGAGGAAATTAAATCTTGAAGTTGAAGTCATGTCATCTTTCCCATATCAAGTTGAAGGTAAATCATCTTTCCCATATCAATTTGAAGGTACATCATCTTTCCCATCTCAATTTGAAGCCATGCCATCTTTCCCATCTCAAGTTTAAGGTATACCATATTTCCCATCTCAAGTTGAAGGTATGCCATAATTCCCATATCAAGTTGAAGGTACACCATCTTTCCCATCTCAAGATGGTTTTAAATAAATTCAAAATTTTAATGCAAGTTTATGATTGAGAACACCTCCTAGAATTTTTGATAGAAAGCCTATTTTATATTGATATTGATGGGAGTGTTTTAAATCTGATGGTTGATAAGATCCATGAGGCTTTTTTTTATATTTTTAAAATTAAGATCCTCAAAACATGAAAATAAGGAAAATTAAGGAAAAGGAGGGCTATAATGCAATTTTCCAACCTCCTATACTTGAAAGAAAATAAGAAGCACCAAATTCTTTAATTTTTAGTGTGTTGTGGGGCCAAACCAATTATTGAAACACATTTGGGTGTGTGGGTGGGTGGGTGAAATCTATGGGAGGCATTTGTTTACTCCCTAGGTCACCCAATCCTTTTGGGCTACACTATTTCAGCTCAATCTCTTAAGAGTAAAAACCTCCCAAACTATGAAAAAGTAGTTCTGAGAGCTCAAGGCAGGTCTATTAATGTTTTTTTTGGACCTACATGTGGATATTGGGTCCCTCCATATTAACCTATCTTATTCTTTTCAAATCTACACTATTTAAACAAACCAACAACAAATGCATTCCTGTAAAAAGTGTTAGTCGAGAGCAACGCAGACGTGGAAACAAGAATATCTTATGTTTCATGCATTATGGGGCTAAAATAACTATGCAAATATATAAGTAGGTGGGTGAATGTTAATGGAGGAATTCATTCATTCCCTAAGTCACCTGATCCTTCCAAGCTACACTATTTTATTCTAGTCTCTTAAGGGTCCTAAGAGCAAAAAACTACCAAACCATGATAATGTAGTTCTAGGAGCTTGTGGCATGTAGGAATATTTTTTCTAGATCTACAGGTGGATATGGGGTCCCTCCAAATTATCCTCACTCATTCTAGTTCAATTCCACACTATTTTACCAAGCCAACAAAAAATGTATTCTTGCAAAAGATATCATTTGAGAGTAATGCAAATGTGAAAACATGCATATCCTGTGTTTCATGCATTATGGGGCTAAATTGAATATGCCAACATGTTTATGTACATGGGTGAATGTTATCAAAGGCCTTTATTTTTTCCCTAGGTCACTCGATCCTTCCTCTCTACACTATTCTGATGTAGTCTCTTAAGGGCCCTAAGAGCAAAAAAATACCAAAATATTTTGATAGATTATTTATCAAAGCTTGTGGCACATAGGAATATTTTATCTAGACCTATATATGAATAGGAATCCCTCCACATTAACCTCTCCCTATTTTTTTTGAATCCACATCATTTGACCAAGCCAACAAAAAATTAATTCTTGTAAAATGCATCATTTAAGAGCAATGTAAATTTTGAAACATACACATCTTGTGTTTTGTGCATTATGGGGCCAAATCGATTGCACCACAAATTTTGGGTGGGTGAGTGAATGCTAGCAGTGGTTTCTATTTGTTCCCTAAGTCACCCATTCCTTTTGGGCTACTCTATTTTCACATAACCTATTAAGAGCCCTAAGATTTTTTTCCAAACTAGCATTAAGTAGTTATTAGAGATCATGACACATAAGAATGCATTTTCTAGACCTACAGGTAGATATGGAGTCCCTCCATAATAACCTCTCTTATTTTTTCTTATCTCCAAACCATTTGACCATGGTGACTATGGATGCAATGTTATAATTCGACACAACCTTGCTAGGAGTCATTTTTGGGTTCTTTTTTTGGGACCTAAACGACTGTGTGAACATGTTAGATTTGGTTGTAAAATCATGTGGGAGGCCCATTTTCACATCCCAACTATCTTTATCCTTTCAAATATAGGCTTTGGAAAAGTCTCTTAAGAAACCTAAATGAAAAAAAATCCAAACTATTGCAGATTGATTTTTTGAAATTCATGACACCTAAAAATGTTTTGTCTAAACCTACAGATGCACATAAGGTCCCTCCATAATTAAATATCTTAATTTTTATTATCTCAAAATTGTTTGATTGTGGCAATGATGGATGTCATGTTGCAAAAAGTGTCATTTGTGTTAAATACAACCTTGCCAAGAGCCATATTTTGTGTTCTTTGTCTTATGGAGCACAACTAATTGCATTTTTTTAGGGTGGGAAGTTGAATACTATGGAAGGCCCCATATTTCACTCCAGTTATTTTGATCCTTTTTAACTATAGTATAGGCTTCCAACAAAGTCCCTTAAGAGACCTAAGTGCAAAAAACTGCCAAACTATGACAAACTAGGTCTCAAAATTTGTGGCACCTATTGTTTTTGTCTAAACCTACAAATACATGTAGGGTCCCTACACAATAACCTCTCTTAGTTTTTATTATCTCCAAACCATTTGATTGTAGCGAAGATGGATGCAATGTTGCAAAAAAAACATTTATGTTCAATGCAACCATGTCAAGAGCTATATTTTATATTATTTGTCTTGTGGGGACCAACTGACTATGTGAAATGTATGCTGGGGTGATCAAATCGACACCATTTGACTATTCCAACAATGAATGAATTCTTGCAAAAAGTGTTAGTTAAGAACAGTGTAAATATGGAAACGTACATTTTTTTTGCATTTTATGTGTCTTGAGGCCCAACTGACTACGCCAACACATCAAGGTGGGTGGTTCATTGCTAAAAAAGTGCATGTTTACATTTAATGTTGGTATGATAGCCTTAGACATATTTTATTCTATAACTCAAGGAATTTAATAAGACCTATTCCTTATAAACATGATTACCCTTTATTACATTGCATGAAAAAGACTCAATATGCAAGTATAAGACTCTAATGGTGTGACACCCCTAAGGATAAAAGGTGGAAATTTTTAGTGACTTGCATATACCTTCTTTCTTGTACCACAATCTTTGGATAAGTGTGGATGGCTTGACAACCTTTAGGAATTCTATTATGAAAGTGTTGCATATTATGAATGATAATCTGCACCTAGCTAAACATGAACAAAACAAACAAGGTTACGCACATTAGCAAGTCCAAAACCATCATTCCCTATGAAATTATTAATCATACTAAGAGATGAAAACATGAAACAAAAGCATAAAAGACAAGTAAATGAAAGCATCTAAACCTATCTAATTAGATAAAACCTTCATCCCATAGGGGGATTGGTGTCACTTTGATGTGGAAAGTGGCCCTTTCCCAATCCCTTGTGATAAGCTTCAAGATCCTTGATAAACAATGGTGATTTTTAATGCAAAATATGATGAAATCAAGCCAATATGATGATAAAATTCTATATATTTGTGATGAATTTGAGTAGAGTAAGAATACATGAAGTTGTGGATCGATATTTAATAGAGAAAGCCTCTATTTATAGAAAAGAAGGGTTGGAGAATGGATGAATTTAGATAATGTGGGACTAAAATGGGAACCAATAGCCTTGTGACACTTTTCACAAGGCTAATGAAAGACATGGGGATATGTGAGAACATTTTAAAAGAAGTGATGAGTTAAGGTATGTAGGTGAGATTGTAAGAGAATGTAAGAGAATTGAATGAATATGGTTGAGGGTGTAAGGGAATGTTGGTGAGGATGTAAGAGAGGTAAATTCCCTTGTAAGAGACAAGATGACATGTAAGAATAATTGAATGCCCTTGTAAGAGGCATTAAAGGCATTTGTAAGAGGATTTTAAAGCCTTTGGAGGGAAAGTCAGGTTGAGGGAATATTCTCAAAGAATATTCCTTTGTGAGGGAAAATAAGCTAATTAGTAATTAAAAGAAATCAATTTCATGTGCAACTTGGTTAATAAACCCTAGGTTTATTTGACCAAGGTGGAGTTAAAAGCTAGATAAATAGGTTATGGAGATTAGGAGGTAGCTTAAGGTTAATTAATTCAGAATTAATTTAGGAAAGTTGGGGGATTTATGACATTTGTTTAAATAATTAAATTTATTTAATCAAATCAAAGGACATATGGGTTTTAATTAAATAGTTTGATTTATTTAATTAAATGGAATGGAAATCAATGAGAAGAAGGTGAATTAATCTGATAAACTTAATTATTTGATTAATAGTATAAACTGATGAATTTAACTAAACAATAAAGAATATTTAATTAAATGGTTAGAGCAGAAGTGATTGAAGAAATGATGTTAGTAGTCATATTTAGATGCATAATACCGATTAGGACTATTTAAGTGTCTACACATATTTTGTATGTCTATCAAATTATGAATATCAACCTTAAATCTTTCATGATAATCCTCTTTATGATTGTACTAATCTTCCTATACAATGTAATTTAATCAATTTTAGATAATCATGATAATGAAAATGAATAAAAAGATCCTAGATATTTATCTAACATTCATGTAGAAACAATTGATAATTTTATGAATTAAATCATGTGGCATAATTAATATGCCCCTTGGATCAAAACCATCCTCTAGGGTTTGGTGGGTTTCCATGGTCAACCGAGTTGTAAATATTCATCTCATTGAGTATCCTAATTGTAATCCATAACAAAACAATAAAATCCTTATATTTTAAATTATTTATATGTCAACAAAACTTAGTTAATCATAATATCAAAAATTATTCCAAAACAAAACCCGCATATTAGAAGAAAAACTTGTCACATGAAAACTCAAATTTGATTAAGAAATTCACCCTAAAATGATACAAATATGGTATTTTTGTCTCCAAGAAAAGGAAAACTAAAGATATGTATATGCCCAAGGTTAACAAATCCCCCCCAAAAAACCCTTTCCCTATATCAATAAAATCAATTATAAATTAGACATAGAATGGTAAAATAAGTGTCCTTAAAATCTTGTTCATACAACCACATCTACAATAGTTCTTGGGTGAAATGTTAGGAACCTAAGATATGACATAAAAAAATATTTAAAAATTCCAAAAAGCTTCATGACCATTTGGTAGTGTCTAGGGAAACCAAACAAGGGTTTTGTATTTAGATATAGGTCATCAATTTTAAGCCTAGAATTAATTTTAAAATAGGTTCAATTTTATTTTCCATTATGACTTCAAGTTTGGTTCCAAAGTTACCTCTTATTATTTTTAATATTTATTAAACGGTTTAGTATTGTTTAAAGGTGGGAAAATATTTAACTTAAACCCTTAAAAATCTCAAAACTTAGATTTGAACCTTGAATAAGTATCCTTTACATGATAGAACACCTACAATGCCTCTAGAGATGCTAAATGACATTGATACAACTTAAAATATTCACTATTATAATGTAATATATATAACCCTTTATTCTTATGATGGAATGAGATATATGATCCTAAAAATGAAGCATACCTCATAATGAAAACATAATAGATCAATATATACATCCATGTTCCCACATCAAAACTCAATCTACCAAGCTAAGGTATAAACCCAAAGAAGAATGATTACCATCAAACCAGAAGATTTTTGATCATTTGTAATGCAATGAGAAATATGATACTATAAACAACCTTGTTCTAATTTGATCATGAAGGATATCAGCACTCTTGATAAATTGGTAGCCTAAAATCTTCATCAAGATACACCAAGAATCAATCCCATTCTCATCTAGTCAAATCTATCACAAAATAGAGACAAGTCAATAAATCAACCAAAATCACTCCATAGTATATATTAAGACAAAAAATATCTAAGCCATGTCATCCAATCAAGCCTCTACATTACCAAGCCAAAGTGACCAACCAAGACCTAGATTATGATCTAAATCACTAGACAAGATGAAAGACTAAAATAATTAGGAATTTATTCAACTACACAAATCAAAAGATCTCCATTTCATTCGTATAATTATTCATTTATTCAAATAATCATTTATAAAAAAATATGGACAACATTGATAAAACAAATTTGTATTAACTAAAAAGACACATAGGCATACAATGTTATGTTGGTAAAAGTACAATACATATATATATATGTACAAGAAATCCATATAGGTGTATAATGTCACATATCTATATTACAAAAATATATGTACAATTTTTTTATATATAAACATACAATAAAGTGCTAATGTTGTAATACCCCTCCGTTTTGCATTTTGGTTGAACAGTGCTTTGCCCTGTTGTGTTGTACTTTCTATTTGTACCTTGACTTTGGTACCCGATTGTTATTTGATCACTATCTATAAAATGATGTTAATGTAATCTTTTGATGTGATGATATTTTAATATGATGTTATCTCATGGCATGTTTTGGATTAACAAAATGGATATTTGAATTAATGATGATTATGTCTTGAATTATACTAGCATGTTAGAATTGTCAGTTATTTGCAGTGTATTGGTGAAGGGGATGGTATCGTATCACTCGCTTGCGAGTGCCCTACGATCCCGTGATTACCTCTTCACGGTGTGTATTTTATGCTGTTCATAGTATATGTTGTTACTACTTAATTTGCAGGTTGACAAGTACAGAACATCGACTCCACCTGATTTCACAGGTGAGAGCGTGTTCAATATCCAACGGTATTCGATTGGGAGATAGTAGTTAGGTTTCCGTGTCAGGTCGTCACCCTAGTCTTGTGTGTTGTCTGGTGTTGTCGGGTTGTGTTGCTTCGGTTATCGTGTTCCCCTCTTCGTTATTTAATTGCAAACTGAATTGGGTGATTTAAATAGCTTGATGTATTTAAGTTATGAATTATTGTGTTCTGGAATTATGTTGGAATATAATTTATTTTATTGTTAATTTAATTTAATTAATAAATAATTTAATCTTTGATTAAATCTATTTATTAATTGATTAAATCTATTTATTAATTGATTAAATTTATTTGGTTAAAAGAAGTTAATTTATCTTTGTTGAAGTTATTGATTTAATTGTTAAAATTAGAAATAAAGAAAATGTATGGAAATCATTTGAGAAAATTGAAATTGGAAAATAAATGGAAAATGTTTAGAAAGTCAAATTTGAAATTGCATTCAAAATTGGAAAAATGAGATATTTGGATTTTTGAAAATTAAAATTATTTAAAAATTAGATATTTTTCATTTCTATTTTCAAGAAGTTATTATGGTGGTTGAAGGATTTAGGGAAAAATCCTTATGTTTTGAAATTTGTGCTTCAATTTTTGGATCTTGGAGTTTTTTGAGAAATTGAAATTGTGGGAGAAAGATTTCTTCAACTTTGTGGGTTTTTTGATTGGGCTTGTGAAAATTTGTGGGGTTGGATTTGGAAGCAAGGCGGAAAGCTTGGCATCATCTGGACCTCCTCAAGCTCAGAAAAAAATCAGGTTCTTGTGTTTTATTTGATTGTTTTGAAATTTTGAAAATTTAAATATTAGTGGTTAAATCTTATGGAAAGAAACTTTGAATTTTGTTGTTTAAATTCAATTAGATCAAGGGTGAAATTGTGTTCTTCAAATTTACAAGAAGACTCTTTGAAAATTTAGATTTGTGTTCAAGAAAATGATGTTTTTTGGAATTTAAATCTTTGTTCTTGAAATTGTATCATTCTGGTTTTCTCAATTTATTCTGGTTTTTAAACCAAAAATGCATATATATATATATATACATTAAAAGTATATATATACATATATACATATATGCATATAATAATGCTTTTAAAATAAAGATTATTATCAGAAATGTATTGAAACCGAAATTCTTTTGGACGGATTTCATTTGCTATGAAATCGCGTTTTTTTTCCTTGGGAAATCCGCAGGTCGCGGATTTTTATTTAGGGTTTTTGGAAAAAAAATTTGAAAATTTTCATGGGGGTCGCTGGGGGCTCAACCCCCGCTGTGCCCCATGGGAGGCGAGTGGAGGGAGCCGCGCCCAGCGCGCCCTCCCCACTCCCCTTACCCTGCAGTGTATGGCCGCTCCCGCCGGGGGTGGTGACTGTTTACACAGTCGCCGCCACCGACGCCGGTGGCCGACTCTGCTGTGCACAGTGCCACCATTGTCGGTGGCCGGCTGTGTACACAGCCACCACCACCGGTGGTGGCGCCCATCTGGTAGCGCCGACTGTGGCAAAAAACCTAATCCGCACGGCCCTAAACACAGCACGGCCCGCAATCCGAGGCGACCGCCCATGAGGCCGACGTGCAAAACGAGAACTTAACTTTGTTTTTTTTTTTATTATTTATAATAATATATAAATTTTAATATATGTTTAATATTATAATATATATAATATTTATATTATTATATTATAATATTATATATATATTAATATTTATATATTTTGTTGCATAATATATAATATTATATATTAATATGTATTATTTGAAGAATAATATGTATTAATTATTAATATTATATTGTATAATATAATAATATTATCTTGGAGGAATTGAATCTTTATTTGAATGGATTTATGTAAAGCTGTGAAATGAATTTATAATGCATATGAAATTATTGTTTTCTTTTGAGCATGACTTAAGGTTAATTGGAGAAATGAAAACATATTAACTCTAGTTAAACCATTGTTCAGTCATAAACAATATTTTATTGGGAATAGCGTGATTTAAATATTATATCTATGCAAAACGAGTTAGTTATTTTATTGTTATTGAAATGCAAGTAGGAGATTAGGTATTAAAATATTAACTTTCTCCCATGTTTGGAAAAGACGTATTTTCATGTTGGTTTATATAATGCAATGGATTCCTGAATGTTAGCATGAGGACATGGATTTAGAATATCCAAAGCAGATTTAATTCTTGTTTGACTTTTATTTGATTCTTATCATTATTTGGAAATTGAGTCTTTACATTGGCAGCCTTCAGTTGAGTTTTCTGTTTAGTGGTTGTCGGTTGTTATGTCAACCTATTTTGTACTCCTTGGGTGGTGTTGTGAAGTTACCTGTTATTGCTCGATTTCTACGAACAAGTATGTTTGTACCTCCTTGGTTTAGGAGCGGATTATGGGATCCATGTCTCCTTGTAAGGAGTGACCTGGTTATGTGGTTAGTGCCTCCTATGTTGGAGTGGTTTTATCTTTGTCGCCTCTTGAGAAAGGAGTGGACTTTGTTATGTGTGTCTCCCTGTCAGGAGCTGTCAGGAGCTATTTTGTTACCTTGTTACCTCCAGTGTTTGGAGAGGGTTTTGAACTTAGGAAGCCTCCTAGAAAAGGAGTGATTGTAATACCTTGTTTGTTGCACCTTGGTACCTTGATGTTTGGGTTGGTGTTTGTGTGTTGTCAAATAGAAGAGTGGCTTCTATAGGGGCCAGAGCCCGGAAGTGGTAAACTGGATAACCTATGGGGGTGGTTTAATTAAGTGATAACTAAAACAAAACTTAGAAGATTGGGTAGTACTTCACACTAATCAAGATAATTTTACCTCACTCATAGACACGAGGGCTCGTTTAGACTCGAGATGAGTGAGAAGGCTTGGAATGGCAAGGTCATTTATCTTGTCTATATGAAAGACATTTGGTTCCACATGAGTGAGGATGAGGGCCGGGATTTGGTTGAGGCCACCAGGACAACCCTTAACGGGGGGCCGGAGCCTATGAAGATTCCCAGAGGACAACCCATGATGAGCTGTGTGATGACACTCTATCTAGGACAACAGTTGGTTCTTGTTTCTGGTTGGTATGGTTTCTTTAACATACCTTGTGTGACCATAGTTGGTATTCGATTGTCATTGTGTATGGTTCCTTTAACATACTTGTTCTGCTTTAGTTCTGGAAGCAGTGTGATCATGTAGTGTTGTACTTATGTTGTACTTGCATGGTATTTGATGTGTACTTTGGGATGTACTTGTGAGGTTCATGTGTTTGGTTGTTTCAATTTGATTCAGTTATGTTAGCCTGTGTCTAGAGGTGGATTATCTTGACTAGGATTCCTAGTTACTATCTCCTAGCACGGGGGGTGGGCCTTTGGGTTCCACTTGGTTGGGTGGCGTGCACCTAAATCCGTTGGGTTCATCTTCATGTTTGTGTGGATGAGACTTCCAATTGGAGAGCTCGTTGGTTTTAGTATTAGTTCTTACTGTATTTCATTTCAGTTGCTCTTGTATTATTTTACCCCTCAGTTGTTATCGAGGTGGAAGTTGTAATTGTAATTATGTTTATTGGACTTACCTCATTCGGGGAATGAGAAATGTAACTGTAATATCTAATTGTGATTAATGAAATGGAAATTTATCTCTTTGCTCGATGTAAATCATTTCATTGGAATGTATGTGTTTTATAATTTGGTTAATTAATTTGACATGGTTTAAATCATGTTTTTTGTTTGGGTTCTATTTAACCTTTGTCTCATAACCTTAGAGGATGTTGGCATTAGTTAGCGAACTTGCTTATTAATTATACCTTTTAAAAAAAAAAAATTATTCTGTATATGTAGTTTAATGCAACTTCCTCTAGGGTTGCGTGGCGGGGTGTTACAAATGTAATCACTTTCATCTAGGGAAAGGGAAGAGATCAAGAGCCACATTTGATTATCAAGTGAAGGGAGAGGCAAGAAATGATGGTTGCTTTCAAACTCACTAAATTGATCTCCTTTCATAACTTTTTAGAGCTCTACCTAATATAATTAAAAATATACACAAATTAATATATAAAAATGAATTACAAAATATATTTAATTAAATAATCACTTATCACCAATTGACAATGTCTCTCAAGCAATCGTTGCCTCTCTCCATATTTTTAAGGGGCATGGACTGGAGTTGTGACCTCTTATGACAAGCATCAAGAATCAAATTAAACTACAAATGAATATGATTCCAATTTGCACTAATAGATGTGGGATAAAATAACAAATAATATATGAATTTTACTACTATGGCTTGTACCTCTATCAAAGACATCAAAGATAATATTGCTACACCACCCCTTCTATTGTACACTACAAATACCAAGAGGAGTCTAATTTGATGTCACTAACTTAAAATGAAACAACATTATTAAATTACCAAAATTTACTTAACATTATTTTATAAACATAATGATTAAAAATAGTCAAACTTACCTCAGTGAAATATGTATGGCCACTCTGA
Organism: Sequoiadendron giganteum; assembly: GCA_007115665.2. NCBI lineage: Eukaryota > Viridiplantae > Streptophyta > Pinopsida > Cupressales > Cupressaceae > Sequoiadendron > Sequoiadendron giganteum. The sequence goes on from CM021101.1 coordinate 629,753,855, forward strand.
CTGACAAGTCTTGATGTCGAAGGCCCAACATCTACCTATTCAACACCTAATGCGTATTTTAAGATTACCATTCATATAAGGTAAAAATATTTACATGTACTATTTACTATTTGTTTACTAATCACATACCCGTGGACTCAACATCATCAAGTAAATGGGAGTCAAAGGGCCACCAAACACAAGGTAAACACTCTAACCTTGAAATTTTATTACAATAAATTTAGTAATTTAAATTTCATTTTACATCTCAAAGTGAAATATGTAGACACTGAAAAATGCCCTGAGTCTGTGAGCGGCATTTTTCCTTGGTCGTCATCCTCTAATAATTAAATAATTTTAATTATTTAATTATGCTTGATCATATTCCTCTATTAATTAAATATTTTTTAATTATTTAATTAATTCATTTTCTAATCTTTATTCTATCCTGATCAATTAAAATAAATTAATTGTGTCGCTAACATCCTCTTTCTTCAATAATTAAATAAATCGTTATTTATTTAATTATTTATCCTTTAGCATTTTTCTATAGTCAGAAAATAGTTATTATTATTTGACCTTTTCATTCTTTCATAATTAAATAATTGTCAGGATTATTTAATTACTTGTCATTCCCCTCCCCTTTAAATAATTAATCCAAATTTATTATTTAATGCCAAATTTCCATTCCTCCTATTTGACTAAATTGGTTAATTTAATTAAATGATCATTTTCATTTTCCTCCAAATAAATAATTCGAATGAATTATTTATTTTCCACTTGTCCACTTTCTCCATTTTTGAATAAATTATAAATGAATAAATTATTTATTTATCCCTCCCTTTTGGTCAAAGATGCCATGTTCATGGCCTTTATTTCTTCCATAGTCATCTTTGTCATAAGCCTTCATTTCTTTCATAGCCATCGGGCATCATAGCCATTGGTGTCATAGCTCTTCCATGAATGGCATCTTCTAGTTGCATCAATTCTCCACCATTGATCTTGGCATCTTTCTAGAAGATCGATCTTGGACCTTCATTTCGTAACCTCCTTCTCATCCATTATCATCCGTCGATCTTGGAATCCTTCTAGAGGATCGATCTCGGTTGTCTGTTCGAATGGTTGTCTATAAAAAAGACCATTCTCCTCCATTTTCAACTTGACAACCATTATCTCCAACTTTCATGCTTTATTGTTTGTAGGTTTTTGCACAAACTCTACTTCAAATCTGAGGGAAAACTTGCAAAGGAAGTTTGAGGAGAGACAAGAGAAGTTATTCAAGTTCAATGGGGAGTGTTTCATTTTCTTATTCTCATATTAATTTCTCCATTTGATTGTTTTCTCTTGATTAGATTGGGATTTTAGCTTAGATTTGTGTTGGTTGTCACTTAGTATTTGCTAACCTTGATTTTCCCCATCTTATAAAACATAGTAAATTTAATTTAACCTTGTTTAAATTTACCTATCTATTAATGTCAAATATCTCATTTAGCATCTCATCTCTAAACACCATTTGATTCAATATGGATGTGTCCTACTACTAGCCACATGCATCCTGATCATCCTTATACCCATAGTTTTGGCATATGTGAGGTGAAGTACGTCGAGACCTGGAAGCCTCACTCTCATCACCTTGTGCTAAAGTCCTAGTGTTCTATAAAAGGATCTGAGTGAGCGAGCTAATGGACTGTAGGGTCTCAACATCAACACTGTCATTTACAATAGAAGGGATTGTGACATGCTCAATGTTTTTCTTATAAAGGGGTATTCATGCTTGGTCATAGGCATGATGTGCCCCTTCTCTATCATGTGTAGAGCCACCACCTCTACCCTAGAACTCTCATATGTTGAAGTAGTTTGAGATCTCATTGAGGAAAAACTCACAATAGAGTTTCCTCAAAAAGTACTACAGGACCTCATTTTTGTTGCATGGAGGATGGTAAGAAACCATCCATCACCTATCCCAAAATTTATTTTTTGTCCCTTGGTGTAGACACCAATGAGTAGGGAACCTCTTGAAGTTTTTGTGTAGCGATGCATTAGTTCACAAGTAGTGAAAAATGCACACAAGTTGGATTTCAAGATGTTTTTGTTTTACTTGTTCATAGGATAACTTACCAACATAAAATTGTCTTGCGTCTTCCCTCTTTTTTGAAGAGGCATTGATTTTGACCACTCACATAATCTATGTGAGAGAGGATAGATTTTAGTGAAGTGGTGAGGGTAGACCAATGGGAGGTTGTTCCAATTGGATATCTCAATTTTTTTTATTAATATTTCAAGTTCTTTCTTGTTGTTTTCTATTTTCCTTAGGATGTTTTCTTGTGTCCCGAGAGGATGTTGAGGCATTGATAGAGGGGTTTTTGTAGGGTTTTTGTGAATTGGTGAATTAAGGTTTTCATGAACTAGAGGGAGATTTTCAATTCCTGAAAACAAAACAAAACTCAAAAAAAAAAAATAATGGTTAAAATTATACGACATGCACACTTAGTGATGCTATTTTAAAGATACATACACTTAAAAAATTATAAAAAAAAATGAATAAAAAATATTAAAAAATGTATAATTTGGAATGCTCACTCTTAGCTTTATTTCTACAAATTAGTTTTGAAAATATTTAATGCAACAAAAAAATGAAAGCACACATGAGATGTAATATTTTAGTAATAAAAAACATAATTATTTTTGTGTGTACTGAACAATTTACCTTGTCAATCTTATTAGCTTTTTAAAAAAGTCTTAGTAGTTTAGAAACTAGATTAGTACTACAATTCTATTTTTATCACATCTTCAAATTTTGAGCATAGGTAATTTACCTTGTCAATCTTATTAGCTTTTTAAAAAAGTCTTAGTAGTTTAGAAACTAGATTAGTATTACAATTCTATTTTTATCACATCTTCAAATTTTGAGCATAGGTATCTTGAATTCCTCATCGAGATTCTAGTTTAACTTTTAACCCTCATTTCCCCCCTTGTTTCTATACATCTAACCTATATATTGCTTTTTATTTGTTTTTAAATAATGTAATCTCCAAAGCTTAATATTTTTTCAAATTTTATAAACATATATTTTTTAGATTTAATTCATAAAATTAATAACTCATTTAGCCACTATTATATTTTTTAAAAATTGACAAAAACAATTTAAAATAAAAATACAGTACATATAAAATAATATATTGTTACCATTTTATACTACTTGCTATCAACATATATTTGACTTATGAATATTCTAGATCATTCAACACTTCAGAAGTGCCCTAATAATTTTTCCTCACGCAGGAAGCTACAAATATGAAGAAACTTGTTCCCATTATTTATACTGCTAAACTGACACGACACAGTTTCGACGTATGACTGGAAGTCCGGTGGACAAACTAAACATATATTTGCAACTGTAAACCAATCCCTGGTTTCAAAAGCTGCAGGAATCCATTAATGGCCGAATTGTGACGTCAAACTTGAGAACAGAAAGTGAACCAACACTAGCTTCTGTGGTGATGATCGTATACCCACTGGCAAATCTAAATTTCCCAGTGCCTCCAACTACTGATACTTCACGTTGCGCTCCATATAAGTCGTCAACTCCCTGCAACTGCAATGTGTCATAGCTGTCACTGTTGTTCTTATCATTCTGAAAGAGAATAGTTATTAGCATTGGGCTAGAAGGTCGAACTCCACTCGCGTCTGCAAATAAATATATTCCTTTAGCTTTGCCAACCACGTTCGAGTCATTTTGAGGTTCCTGGGTGACAAAAACATCCATCACCACAGCGGTGCCAAACTTACCAAAATCTGAAGAAGACCCGTCCACTCCTCCCACTATTATTTCTGTGGAATTGTTTCCCTGCACGTAGAAAACCATGTTGGTCTTGCTAATTTCATTTCCATTTCCAATGCTGCCCAGCACAAATAAAAGCAACAAAGAAAAAATCTTGTCGGAAGCCATTCTAGTTTAATCTTATCACAACTAGTGTTGAATGCTTGGGTAAAGCCCAAATCATGGTTTTTATAGTAGACTTGAATTTAGAAATGGGAGATGATGGAAATAATAAACAACTCTGATTCAGAGGGTGATGACACCTAACCAAATTTACCCCACCTAATAATGCAGCCGTGTCCAAGACTCAAAATTTCTCCCCCCTTTCTTATTCGATATGCTTGTTTTTGTCTTTCTCTATCTCAAACATTAAAGATTAGGTCATTATTTATTGATAAGAGATCTTACTTATGATTAGAAATAAAGCTATTCAAAAAGACCAAGAATTATAAGTAGATCAAGATCATGTTTCATCGTGTATGTTTGAAATTTTATATGTTTATTTTTGTTCGTTCTTTATTTATCTTAAACATTGGAAATTCAATCATGATTTATTGATAAGAGATCTTAGTCATGATTTATTGATTAGAAATAAAGTTATTCAAATATCACAAAAAATGTGAGTAGATCAAGGTCATACTCTCACTAGATTATAGTATGTGTAAGTGTGTTTGATTTTATCTTCTCTCTTTCATATTCCATATGTTTATTTTTGTCTCTTCTTTCGCTATCTCAAATATTGGAAACTAAGTAATGATTTAATGATAAGAGATATATTTCATTCTTATTTTGTATTTATCTATATGTATATTTACATACTCATCGTTTATTATATTTATACACATGTACATAACTTGAGTACTCACTCTTATCTTTATTTCTATTAATTGATTTTTAAAATACTCAACACAACAAAACATGGGGTACATATGAGATGAAAGAATGTTGAGTGTGCAGAAGATGCTTCCTACACTAATCTAAGCAGGAGAGTAGTTACAAAAATTTCTTTAAAACCTTAAAGATTATAGATTTTGATACACATACATATCATAAACAGATAAAAAAATGAAATTATAACACATGATTTACATGAAGAAAACCCTTTTGAGAAAATAATAAAATAATAAAATAGGCTTGACTGAGTAAATAAACATGATATAAAATATCAAAGGTTGAGACACCTTCCTTTTCTAACATTCTCCTACTTGTCAAACACCTTTGAAGAGCTAATGGAAGTAACATGATTTAACTGCTAGAAGTCATGAGGCTCATAGACTCCAAACACACATGAACTTATTACTGCTCACTAGTTTTATCAATGCATCTGCAATATTCATCAAAGTATCAACCTTCTCTAGCTTCACATTTCCATATTCCACCATATCACAAATAAAATGAAATTGAACATCCATGTGCTTTGTTCTGACATGTAAAGTAGTATTCTTTTCTAAGAAAATGACATATGTCTTGCATCAAACCCAATATCAGAGCACAATCTCTTAAGATAAATGACTTCCTTGCAAGTATGAGTAGCTTCCTTGCAAGTATGAGTAGCTTCCATGTACTTTTCTTTTACAGTGAACAAAATGACTATAGCCTATCACTTACTCGTCTTACTGATAGAACCACCAAACATCATGAACACATGGCCATTGGTGGATATTTCACTCTCAATATCACTTGCCCAATCCAAATCCATATATCCATGAATACACACTAAGTGTTGAGGTTGAGTAAGATAACCATGAAAACATAGCATGAAATACTTGGAAGTATCCCACAAATATCAAAACACTCTCTTCACAACATGATCCCAATGTACCCATCTAAGATTAGCCATAAACCAACTAAGAAATCCCACTACTTGGACAATGTCTCTCCTCGTACAAACTGTACCATATATAAGACTACCAACAATACTCACATATGCTACTTTGGTCATGTCCTCCATCTTAGTGGGAGATTTTGGATAATCCTCTATAGAAAGCTTCATCCCTTGCATTACAGAAAATTAGTAGAACTCAAAGGAGATTCAAATCAAAAGTTATTTTATCTCTTAATAGTCACACTTGATTTAAGTTGCTTCACAAATTCATCCAAGTTATTTTTATCAAAAGTGTTATGATAATTTATAGTATTTTTTATGATCATCTAAGATGTTCTCAGAATATCTTTTGTAAATGACTTGTAGAATGAGGGTTTTGTAAAATTTGCTCAAGATTTCTAATTTCAATGTTATTTTTTATGATCTAATTTTAATTTCAATTATAATGAAAAAATCTACCATTATAAAATATAAAATATTAACATCAAAACTAGAAATATTGAATGAATTCAAAGTTGGTCCCACTTTTTGTAAAATAATTGGTTATGACCACCTTTTATAAAGCTAGAAGTAGGTTCAATCAAATTTGTTTATATAGAAACCCATTTGATCAAAGAGAGTTTGATCAAACCTATTTATGTGGTACACTTATGACAACCATTTCTTGTACTATCCACACATGATGCAATTTAATTTTTCAAAAAAATCAAGTTCATGCCATGCATGTTTAGGTCTAAAATAAAATCATCTAGAGACAATATTATATATGTGCATAGCCTTGGGAACTAGTTTTCTAAAAAATATAATATTATATTTAATATTATATTTTTTATTTATTTTATAAGCAAGATATGCTCGTTACAAAAAATAAAGACCTTTATTTGAGATACTATGAAAACTAGCAAACTAGGCCATTTTTTTTAATTAGACAATACTCCATACTGATGTCAATATTTCAAAAAAAGAAAGATAAATAGGCAAAGAGGAACATGTTGGAATAAATTGTAATTCTAAATTTATATTATTGCCAATTAAAATAATAAATAAATAATTTGATAACATATTATAAAAAAAATAGATATTTGAGTTCATGACATAATTATAGAAAATTTTAGAACAATTTTTAATGTAGTAAAAGTTATGTGTTATGGTAAAATGTCACTTAATGTTAAATAATAGAAAAATAATTGAAAAAATTGATGAAAACTAACCAGAAATGATAAATATTTTAATTTTAAAAAATAATATATTGAATCTATATAGAAAATGGCATAAATAATAATTTTACATCATTTCAAATTCTTAATAGTTTGTTCAGTATAATTAAAAAATGTGATGAATGATAAAAATATGGATTTTTGTGGCTCAATCATGCTAAAAGGAAACACTATTGTTCTTTCACCCAATAATAAGGGGTTCAACAATACATTAAATGTTCACATACATAAAACATGAACTAACATAATGAAATTGGTACCCCCTGACCCTGGTTGGATAAAGCTTAACTTTGATGGCTCTGCCAAACCTAACCCTGGTTGGGTGGGTGGGGGTGGTGTTATCCGGGGTTATAAAGGAAATTTAATATTGGATTATGTGGTCAATTTGAGGGCATAGTCATCTAGCTTCGTTGAGGTGGCAGTGGCTTTCCACAACATACAAATAGCCATGCAAGCTGTGTTGTCTAAATTAATCATCGAGGGAGATTCTTGAAAAATGATTCTCATGCTGACGGGGAAGGCCTCACCTTGCTGGACCATCCAGGACCCTGTGTCTTTGGCTCGCAGTCTTATGATTAATATTAGAAATTGTAGTGCTATTCATGTGTTTTAAAATGACAAATAAAATTCTGACGCACTGGCAAATTTTGGTGCCTTCACACCAAATTTAGTAATATGGGATAATACCCTGAATATCCCTATTCATGTGCGAGATTTAATTTACCACGATGCTAAAGTACTACCAATTGGAGATTGAGCTAGATATGATGTCAGTTCTTGATGATATTTTCCACACTTGTCATTTATGGCAACTTAACCCTTTCATGTCACCTTTTCATAAACACTTTAACTGGAAGCTCTTATTTTTATCTAGTCATTTCTATAGTCTATGTGGCCCTATTCCAAAGTTTGAGTTTTTTGCAGTGGGAGGTGATCTAGTGCAAGAAGAGCCTACTAGCTACAAGGTTTGGAAACAAGACAAGGAGGTTTGGACCATCTTATAGTGAGGAAAGTTCGCCTCGTTTGTGGAGGGGATGCAAGGGCATGACCCCAAGGTTTCGGTGGCATTTGCTACCTCCTGGGCGACTGGCACTATCACAATAGGTGAGATCTCATTCACAATGACCACTGAGTTAATTGTGGAGGTGAAAGGGCTATCTTTGGAGGGAGTTTGCATCCCTTGTAAATCCAAAGGCCACTATCAGAAGGATATGGAGCAATTCTTGAAAGATGGTGAGAAGGTAAATAGACTCTAGAATTATTTAATCATGCAGACTTGCATGGCATTTGGAGAAAATTTGTTGAGGTCCTCGTGAGGTATGTTACGCTTGAGGGGAGGTTTCATCACTTTCATGATCATTTGTTTCCAATGCATAATCACCTCTGATATAATGTCAAAATGAATTTTTCCTTTTGGATTTTTTCCTCAATTGAGCAAACAATCAAAAAAATTCAAGGTGGGTGATCCCTCAATAGTGGTTTACAATTTTTGGCCAAACTGGACACTAAAATTATTATTTTTAACTAAATCTTCACATTCGGGAACCTATAGCGGCTAAATCGTGAGGAATTTGAAGATGATACAAACTAGAGTCTCGTCACATTTTGTCTGTAGATTCTAAAAATATTTTTTTAAAAAATTTTGGAATCAGATTGCACTTCTTTTTCAATCTCCCATGAAAACTGATTTTTTTCATAAAACAACATTTTTAAAAAGTGACACTCACCGTATACAACATAACTTTTTTGTATGAAGGATAAAATTCAAATTTTTTCGAATTTAGATTTGTAACTACAATATCTAGCACTTTCATTTGGTCTCATAGTTTTTTATTGAATATTTTTTCCTTAATCAAGTTTCGAAGTCAAACCAATTGTAATTCAGACATAGGCGGACTGTATACAACATAACGTTTTATGTATGTATCGAAATTCAAATTTTTTTTTTTAATGGATCAAGGACATCAATACCCAGCACAAACATATTTTTACAAATTTTATTTTGATAATCTTCTATTTTTCCACATGTGAAAAATAGAGAGCTTGATTTTTGGTGAAAAACATATGTTTAATAAAACAAAAAAAACACATACATAATAAAACCAAAATATATTAAAATTACATTTGTTGGATAGCTCGTTCTGAGGACTACCTAATTCTAGTTGGGCTTTTGAAGATTCCTCCATTTCATCCTCAACCCAAGCTCTGAAGTGCCAAAATTTATGTTTTTTTTTGTGTCTCAGATGGGGGATGAGGGATAAGGGGGTTTGTAGGAACCCATAGGGGTTGGGGCAAACCCCTTCAAAGAGGTTCACTCGAACCCCTTTCCTATGCATTTTTTTTTTTTTGGCAGCCAAGATTCAAAGGGGTTCGCTCGAACCCTAGTTCGAGTGAACCCCTTATAGGTTCGGTCGAACTTGTAGGTTCGTACGAACCCCTAAAATCATTTTTTTTGCCTTAGGGTCATTTTTTGTGAGTTTTCCTTCCTCACCTGAATTGTAAACCACTATTGTGGCTTCACCCAGGTAATAACAAGAATTTTCCCATTCACCATGGTCTTATTTATAGTCTTTATAAGTACCATGTCGATGTTTTACCTTACCCTACTACTATAAAAAATAACACTTTGATTATTCATGACCCCACTGAACCCCCCGCAGACCCCAACCCCTCCATTACCCTTGATGAAACCCCCTACCATTCATAATAGTTGTTGGGCCCATTATAAAACCCCTATTAATGAGGATTCCACCCCCTACCCCATCAATTGCATTCCCCAATCAGAACCCATGCCTATTACTTCTGGTTCGGATGAATCATACAACTCGGACAAAGATGTTTCATGGAACCCCACCCTTTCCAACTCTCCTATGAACTCCATTGCCCATGCAGAGGTCTCCAATTTCCCTACCATCCCCTCAGTTTTAAACCCTAACCTCCAAAATTCCCCAATCTCTGCATTAATTTGGAAGGGACGTGTGTCGAACCTAGGGTAGGTTTTAAATTTAGCACTTCCAATGACCCACTCTGTAAAATAATTAATAAAATCTTGGAGACGATTAATGTCCAGAATGATATTGTGAAATGGTTGTTGGGCCAACTGGTTGCGGCCAAAGAAAGAATCCAGATGCTAGAAAGTAAAGGTTTACAACAGTAGATCCCATGGCCGGGTGAGGTGGAGGAAAAATCACACAAGGATTTGATTACCTCTTTAGCCAAGTATTTTGAGAAGTGGGCCAACTGGGAGAAGTATTTGAAAGAGTTGAGAGCCATTGTTGGTATGAAGGATGATAAGAGGAATTTATAAATGGAGATTGAGGCTCTTCATAAGAATCAGGAGAAAACCACTCAATGCCTCAGGGTTATCACTAACTACAGCAAAGAGACTGTGAAGAACACTACCCTCTCCATTCAAATGTTTCAAGAGGAATTGAGGAAGAACCAGGGTAAAAGGGTGGTTGATGATGGCAGGGATGATAGTCAAACATAGAAGAAGAAAGGTAAAATGGTTGAAACTTCGACCCAAAACGCCATGATGGATACTTCAGCCGTTCAGAAAGGCCCTCTGAATTTTGAAGAGAAGCTCTAATTCCTATCTCAAGAATGGAATACTATGAGTGGTCTCAATTTTCTAGGAGACCTGTAGGTTTCTAGTGGTCTTGTGCCAGACTCTATTTTGTGTTATTTCTCTATTTCCTTTTTTGGTCAGACTGTTTAAGTTTATGTTTATGTTTTAATTTTGGCTGGGTGGATCACTCTTCATGAGCCCCTCATTTTCCTCTATTGTTGTTTTGTAATGGATATTGGCCCTTCCAATCTTAATATAATCAAAACTAACGTAATGAAATTGTCTCTTCTAAGGGGGAGATGTTCTAATACAACCCTTCCCTACATGACTATGATCGATAGTATGCAAGATATCCTAGGTAAAGTTTAAGATTTATCCTAAAGAGCTAAGTGCATCCCTCATATATCTCTAACCTTACATGATATCCCAATATAATCATGTATATCTTGAATATTTTTCTACAAACATACAACTAGAGCATCATTTGATGATGTATGGATGGCCCTCTTAGCCTCAAACAATAGAAGCTCTGAATCCACTTTGTCCACTCATAGAATATGATGTAAATATGGTTGGACACTTTATTTCTATTGAATCATTGCATACCACTCTACCTCCACCAAAGATATCTCTTGTGATACCAATGTGCACTCTATGGAGGTAGCTCTAAGTACCATCATAGTCTAATTAATAAGGTTAAAATATAACACAAATTTCCTAGTATGTGTGCAATATCCAATAGATTAGTACACTATGTCAAGTGATCAGTAGTGAATAAGTTCAAAAAGTCCCACTTAGATACACTCCTTTCAATATTACAAATTTCACATTAGTCATATGCTAATAACAACATACAAAAATAAAATAATTTCAAATACATCAAAATTAATACATCTAGTTCATAAGTGGGATATACCTAGAGTACTTGAGGATTGGCCCCTCCCAAAATAGGTGTCTTGATGGGTTTATTGAGAGGTTAGAATGAGTGTGGACCCTCAATAAATATCACCATACTCTAGAAACCCCCTATAATCTATGTCAGCTAACTATATGGTATGGTTTGTCTCATCATCACATTTTTCTATCTAATTTTAGGCTACTATCCTTACCTTATCCCCTCACTACTATAGAGATCTCCATTGTCACCTATATAGAACTAATTTAGAGGAATATTCTTTATAATCCCATGTTAGTACATCACTTGGTCTTTATGAAACATTTCCATCACCATGTTGCTCTTTCTAAACATCCACTAATATTTTATATTTTGACCTAACTAAAATTGATTAATTTCATCCATGGATAGCTTTTTATAGGGACTTCAAGTCACATCTCTTAGCCTTAGATGATTAAACACATACCTTCATGTCTAAGGGTTCCCTCCTCTCACTAAAATATATCTTATTGATGCTCTATCATGACACTAAAGTTGTATGTGGTGTATTTAAGGCATAATTTAATCTTTGGGGCATGATTTTATAACATTTTCATCTACCCAACACTATAATAATAAGGCATCTTAATTTTTTATCAATAGCTCATTAATAAAATTGTATACATCATTGTATAATTGGACCACAAGGTAGTTTCCCTTTGGAAACACTAACCACTACTCCTTAACCTCTTTGTAGCGCTAGATATTAAACCATATGAGTTCAAATATCAATGACCATCTATTAAAATTAAAATAACAATAGTCAAGAGAATCTACTTATCTCCATAAGATACAATACCTAACATGATCTTAGCACATACGACACTATTATAATGATAACCCATATGACATGTACACAATTCATATAGCTCAAAATCATGTTGGAGTGTGGTTATATGAGCATCTACCAATCTCCTTAGACCAAAATACACAATACCCTCCATATGCACTTGAATTCACTAAAAAATAGAAATGTAAAAATAAAGAATTAAAAATCAAACAAATGCAAGTCCTAGTTACCAACTTAATTTTAAAACTCAAGATTGAGTGTACTATTATGGCTTTATCATGAAGGTATTTTGTTATGATCAATGACAAGGAGCTAATTGGACTTACTATGGAGTCAACTTGAGAAGGTGGAGGAGATGACTTGATTGATTATGTAAGATTTTCATTTCAAACTTCTAGGAGGATAACAATGAATTAAATTAATTCATTAAATGTATAACGAGAAGGAGAAATTACTATTTAGAAGAAAAATTTAACTTGAGGATAATTATAAATTTTATTATTTAAAATGGATAATTATATCAAATTAATAAATAAAAAATATATTATTTAATTTGTACAGATATATTTATAAGCTCATTGGGAAGGTTTGTGGTATAAGTTGTGTTGTGAACCAACATACATAGTCTTTACCACATTCATTAGAAAAGGTTCACAATTAATCACTTCCAAGTTACATGTTTCATGTAGGATCAAATTTTGTGCCACCTTGTCATCAATGGAGAAAACAAGCTTGGCTCTGCTCTACAACTTTCCCGCTCTGGCTACTTTTTTGAATTTTTCGATCTAGCTTTGATTTGATTGTTTCATGGGATGGTCGGGAGGGGGTCCTAGGAAGGCTCCCCATTCCCAGAATGTGGTTCTCTTGTCTAGCATTGTGCATGTGGTGGCAACAACTAGTCTTGTTGTTCCCCATATGACATCCCCACCTCGTACTTCTGTCCTTTCCTCCAGGGAAAAGACTGAGGGTATTTCTGGGAAGTCGTCCATATCTCCAACTTTTGGGCTTGACTCTTTCTTCTTTGTCAAAGAATTGGTTTCCTACATGGATAAATTGGTGGGTTCTAACTCGCCAGCTTTAGGTAAAAGAGTGTTGGAATCTTCTTCCTGCTTTGTGACTGGCTAAGAGGTAGATGTCCCTGAAGTTTTGATGCTGAAGGTGATAGACAATCTCAAACTAGCGTTGGTTGGTAATTTTATGGCTTATAGGCCAAATATTGAATTGGTTTGTCAATAGCCTACTTCAACATGGAATCTCAAAAGTGGTGTTACCATAAATTCCATGCCAAGAGGTATTTTCCTTTTCTCCTTTGTGGTTTATGAATATATGATGAAGGTTTTAACTGGAGGTCCCTGGGCATTTGACTCTAGGTTTAAGAACTTTCTCTTTGTCTATAAATGGAAACTGGGTTTTGATCCCTCGGGTGACCTAGGTGCCTCGTCTCCAACTTGGGTTCGCCTTCTTGGCCTACCTCTAGAGTTCTAGGAGATGGTTATTTTGAAAGGTATAGCCAACTCCTTTGGAAGTCTACTGGCTATTGATAAGATAACTTAGGAGAGATCTAGACTGGTTTATGCCCGTATATGTGTTAATGTGGTTGTGAATTCAGTCTTACCTTCTTCTATCCTCCTTAAATCAAAATTTGGTAACTGGACCCAACCTCTGGAATATGAAAATTCCCATCTCTTCTGCCAGTTGTGCAAAAAATCTGGTCACCTCATTGACTCTTATGGGAATAAACCTATTGAGGGTACCTCTGCAAAGGAAAAAATCTTGTGGAAGAAGCCTCTGCTAATGAACTTGCTTCAATTTCTCAATATTCTAAACTCTTATTGCTCTTGTTGTTTCTATCCCCCTTCAAAAGGAAAACCTAGTCCTGAGCTGGGAGGAATTTTCGGCTAAACCACTTGTTGTTTCTAATGACTCGGGTGGCCTGAACCTTAAGGTTTCTACCCCTGTTTCCAGTTTACCAACCCCTACCTTTCTGAAAATGGTTATGTCGGATAGAGGGGAAGAAGTGAATATTGGGGAAGAACCAAAGGAGGCCCTCCTTTCAGAGGATAAATTGTGGGAACCCCTAGAAAAGGTTTAGGATTCAGGAGTAGGTGAGGACTTTGAAGAAGGATAGTTTGTGCAATCTGACACCAACCTATCTTTGGAGGAATTGAATTTCTTATCCCATAAGGAGGTAGGAAACTTGAGTGACTCTTTGGATTTTTTGGGCTTTCCCCCTCAGCCAAGTGATAAAGAGGATGAGGAATATTGGTCACAAGGACCAATTAAATTAAAAAATAAAAAGAAGTCAGATGTTGGGGAGGGAAATAAGGTGGGAAGACCTTCCCAAAAGGAGTTCAGAATCAAAGACACTATAAGGGATGTGGTTGCTGAAAAACGAAGAACCTTGGATTTGATCATTGGATCAAAGTCCAAATAGAAGTCGCTTTGTTTGTTTCTCTATAGGTTGGGTAGTGTTGTACCATGTGGTTCTACATGAAGTACCTATCTTGGAATATTAGGGGCCTTAATAGCCTATATAAACAAGTTTTGGTTAAAACTTGTATCCTTGACAATAAAGTGGATGTTCTCCTCCTCCAAGAAACTAAGATAAAGAAAGAGACTTTTGAAAAGGTTATTGTGATCATCTGGCCTGGTGTGAATTATTTTTTGAGTGAGGCTAAAGGGGCTTCTAGAGGTATAGCTACTCTTTGGAATCCTTCTCAATTAAAAGGAACTATGTGCTTGACTAGTAAGAACAATCTGATGGTTTCCTTAGAAGATTTGGCTTCCTAGGAAAAATGAAATTTAATAAATATTTGTGCTCCCAACTTGAGCAGAGATAGATTATTGCCTTGGGAACAACTAAATGATGCTATTACTAACATGAAAGATGATCATTGGATGTTGGGAGGGGATTTCAATTCCCCTCTCCTTCCTTCTAGAAAGTCAGTGGGGTTGGATGACTATTCAAATAGCATGATGGAGCTGGATACATTCCTAAACTCAATTGGTCTTATTGATATCCCTCTCCAAGGCTCTAAGTACACTTGGTCCAATAGAATGAATGGAAACCATCTGATCCAAGTCAAGCTACATCAATTTTTTATCTTTCCCAATTGGAATATCTCCCAATTCCTCTCTCAATCTGCTCTCCTAGGGTCTGGCTCTGATCATAATGCTTTAGTGCTTAAAAGTAATGTGGATCAAAATAGGGGACTTTTCTCGTTTAGATTTGAAATAATGTGGAACCTTCACCTGAACTTTGTTTCTCTTGTTAAAATTTGGTGGGAGGAACCAAAAAATGGCACCCCCATGTATTGCCTGATGGAAAATCATAGTAGAATCAAGCAAAGAGTGAAAGGGTGGAATAAGGTGTCCTTTGATAATATCTTTGAGATAAAGAATACCTTAGGAAACAGCTTAAAGGAATTTTAGGATATTATGGAGGTTGGTCAAGTGGATGATGAGATGTGTGCTAAGGAAAGAGACCTCATATCCCGATGGTGTAAGATAAACAAAAAGGAGGAAATATTTTGGAAACAAAATTCTCGTGTGCAATGGCTAACAAAAGGGGATAGGAATAGTAAATTTTTCCATCAATCTACTTTGAAACACAGAAGCAGAAATAGGATCAGATCACTTGTGAAAGAGGATGGCTCCACAGTCTCCAATGAAAAATAAATTGCAAGGGAAGTTGTAAACTTCTCCTCTCATCATATGGCCTAGGGCAGTGTAAACCAAGTACATGATGACTTTCTTCAGGTGATCCCTAAATTTATTTCTGATCTTGATTTAAAGAATATGACTAACATTGTCTCTATGGAAGAATTTAAAAAGGTCATTTTCTCCTTTGGTGCCTTCAAAGCCCCTATCTCAGATGGGTTTCCTCCTGCTTTTTTCTAGACCTACTGGGATATTGTCAAAAATGACCTTTTTAATGTTGCTAGAGATTTCTTTAGGTCGGGAAGGTTGCTTAACCAAATGAATTCCACCTTTATAGCCCTTATTCCTAAAAAAATTGATGCCTCTTCAATGAAGTATTATAGACCTATTATCCTATACAATACTATTTATAAAATCTTCTCTAAAATTATGGTGTTAAGGCTCAAATCGGTGCTCAATAAAATGATTTCCCCAAACCAAAAAGGGTTTGTCCAGTGAAGAAATATCCTTGATGTTTTCATCTCCACCCATGAAATTATCCACTCAATGGAACATTTCAAAAATCCTAGGATGGCCTTCAAAATAGATATATCTAAGGCCTATCATATAGTTTCCTGGTCTTTTCTCTCTTTTTTTCTCGGGAAGTTTGGAATAGAGGGAAGATTCCTTAAGATGATATTTGCTTGTGTTACTTACCCCATGTGCTTTGTCCTTGTTAATGTTGTTCCCCGAGGTTTTTTCTCTTGTGGTCATGGTCTCAGACAAGGAGATCCATTCTCACCCTATCTTTTCATTATTGTTGTTGAGGTCCTTGGAAGGAATATTCAAAAACTGGTGGAGTCTAAAGCTCTTAAAGGCGTTAAAGTTTCCTCATCTCTTTTTCTTGACTCCCACCAACAATTTATTGATGATACTCTCATTTTTTGGGAATCCTTGGTAGGGGAAGTGGGGCTTTGGAAATAGGTTCTTAATGACTATGATGTTATTTTTGGTGAGTTTATCAACTATGAAAAAAGAAATTTATAGTTCTTTAATAATGATAAATAAATTAAGGACGGAGTAGTTAAAATATTCAGATGTCAGGAAGCTACCTTACCTGATGCCTATCTTGGATTACCTTTGATATCCAAGAAGGTTGAAAATAATTACTGGAATCAGTTGATTAAGAGAGTCAAAAACAAGTTGGTTGGATGGAAGGGGAAGCTTCTTAGCTTCACTGGGAAGATCCAACTGTTGAAAGCCTCCTTATAGAATATTCCTATATACTACTTATCTCTCTTGAAAATTCCTTGACTTTATAGGGGAAGAGATAGAACAAATTCAGAGAAGATTTTTGTGGTCTCGAACTGAAGAAAAAAACAAACTATCCTTGGTCAGCTGGGAAAAAGTGTGCGCTCCTAAAAGGGTGGGTGGCTTGAGTGTAAGGAGAATAACCTTGTTAAACAAATATCTAATTGCTAAAATTGGGTGGAGTCTCCTTGAAGGCTCTAAAGATTGGGTGAAGATTTTCCAAGCCAAGTACTTGAAGAACAAGAATCTAGGTTGTTTTCTCTCTATGTCTAACATGCCTAGTGGTTCTTCTTTATGGAATCACCTTGTTAAAATTAAAAATGTGTTGAAATTGGAGGCAAGAAAGAGAATTGGGAATGGTAAAAATATTGACTTTTGGAAGGACCCATGGATTGATACTTCTACCTTGTCTTCAATTGATGACCTGAATCCTCTCAAACAAAGCTTAACCAGAATTTGTGGCAAAAAGGTTTCAGACTATGTTAACTGGGATATGGATGAGCCTAACTGGAAGGAGCTCAAAATGCTATTAAGGAGGGATAATCTAAGAGTTCAAAGATAGATCAATTGGGATCCGACCCTTCTAAGGCTACAAAATCTAATCAAGGAGGCTAAGTAGTTTGATAGAGAAAGTGAAGATGAATGGCTTTGGAAGGGTAGCTCTTTAGGTCATTTCTCGGTTAAAAAGGCCTATGAGGAACTGGTTAAGAATTTGGTTGAAATTAGAGATCATCTCTGGGATAAGGTGTGGTTAAATAACTTGGTTCCTAAAATTAACTATTTCTAGTGGGTTGTTGCTCATGGAAAAATTCTTACAGTTGACAACTTGGTAAGAAGAGGATTCCAATTGGTTAATAGATGCTCCCTCTGCAAGTAGGATGAGGAGAAAATTATGCACATATTCTTTCACTTCCAATTCTCCAAAGAGGTGTGGTCCTTCTTCTTTCCATTGTTTTCCATTGACTTGGTGTTTCCTCACTCTATGGAGTTGTTTATAGAAATTTGGTCTTATTGTCCTTTTTCCCATAATGTTATTGTTGACCTTTGGAACCAAGTTCCCTCATTTGTTACCTAGGGATTATGGAAGGAAAGGAATAACAAGATATTCATGGAAGTGGAGAGAAGTAGCTGAGAGGTTAGCATGGCAATAAAAACACATATAAAGGAAAATATGGAGGCCGAAAGATACAGTTTCTCCAAATTTTGGCCTAACTACGAAGAGATGAGGATAAAGCAGAATTGGGGCATAAGGAAAGATCTTACTAACCTCAAATGGACCAAGATGCTAACCAAAATGGTTGTTGTGTGGATTCCTCCTCAGAGAGATTGGATAAAGTGTAACTTTGGTGGGTGCTCCAAAGGCAACCCGAGAATAGTAGGAGCAGGGGGTATGCTAGGCTAGAACTTTCAACTCCCTATGCTTTGGTTAGTCTATTTGTCATGAGGTATTTTACTTTAGAAGGTAGATATATGTCGGTACATGCATATCATTTCCCTTTCCTCAATCACATTAGGCATGGAGAGAGAATCAATTTACCCTTCTACTTATTGTCTTCTCTGCAATTGAATATTGAGAATGGTACTAGTCCTCCTCTGCACCAAGGATTGATGTTAACCCTGTATAAGCATGCTCTTGTGCTTAACCCTCATGGTAACCCTCTGCAAGCTATAAATGATAATCCTAACCGCTTTTATGGTGATTATGAGGAACCCCCTATTGAAATGCACAAGGCAACTAAGAGGGGGGGTTAATTAGTTGTATCAAAAACTTAATCTTTTCTTTTTAACTTCAACCTGTTATTTTACGTGTAAACATGAAATGCAGATAAATAGAAAGAAAACACCAAAGATGCTAGATTTACGTGGAAAACCCAATGAGGGAAAAACCATGGTGAGGATTAACTCACAATATAGTAGTAGTGCAATACCGGATACAAAGGCTCATTGCTAGAGGGCTCACTGCCCAGATACAAAGGCTCACTACCCAAATGCAAGGGATCACTATCTATAAAGGAGGCTCACTACCTACAAAAAAAAAAATATATATAAATTAAGATCCACCACTAGGGTTCCACACATTCGTAACCTGATCAAAAGATTATAGATTTCATTAGCTCACTTCTTTCAGGAATCTAACACCTTAAAGTACTATTACCTTAATTATCTCTTCCACTCTGTTCTTTTCGCACTTGTTCGCACACTTTACTCACTTTATCAATTCGTAGATGGATGGATATCAAATTCACTACAACTTGATTTTCTTTTATACCATCTTCAACCTTGGGAACATTCTCCAAGATTGTCTATACAATTTCATTTACAAATTCAAACTAGGTCGGCTACTCAACATTCCTACGGTGGATAAGAATGATGGATAAGAATGAGAGAGGACCAATTACATATTTAATTTAGGACCCAAACAACATATTTAAGCTCACACACGCTTTCTCAAATCGATGCAAAAGCCAAATTTAATGTGTAAACACTAGGTCAGCTAAACCTAATGAAAACACCAATGATCTTTGAAGTGCACACATCTTCAGCAAGATAATCACATGTGGGTCACTCAACATGATTCAACAGAAATTTTACCATATCTAAGAACACCTCAGGTACATCCAAAGAAATTGCAACAAACTTTATTCACAAAGAGCACTTCATCAGTCCAACTGGACCGATCAGCAAAACATAGAAGCTCTGGAGCAGGTCTTTCGGAGCACCAAATCACAAGAAAGTTTGTCAAAACAAAGGAACCATCAAAAAGAGTTTCTCCCAGATCAGCAAGATCTAAAACAAGATATCAGAAGACTATGGAGCCAAAACATTTCTCCCAGTCCATAAATAGAAAGTTCTACCAAACCAGTTCACACATCGATGAACACACTTTCTACTCGCCATCAACTCAAAAGCTAAAACTCAGTACACTCCATTGGAGCTTATAAACATACTTACAGATCCGTATAGGTATAGGATCAGTACAAAGATAATGTGGAGGACATTCAAAAACACACTTCAATACTGCTTTCATTGTTTCTCAAATTTTCTCAAAAGCACTTGGCAAAAACAACTACAACTTCATAAATATAGCTCCATGTACTCTAAGCACTTCTACAGTATCTCAACTATGCAAATACCATCTATACACAACATGAACTATGTTGAAATCAATTAAAACACCATAAAACACATCCATACTCGACCCTTGGTATATTTTTATTCTTGGACCCCTCGCCCACATACTTAGAAGTAAATTTAAATCCTTACTCCTTGGGCGTATTTCTTTCTCATTTAATTTTAAATTTCATGCCTTAGAGATTTTCAAGGCTCTTATCACTTCAACTTGGGCGCATTTGACATAGCCCACTTCCATTTCGCCATGCCTTGGCATATTTTTTATCTCCACTTCAGCTTGGGCGCACTTTGATGCCTTCACTATCATTTTGACTTAGGCGAATTTTGAAGATCCCTCAACACTAGATGGGCGCATTTTGGAGGTGATACTTTTGTTTTGTGCCTTAGGAAATTTCTAGCCTCCAACAACCTTGGGCGCATATTGCCATGTCCACTTTCATTTCATGGGCGCAAATTAGAGGTGGTACTTTCATTTTGGACTTAGGCGTTTTTAGGCCTCCAATATCCTTGGGCGCATTTGACCTCTTCGACTTTCACCTTTGACACTTAGAAGAATTTCCCACCACCATTTACCTTGAGGGCGCATTTTGCCATGGCTACTTTTGCTTTATGCCTTAGAATTATTTTGCCCTAACCCCTCCTCGCACAAGGGCGCATTTGATAGGGTATGCTTCTATTCCATGCCTTAGGCGTTTTTCACTTTTTTTTTTTTTTTGGGGGTGGGCGCATATGGCTATGAGAGCTTTCATTTGAGGGCGCCTTTGGAGGTAGCCACTTTCATTCCCATACTTAGGCGTTTTTAGCCTTCCCATTGCCTTTCTTGGAGGTGGGCACATTTTGCCTAGGAAGCTTTCACTTTATGCCTTAGGCATTTTTAGGCCTCCAATAACCTTGGGCGCATTTCCTTAGTGAAGCTTTGATCTTTATCATGGTCACATTTCACTAGGGGAACTTCCATCTTATGCCTTAGGCGTTTTTCTAATCACCAACTCCTTGGGCGCAAATAGCATGGTGGGCTTCAAGATGAGGGCACAAATAGCATGGTGGGCTTCAAGATGAGGGCGCAAATAGAGGTGGCTACTTTCATGTGAGGGCGCATTTCAATGTCCCTACTTTCATTTCAATGCCTTAGGAAATTCTCAATGCCTTAGAAGATTTTCAAGAGGTCTCCATGGTGGGCGCATTTCAAGGGTGGTACTTTCAAGTGAAGGCGCATTTGGCATGTGTGACTTCCAATTTCACACTTAGAATATTTTAAGCTATCAATCTTGAGGTGGGCGCATTTTAACACATGAGCTTTCATTTCCCATACTTAAAAAATTTTAAGTCTTCAGCACCTTGATTGGGGCGCATTTTCACTAGGCAACTTTCATTTTCCAGACTTAAAAAAAGATTTTATACCTCTGCCTGCCTTCGTCTTCACCGTCTATTTTGGGCAAGTCAGGCTATTTTTAGAAAGTCCCTTGATTTTCGACCCCTATAGCTCCGTTTTGCCTGAAAATATCACCCTATGATACTCTCTGCCTTGTGAACCTGTTTTGCCAGTCCTCTGCCCTGACCTGCTATTTATAGTAAGTTCTTGATTTTTTGATTTCAGTAGCTCTATTTGACCTGAAACTTGCAATGCCTGATCCTGATAACTTGAGTGTCGCTCTGATGCCAACCTCGGGTGCAGACCTGCTATTTATAGCCGTGCCCTGACTTACTAAAAATAGTAAGTTCTCCGATTCTGCTCAAATTTTGCCAGCAAGTGCCTTGAAGTATGCTGACATGGGTGGGGTACTTCGTTTTGACTCTTTCTGGATTTCACCCCCTATAAAAGTGGAAACCCTAATTTGACTTGCATGTATCCCGAACGGTCTTCGTTTGACTTCGTTTCTTCTGTATGTCGTTCTGCTCGCTAAACTGGAGTGTTAGGCGACTGCCAGAGTGTACCTGCTAAAAATAGAAACTGCCTGAAAAGTGACTCATCCACTGCCGGATGGTTTTGCATGTTATATTGCCCGTGGGGTCTCAAGAAACCCAGAAAAACCCAAAAAACTGGTCTGCATGCATGCACTGGCTAAAAATAGTAAGTCCTCGAAATTTGATCTTCTCCGCTTGCATGTCACACTGTTGCGTAGCTCTTGAAAAACCCAGAAGGAATATCCGGACATGCGTTAGAGAACTCCGCATGCAAACCCTAAAAATAGCCTCTAAAGGCTGAACTTTGAAAGTGGTCGTCTCGGTTTGCATGTTATATCGCTGCGAAGGTTTCGAGAAACCCAGAAGTAATCCTCGGACATGCAATGAAGAATCATATGTTTGGCCCCTGAAAATGGCTCCTGAAGCCTGAACTGCTAAAAATAGCAAATTGTCTGATCTGGCTCAAAATTTACGTGCAAGCAGCTTGATGTGTTCTGAATGTGTCGAAGCTGACAAAATTCCAAAATTTCGATAAAATAGTCCCAAATTGAATACTTACTAAAAATAGCAAGTTGCTGGAATACAGTGAAAATTTGATGGGACCCTGCTGGAAGCCTTGTGATTGCTGTACTAAGCTTAGATTCTAATTTGATAACCTGGTTTGACCTTAAATAAACCTGAAGGATGAAAACCCTAATTACACAGACTTAACCAATACTTCAACCTGGGTCAAACGACAGGACATCCCCGGAAGGACCAGAGATAGAGAGAGAGACGCACTAACCAAAGCCAAACGACCAGAATGGAGCAAAAATTAGGGGGTCCCCATCTGAATGGGGTGATGTGTGAAAAAAGGTCACAACACAACTACTTTAGGATGTTGTACACTTCTACAAGAGCTCATCACATATTTAGTGAATGGCCTATTTACAAGACTTCTTTCTGTGTATGCCTTGTACATCTACTCCTATTCAAGCTCCCTTGCTTCCTACAAAGCTTTTCTATCAAGGTTGGGTGGTTGCTATTCGCAATCTCCAAGAAGCATTCAAAATGTTTAGTTAATCTTCCTTTTGACCAAACATGTGTAGGTTAACAAGAGTGCCAATTTCAAGTACATTGCCATTATTTAATTGAGCAAAGCAACAGTGATGCTTCCACTATCAAACAAGCCCATCCCTTTTCTATATTCAAAGCAAGGTTTGTCATCCAAACATTGCACTAGCATTGTCAAATATTTGTTATAAGCCTCCCTATTAAGCGTATTGTGGCTCTATTGTAGTAGATAATCATCCACAAGCACCACTTCCCAAGTGCAAACAAGGATGTCCCATTACACATTAAACGTTTAGGGTCCAATTTGGCTGATGGTAAAGGTGGTACTTTTAGAGGGATGCTAGCTCAAATGGACATCTAGGCAATCCTTTGTGAATTTCATCTCATGCACATACTTGTCTTCTTATTGTTTGATCAAGATCCTCTTCAATGTAGTGGTGTGGGTTTAGTTGTCATCTTTCCTTGGTTATCAATATCCTAAGTTTCTTTTTGTTTTTCTACTGCATTGTTATTGTTACTTTAGCGATCCTTTGATCAGCTTCGTGTCATTATTGAAAATTGGCCAAAATGCCATTTATCTTTTGAATTCCAACCTCTTGATCAATCTTTCTTTTGGCAAAATGTATTGGCTTTATTCCTATCAATGAAAAGGAAGGGAATCCAACTAAACTCACATTAACAAAGCTGGAAAAACATGTATTAGGCTTTAGATAAACATTTGAAATCGAGGTTGAGTATATATTCCAATCCTAAAGCCATGTCATATTTTAAGTATTTTTTTAGTTTGTGAATCTAGGCATTAACTAGGACAAATGAGTGGGGCCACAAAGCAAGGAACCCCATCCGCAACAATAACACAATGTTCAAACCTACAAGAGCAGCAACCTAGCATGGGCACAAAGCTTGCAAGCTCAACAGCCCAATGGGGGTTTTGAACTTGGGAAGCAACAATAACAATGCAAATTTTAACTGTTGCACCATGCCCTTAATGGCCAAATCTCAAGTAATTTGATAGACTTTTTCTACCGAATTTCGTAACTAATTAATCTATTTATATCCGTTGAGTTAATATTTTTAAAGTAAAACAACTAACCTTTTTTAGGTTATAATAAAATATCACCTATCTACTTGAAATGATCATGTAAGAACCTGAATTCAACAACATTGCTAATTCATTCAGTTCTTAAGTGAGTAATTGTGGATACTGAAGGGGAGTTTTGTCATATGGCTGTGTACATGATATTTTGAGCATGCAAAAATAAACTAAAACAATATTAACCTATTCTTCCCAAAATAAATGGGACACTCAGATTAAACATAGGAGTTGATAAAACAATGATAAAAGAAAGCAAAGTCCTTACCAAAACCAACTCTTGTTGCACCAAGATGTAGTGGTTGTGCTCGTGGATGGTTGGATGTGAGTGCTCTTGCCAAAGCATAAGGTTGCATTTGAAGATGATTATTTTATGGTTTATGATGGCATCCAATTTATAGAATTTTGGCTTATAAAATTGGATGTTTAGTATTATAAGATGAGAACAATGGCTCATAATGGTTGAGAGCCATGGAAAGATGAGAGAAGGAGGTGTCCTCATTTGGTTGGAGATAGAGGGAGAATAATTTTGGAGAAAATCAAGGATGGAGATTCTCCTTAGGAAGATTGGGTGGACAAGATAGAAGGGGTATCTGGGAATACACTTGAGAGGTGGGTAGGTCCTTTGACACATGTGACATGGTAAGAGCATGTCACATGTACAAAGGCCCATGCCGTGTGTACAAAGGACCCATGCCTTTGTACACCTTGGAGGAAGTGGAGTATTAGAGGGATTTAATTAGCATTTTGAATGTACAAGAGGAAGGTTAAGGGATTAATGGATTTTAACCCACTTAATGAAAATAAAGAAAATAGGCAATTAAATAAATAAGATATTTTTATTTAATTTTTGGGATGAGGATGGGATACTTAGATAAATAAATAATTGGATTTATTTATCTATGGTGAACTATAGGAGAGGCATGATTATATGGTTTAGGCTAAAAATAGGTGCAGGTGAATAGTTATGAATAGTGAATGAATATTGATTTTATTAATTAAATAATGATAGGGTTATATTCAATCAATTATAGAGGAAATAGTTAGGTAATGATGATGATCAATTTTAGGTGTCTACAACGTCCACCCCATAGACTTGAATTCATGGGTGGCAAGTTCTCCTAGTAAACAGAGGTTTACTAATTCAGCCTTTTGGATGGATTGTGTTCATTGTGTAAGAAAAGATGACATATGCATATATATTTGAGTAATCTAAGTTTGATAAATACTTGCAGCTTAATATGACAATGATTGGAATGCATCTTATGTGGACATATCCATGGAGGTCGGTTGTATTTAATACTATGTTCCACAGTGTTTCACTGATAGTGGCAGTGACAGGCATGTTTCTAGGATGGCAATCCAAGGGCCATTTTTTGTGAATGGTGGGGGACGTATACACACACGCAGAGATTGATTTCTACAAGTTAATGAAGAGCAATATAACACAAAACTGTTAAACCGTGTTGGATGATGTCCGCAGAAGCCTACACACCAACTACATTGCAAAAAAATTGTCTAAACTTCTCACACAATACCACATTGTACTAAACCATGGCCAATGCACCTTTAATCTCTTTTACAGCTGAATAATGACTGACCCTAATACCATATCAAAAACTTTGAAGTTTGCGACTTCAAATTAAAGTTTAAACAATGAAATCAGAGATTCAAATTATTGCTGTTAGTGTTTAACTATTATCTAACTTATATCATTAGGTATGAATCTGAATCATAATATATTTATTGCTGTTATACTACTATTACTATTATCATGATTAATTTTATTGCTGTTATACTGATGTCATGATATAATTGTTGCTCCTATTATGATGCTGTCAAGTTATACTGCTGTCATGATATATTTATTGCTGCTGTTATAATGCTGTCATGTTATTCTGCTATCATGATATTTTTAACAGTTCTTTTTTAATGTCGTGAATGATTTTTTTAAACAATTTAACACTTTCCTCGTCGTCGAGGACATCTCAGATATCCACAACCATCTCACGGATGGCCAAACGTCCCTGTGGTGCTTCCTATTACAACAACACATTTTGTAAATGTTTCAAAGAGTTGAAGATTTTTGGGGATGGCCAAGGGACATCCCCTGCTGTCCCCACCTTACCCAAAATGTAATTGGGAATGGGGACGGCAGTTTGAGGGCTAAGGACACAACCCCTATGGAACATAGATTTAATATGGCCATGTCTTCACTTCATATTGCATGGGTCTTGCAAAATTTGTTGATCTAACTATCTACTTTTCTTCCTTCCCCTGAAAAATGAAATGTAATACCATTTACGAAGGCCAATGAAGCAAATTTTGTGGGTTATTTATTTATATGCTTTTGTACAAATGAAGTACCCAAGATTTTATTCTTGGGAACTATATCTGGTAAATGATAAGTTTGTGGTGTTATATTGTTGGGTATTGTATCCGGTAGATGATAAGTTTGTGATGTGTTTGAATATGGTATCTCTTCTTTCCTTGATAGCAGGATGTGGCCCCGATATTACCCTAAGCAATTTATACTCAACCACTTAGAGAGGAAATGGGTATCAATGCTTAGTGTGAGAGCAACTCAAATTGAAGAGAGGACAAGAGACATTAAGGTCCACCACATAGGTGATAGTTTGAGAATGTAGGCTAAGTGTGGACTTGGCAGCCCAAAAATTTGACTTAGACTTAAGACCCAACATGGACTCAGCAAAATGTGGCAAAACAAGAAAAGAAAACTCATAATTACATTAAAAAAAGAAATTAATGTATTTTGGGAACACAAAAGACTAATTTGATTATTAATTTGTTGTAATTCAAACATTACATATGTCATACGATCCGCACCCTCAAAATTTGATATTTCAAACTTTCAAAGTCAAACAATACATTGTAAAACATCACTATAATTTTTACATATGATGATATGTATAAAAACAATCAAATACAATCTACATCTTCCTCTTCCCCCTCCTAGTGTGAATTTCTTGGGCCTTGGTCGATATCAAAATGATGACTGATTCTTTCTTCAAAAATGTCTTCATTTTCCTCCATTGCATCCAACTCTATTGCTTTTGTTGCTTCTCTCTTCAATTCAATAAAATCTTCATTAGTAAGCAAGACATCACTATGTTCTTTGATAGTCTAATCATCAATGAATTGATATTATCCAAGTCGTTGGCATCATGAGAAGGACCCTCCGCCTTTTTGGTTTTAAGGCAAAGGTTGAACTGAAGGAAGACAAGGTCATTGAGGTGATCCTAAATCACCCGTTTCTCTTCTTTGTGTGAATGCTCTCAAATAGGCTCCAATTGCGCTCACACCCAAAAGCACTATAGAGCTAAAAAAAAACATGAATAACTAGCCTCTAAAGATTTGGTGTGCCAACACCATAATTCTCCTACCATAAATCAAGATAGAGAACATTTAAAAAAATTTAAGACCTACGTAAAAATTTAGAACTTGTTCAAATTTTCAAGTTTCTAGTTTCTACTTCTAATATTAAGCTAAAAAATAAAGGATTAGTTTTTTACCTTGTTTCTTGGCATCATCTTATCAATGCATGAGGCAACGTTTGCCATGACCTACCCATTGGCCTTAAATGTATCAAAGAAGTAGAAATTTGGATTCAAGTAGTAGGACAAAACATGTATCAACTAGTGGAGTTGGTTCATCCTTCTACAATCAACGATGTGCCACATGATTTAAAATTTTCTTTTGTTTCCACCATAGTAAAATGAAATGACCTCTTTGGCCTTATCCATGGCCCCAAAAAGGTAATCCATTGGCATGCCATCCCACTCACCAAACAAAAAACCTTGACTAAAGGTTCTGTCACTTAAAAATTTGAATTTTTTTTTGAAATTATTACAGAATTAATAAAAACAATATCAACAAATAGATAATTCCATATAAGGATTATACTTGTATTTATTACTTACCTTGATTAACTCTTCTATATTTTTGATGAATGTCATCAAAAACTATTCTTGAAATCTTCTTCCCTTTTTTGTTTTTGGAATATAGAGACTCCATCTAGACATCAAACACAAACATTTGCTTGAGAGAAAGAATTGTGGCTACAATGTTGTGCAAAGTGACGAAGTGGTTAGCAAATCATGTCACTCCAAGTTGCCATTTGTGTGCTTTCTCATCAAAGAAAGAACCCAAGTATGGTTGTAGATAAATCATAAATTTGATAACCTATCTAGCATCTTCAACCACATTTTTGATCCATCCAATCTTTCCAATATCCTCTAGCATCAAATCTAGACAACATTTTCAACCCCAACCTCATAGACCGCCCATCCAATAGATTGCATAAACTCTTAACAACTTTGACTTCATGTGAGGTATCTATGGACTTCGAGAACACCAATGTGTCATTAGAAGCCACTAAAAAGTTAAGGAGAGTCATTCTTCCCATTTGTCCATCCATTTAATAAGATGTTGCAACCCTTTCTCCACCATACTTTCTTATCATCATCAATCACAATCCATGTCTTTTTTTTTTGGCTTCCTCTAGCAATGGCCCACTCAAATCCCTAGTTATTGGATCTTAACTCCCTTACTAGCAACTATCAATGCATTTACCAACTCCAACATTTTCAACCCCAACCTCGTAGATCAGCCATCCAATAGATTGCATGAATTCTTAACATTTTTGACTTCATGTAAGGTATCTATGGACTTCAAGAACACCAATGTGTCATTAGAAGCCACTAAAAAGTAAAGGAGGGTCATATTCTTCCCATTTGTCCATCCATTTAATAAGATATTGTAGCCCTTTCTCCACCATACTTTCTTATGATCATCAACCATAATTTGTGCTTCCTCTAGCAATGGCCCACTCAAATCCCTAGTTATTGGAGTCTTAACTCCCTTACTAGCAACTATCAATGCATTCACCAACTCTTCCCAATATAGGTTGTTAGCAACATTAAAGGGTAAATTATTGTAGTACCAAAAGTTTGCCACTGCCATCCTTGCCTCATGGTGTTTTTCATTATTCCAAACAAAACCTTCAAGTGAAGGTTGTGTTATTGGAACATTGTGTGGAACTGAGAAATTCAATGTTGATGAAGAAGAAAGACAACTAGAAGTAGAACCCTTAGGTGTCTCATCAGTAGGGGAAAGTGGATGATAGACATTGTGGAACTTGTAAATAAATTAGGATTAACATCCATCACCATTTCCATTGCTTCCTTTGTCCTCTACTTTTCCATTTTTTTCATTTCATAATGGTAAGTAGGGCATCAATTTCTCTCATGATCTCTTTGGGCACATTAGGGCATGCCTTCACATCATGTCTAGGTATAACAAGGTGGTATTTTAATATATTAATTCCCCTTGTCATAAGAAGTTGACATTTAATACAAATGACTTGGCTCTTGATAGTACCCTTCCATACTTCCATACAAGGTCTTTCTTACCAATCATTTGTGTTGAACTGGACATTGTTGATTTTAACATAAAATATATATATCATTAGGATTTTAAAAAAATCATATAGCAAAATGGCAAACAATTATAAGAGAAAATTGAATGCAAATACAATAGAAAAATTTTAGGAAATGACAAGGGGGAGGGGAAATGGGCAACATTTCCTTTTTCAACTTTTCTAATTTTCAAATCAAAAAAGAAAAGCATATATAGATGTATATTCATTTGAATCTTTGAAGGCACCTTAAAATCTCCTCCCAATCCCTTCTCTCAACATGTTTTTGTCATGTGGACATTGAAGACCTCCCCTATTAGGAAAAAAATGACCAAAAAAGTTTAAAAAATGAACTAAAATGCTAAAAATCATGTGGGCTTTGTTATAACCTATCGCCAAGTGAGTTCGTGAAAAAAACTTGTCAGTCCAAGTAAAAAAATTGATTGAGTTAAAATGTGGCGATGTGAAAGCTAGAATTGATGAGTCCAAGCAAAAACTCATTGAGTACTTGACCTAACTTGGCTTGCAAATTCAAGTTGACTCGACATGGCAACCTAGAAAACTCGCAAGTTAGTCGAGTACTCACTAAGTTTTCCTACTATGATAAAGGTGATGTCACTCCAAATTCCTACAAAGAAACCATAGCAAATAATGTTTAAACAACTGAAAAAATCAAAATGCTTTTCAAAAGCATTGAAAATGAGA